>JARBHA010000047.1:0-406248 GCA_030254885.1 Vitis rotundifolia | reverse complement strand
TTTCGATTCCCCGTCTCTATCGTATTCTTCGATACTCGCCTGGATACCACCGTTTCATTCTTGGATTCTCCGATACTCGAACGAATTCGATTCTCCGTTTGTCTTGTATTCTCCAGTACTCGGCCGGATACGATATCTTCTCCGGTACTCGCGAGGATACCATTCTTTTGGTCTTGGAATCGCCGGTACTCGGACGCATTTGATTCCCCGCCTCTATCGTATTCTTCGGTACTCGCCTGGATACCACCCTTTCTGTCTTGGATTCACCGATACTTGAACGAATTTCATTCCCCGTTTGTCTTGTATTCTCCAGTGCTCGACCGGATACGATATCTTCTCTGGTACTCTCGAGGATACCATTCTTTTGGTCTTGGATTCGCCGGTACTCGGACGAATTCGATTCCCCGTCTCTGTCGTATTCTACCATACTCGCCTGGATACCGTCCTTTCTTTCTTGGATTCACCGATACTGGACTGAATTCGATTCCCAGTTTGTCTTGTATTCTCCAGTACTCGGCCGGATACGATATCTTCTCCGGTACTCGCGAGGATACCATTCTTTTGGTCTTGGAATCGCCGGTACTCGGACGAATTCGATTCCCCGCCTCTACCGTATTCTTCGGTACTCGCCTGGATACCACCCTTTCTGTCTTGGATTCTCCGATACTCGAACGAATTTCATTCCCCGTTTGTCTTGTATTCTCCAGTGCTCGACCGGATACGATATCTTCTCTGGTACTCTCGAGGATACCATTCTTTTGGTCTTCGATTCGCCGGTACTCGGACGAATTCGATTCCCCGTCTCTATCGTATTCTCCGGTACCCGCCTGGATACGACCGTTTCATTCTTGTATTCTCCGATACTCGAACGAATTCGATTCCCCGTTTGTCTTGTATTCTCCAGTACTCGGCCGGTTACGATATCTTCTCCGGTACTCGCGAGGATACCATTCTTTTAGTCTTGGATTCGCCGGTACTCGGACGAATTCGATTCCCCGTCTCTATCGTATTCTCCGGTACCCGTCTGGATACCACCGTTTCATTCTTGGATTCTCCGATCCTCGAACGAATTTCATTCCCCGTTTGTCTTGTATTCTCCAGTGCTCGACCGGATACGATATCTTCTCTGGTACTCTCGAGGATACCATTCTTTTCGTCTTGGATTCGCCGGTACTCGGACGAATTCGATTCCCCGTCTCTGTCGTATTCTACCATACTCGCCTGGATACCGTCCTTTCTTTCTTGGATTCACCGATACTGGACTGAATTCGATTCCCAGTTTGTCTTGTATTCTCCAGTACTCGGCCGGATACGATATCTTCTCCGGTACTCGCCAGGATACCATTCTTTTTGTCTTGGAATCGCCGGTACTCGGACGCATTTGATTCCCCGTCTCTATCGTATTCTTCGGTACTCGCCTGGATACCACCCTTTCTGTCTTGGATTCACCGATACTGGAACGAATTCGATTCCCCGTCTCTATCGTATTCTCCGGTACCCGCCTGGATACCACCGTTTCATTCTTGGATTCTCCGATACCCGAACGAATTCGATTCCCCGTTTGTCTTGTATTCTGCAGTACTCGGCCGGTTACGATATCTTCTCCGGTACTCGCGAGGATACCATTCTTTTGGTCTTGGAATCGCCGGTACTCGGACGCATTTGATTCCCCGCCTCTATCGTATTCTTCGGTACTCGCCTGGATACCACCCTTTCTGTCTTGGATTCACCGATACTTGAACGAATTTCATTCCCCGTTTGTCTTGTATTCTCCAGTGCTCGACCGGATACGATATCTTCTCTGGTACTCTCGAGGATACCATTCTTTTGGTCTTGGATTCGCCGGTACTCGGACGAATTCGATTCCCCGTCTCTGTCGTATTCTACCATACTCGCCTGGATACCGTCCTTTCTTTCTTGGATTCACCGATACTGGACTGAATTCGATTCCCAGTTTGTCTTGTATTCTCCAGTACTCGGCCGGATACGATATCTTCTCCGGTACTCGCGAGGATACCATTCTTTTGGTCTTGGAATCGCCGGTACTCGGACGAATTCGATTCCCCGCCTCTACCGTATTCTTCGGTACTCGCCTGGATACCACCCTTTCTGTCTTGGATTCTCCGATACTCGAACGAATTTCATTCCCCGTTTGTCTTGTATTCTCCAGTGCTCGACCGGATACGATATCTTCTCTGGTACTCTCGAGGATACCATTCTTTTGGTCTTCGATTCGCCGGTACTCGGACGAATTCGATTCCCCGTCACTATTGTATTCTTCGATACTCGCCTGGATACCACCGTTTCATTCTTGGATTCTCCGATACTCGAATGAATTCGATTCCCCGTTTGTCTTGTATTCTCCAGTACTCGGCCGGATACGATATCTTCTCCGGTACTCGCGAGGATGCCATTCTTTTGGTCTTGGATTCGCCGGTACTCGGACGAATTCGATTCCCCGTCTCTATCGTATTCTTCGATACTCGCCTGGATACCACCCTTTCTTTCTTGGATTCTCCGATCCTCGAACGAATTTCATTCCCCGTTTGTCTTGTATTCTCCAGTGCTCGACCGGATACGATATCTTCTCCGGTACTCGCGAGGATACCATTCTTTTAGTCTTGGATTCGCCGGTACTCGGACGAATTCGATTCCCCGTCTCTATCGTATTCTCCGGTACTCGCCTGGATACCACCGTTTCATTCTTGGATTCTCCGATACTCGAACGAATTCGATTCCCCGTTTGTCTTGTATTCTCCAGTGCTCGACCGGATACGATATCTTCGCCGGTACTCGGACGAATTCGATTCCCCGTCTCTATCGTATTCTTCGATACTCGCCTGGATACCACCGTTTCATTCTTGGATTCTCCGATACTCGAACGAATTCGATTCTCCGTTTGTCTTGTATTCTCCAGTACTCGGCCGGATACGATATCTTCTCCGGTACTCGCGAGGATACCATTCTTTTGGTCTTGGAATCGCCGGTACTCGGACGCATTTGATTCCCCGCCTCTATCGTATTCTTCGGTACTCGCCTGGATACCACCCTTTCTGTCTTGGATTCACCGATACTTGAACGAATTTCATTCCCCGTTTGTCTTGTATTCTCCAGTGCTCGACCGGATACGATATCTTCTCTGGTACTCTCGAGGATACCATTCTTTTGGTCTTGGATTCGCCGGTACTCGGACGAATTCGATTCCCCGTCTCTGTCGTATTCTACCATACTCGCCTGGATACCGTCCTTTCTTTCTTGGATTCACCGATACTGGACTGAATTCGATTCCCAGTTTGTCTTGTATTCTCCAGTACTCGGCCGGATACGATATCTTCTCCGGTACTCGCGAGGATACCATTCTTTTGGTCTTGGAATCGCCGGTACTCGGACGAATTCGATTCCCCGCCTCTACCGTATTCTTCGGTACTCGCCTGGATACCACCCTTTCTGTCTTGGATTCTCCGATACTCGAACGAATTTCATTCCCCGTTTGTCTTGTATTCTCCAGTGCTCGACCGGATACGATATCTTCTCTGGTACTCTCGAGGATACCATTCTTTTGGTCTTCGATTCGCCGGTACTCGGACGAATTCGATTCCCCGTCTCTATCGTATTCTCCGGTACCCGCCTGGATACGACCGTTTCATTCTTGTATTCTCCGATACTCGAACGAATTCGATTCCCCGTTTGTCTTGTATTCTCCAGTACTCGGCCGGTTACGATATCTTCTCCGGTACTCGCGAGGATACCATTCTTTTAGTCTTGGATTCGCCGGTACTCGGACGAATTCGATTCCCCGTCTCTATCGTATTCTCCGGTACCCGTCTGGATACCACCGTTTCATTCTTGGATTCTCCGATCCTCGAACGAATTTCATTCCCCGTTTGTCTTGTATTCTCCAGTGCTCGACCGGATACGATATCTTCTCTGGTACTCTCGAGGATACCATTCTTTTCGTCTTGGATTCGCCGGTACTCGGACGAATTCGATTCCCCGTCTCTGTCGTATTCTACCATACTCGCCTGGATACCGTCCTTTCTTTCTTGGATTCACCGATACTGGACTGAATTCGATTCCCAGTTTGTCTTGTATTCTCCAGTACTCGGCCGGATACGATATCTTCTCCGGTACTCGCCAGGATACCATTCTTTTTGTCTTGGAATCGCCGGTACTCGGACGCATTTGATTCCCCGTCTCTATCGTATTCTTCGGTACTCGCCTGGATACCACCCTTTCTGTCTTGGATTCACCGATACTGGAACGAATTCGATTCCCCGTCTCTATCGTATTCTCCGGTACCCGCCTGGATACCACCGTTTCATTCTTGGATTCTCCGATACCCGAACGAATTCGATTCCCCGTTTGTCTTGTATTCTGCAGTACTCGGCCGGTTACGATATCTTCTCCGGTACTCGCGAGGATACCATTCTTTTGGTCTTGGAATCGCCGGTACTCGGACGCATTTGATTCCCCGCCTCTATCGTATTCTTCGGTACTCGCCTGGATACCACCCTTTCTGTCTTGGATTCACCGATACTTGAACGAATTTCATTCCCCGTTTGTCTTGTATTCTCCAGTGCTCGACCGGATACGATATCTTCTCTGGTACTCTCGAGGATACCATTCTTTTGGTCTTGGATTCGCCGGTACTCGGACGAATTCGATTCCCCGTCTCTGTCGTATTCTACCATACTCGCCTGGATACCGTCCTTTCTTTCTTGGATTCACCGATACTGGACTGAATTCGATTCCCAGTTTGTCTTGTATTCTCCAGTACTCGGCCGGATACGATATCTTCTCCGGTACTCGCGAGGATACCATTCTTTTGGTCTTGGAATCGCCGGTACTCGGACGAATTCGATTCCCCGCCTCTACCGTATTCTTCGGTACTCGCCTGGATACCACCCTTTCTGTCTTGGATTCTCCGATACTCGAACGAATTTCATTCCCCGTTTGTCTTGTATTCTCCAGTGCTCGACCGGATACGATATCTTCTCTGGTACTCTCGAGGATACCATTCTTTTGGTCTTCGATTCGCCGGTACTCGGACGAATTCGATTCCCCGTCTCTATCGTATTCTCCGGTACCCGCCTGGATACGACCGTTTCATTCTTGTATTCTCCGATACTCGAACGAATTCGATTCCCCGTTTGTCTTGTATTCTCCAGTACTCGGCCGGTTACGATATCTTCTCCGGTACTCGCGAGGATACCATTCTTTTAGTCTTGGATTCGCCGGTACTCGGACGAATTCGATTCCCCGTCTCTATCGTATTCTCCGGTACCCGTCTGGATACCACCGTTTCATTCTTGGATTCTCCGATCCTCGAACGAATTTCATTCCCCGTTTGTCTTGTATTCTCCAGTGCTCGACCGGATACGATATCTTCTCTGGTACTCTCGAGGATACCATTCTTTTCGTCTTGGATTCGCCGGTACTCGGACGAATTCGATTCCCCGTCTCTGTCGTATTCTCCGGCACCCGCCTGGATACCACCGTTTCATTCTTGGATGCTCCGATACTCGAACGAATTCGATTCCCCGTTTGTCTTGTATTCTGCAGTACTCGGCCGGTTACGATATCTTCTCCGGTACTCGCGAGGATACCATTCTTTTGGTCTTGGAATCGCCGGTACTCGGACGCATTTGATTCCCCGTCTCTATCGTATTCTTCGGTACTCGCCTGGATACCACCCTTTCTATCTTGGATTCACCGATACTTGATCGAATTTCATTCCCCGTTTGTCTTGTATTCTCCAGTGCTCGACCGGATACGATATCTTCTCTGGTACTCTCGAATATACCATTCTTTTGGTCTTGGATTCGCCGGTACTCGGACGAATTCGATTCCCCGTCTCTGTCGTATTCTACCATACTCGCCTGGATACCATCCTTTCTTTCTTGGATTCACCGATACTGGACTGAATTCTATTCCCAGTTTGTCTTGTATTCTCCAGTACTCGGCCGGTTACGATATCTTCTCCGGTACTCGCGAGGATGCCATTCTTTTGGTCTTGGATTCGCCGGTACTCGGACAAATTCGATTCCCCGTCTCTATCGTATTCTTCGATACTCGCCTGGATACCACCCTTTCTTTCTTGGATTCTCCGATCCTCGAACGAATTTCATTCCCCGTTTGTCTTGTATTCTCCAGTGCTCGACCGGATACGATATCTTCTCCGGTACTCGCGAGGATACCATTCTTTTGGTCCTGGAATCGCCGGTACTCGGACGAATTCGATTCCCCGTCTCTATCGTATTCTCCGGTACCCGCCTGGATACCACCGTTTCATTCTTGGATTCTCCGATACTCGAACGAATTCGATTCCCCGTTTGTCTTGTATTCTCCAGTACTCGGCCGGTTACGATATCTTCTCCGGTACTCGCGAGGATACCATTCTTTTAGTCTTGGATTCGCCGGTACTCGGACGAATTCGATTCCCCGTCTCTATCGTATTCTCCGGTACTCGCCTGGATACCACCGTTTCATTCTTGGATTCTCCGATACTCGAACGAATTCGATTCCCCGTTTGTCTTGTATTCTCCAGTGCTCGACCGGATACGATATCTTCTCCGGTACTCGCGAGGATGCCATTCTTTTGGTCTTGGATTCGCCGGTACTCGGACGAATTCGATTCCCCGTCTCTATCGTATTCTTCGATACTCGCCTGGATACCACCGTTTCATTCTTGGATTCTCCGATACTCGAACGAATTCGATTCTCCGTTTGTCTTGTATTCTCCAGTACTCGGCCGGATACGATATCTTCTCCGGTACTCGCGAGGATACCATTCTTTTGGTCTTGGAATCGCCGGTACTCGGACGAATTCGATTCCCCGTCACTATTGTATTCTTCGATACTCGCCTGGATACCACCGTTTCATTCTTGGATTCTCCGATACTCGAATGAATTCGATTCCCCGTTTGTCTTGTATTCTCCAGTACTCGGCCGGATACGATATCTTCTCCGGTACTCGCGAGGATGCCATTCTTTTGGTCTTGGATTCGCCGGTACTCGGACGAATTCGATTCCCCGTCTCTATCGTATTCTTCGATACTCGCCTGGATACCACCCTTTCTTTCTTGGATTCTCCGATCCTCGAACGAATTTCATTCCCCGTTTGTCTTGTATTCTCCAGTGCTCGACCGGATACGATATCTTCTCTGGTACTCTCGAGGATACCATTCTTTTGGTCTTGGATTCGCCGGTACTCGGACGAATTCGATTCCCCGTCTCTGTCGTATTCTACCATACTCGCCTGGATACCGTCCTTTCTTTCTTGGATTCACCGATACTGGACTGAATTCGATTCCCAGTTTGTCTTGTATTCTCCAGTACTCGGCCGGATACGATATCTTCTCCGGTACTCGCCAGGATACCATTCTTTTTGTCTTGGAATCGCCGGTACTCGGACGCATTTGATTCCCCGTCTCTATCGTATTCTTCGGTACTCGCCTGGATACCACCCTTTCTATCTTGGATTCACCGATACTGGAACGAATTCGATTCCCCGTCTCTATCGTATTCTCCGGTACCCGCCTGGATACCACCGTTTCATTCTTGGATTCTCCGATACCCGAACGAATTCGATTCCCCGTTTGTCTTGTATTCTGCAGTACTCGGCCGGTTACGATATCTTCTCCGGTACTCGCGAGGATACCATTCTTTTGGTCTTGGAATCGCCGGTACTCGGACGCATTTGATTCCCCGCCTCTATCGTATTCTTCGGTACTCGCCTGGATACCACCCTTTCTGTCTTGGATTCACCGATACTTGAACGAATTTCATTCCCCGTTTGTCTTGTATTCTCCAGTGCTCGACCGGATACGATATCTTCTCTGGTACTCTCGAGGATACCATTCTTTTGGTCTTGGATTCGCCGGTACTCGGACGAATTCGATTCCCCGTCTCTGTCGTATTCTACCATACTCGCCTGGATACCGTCCTTTCTTTCTTGGATTCACCGATACTGGACTGAATTCGATTCCCAGTTTGTCTTGTATTCTCCAGTACTCGGCCGGATACGATATCTTCTCCGGTACTCGCGAGGATACCATTCTTTTGGTCTTGGAATCGCCGGTACTCGGACGAATTCGATTCCCCGCCTCTACCGTATTCTTCGGTACTCGCCTGGATACCACCCTTTCTGTCTTGGATTCTCCGATACTCGAACGAATTTCATTCCCCGTTTGTCTTGTATTCTCCAGTGCTCGACCGGATACGATATCTTCTCTGGTACTCTCGAGGATACCATTCTTTTGGTCTTCGATTCGCCGGTACTCGGACGAATTCGATTCCCCGTCTCTATCGTATTCTCCAGTACCCGCCTGGATACGACCGTTTCATTCTTGTATTCTCCGATACTCGAACGAATTCGATTCCCCGTTTGTCTTGTATTCTCCAGTACTCGGCCGGTTACGATATCTTCTCCGGTACTCGCGAGGATACCATTCTTTTAGTCTTGGATTCGCCGGTACTCGGACGAATTCGATTCCCCGTCTCTATCGTATTCCACGGTACCCGTCTGGATACCACCGTTTCATTCTTGGATTCTCCGATCCTCGAACGAATTTCATTCCCCGTTTTGTCTTGTATTCTCCAGTGCTCGACCGGATACGATATCTTCTCTGGTACTCTCGAGGATACCATTCTTTTCGTCTTGGATTCGCCGGTACTCGGACGAATTCGATTCCCCGTCTCTGTCGTATTCTCCAGTACTCGGCCGGATACGATATCTTCTCCGGTACTCGCCAGGATACCATTCTTTTTGTCTTGGAATCGCCGGTACTCGGACGCATTTGATTCCCCGTCTCTATCGTATTCTTCGGTACTCGCCTGGATACCACCCTTTCTGTCTTGGATTCACCGATACTGGAACGAATTCGATTCCCCGTCTCGATCGTATTCTCCGGTACCCGCCTGGATACCACCGTTTCATTCTTGGATTCTCCGATACTCGAACGAATTCGATTCCCCGTTTGTCTTGTATTCTGCAGTACTCGGCCGGTTAGGATATCTTCTACGGTACTCGCGAGGATACCATTCTTTTGGTCTTGGAATCGCCGGTACTCGGACGCATTTGATTCCCCATCTCTATCGTATTCTTCGGTACTCGCCTGGATACCACCCTTTCTGTCTTGGATTCACCGATACTGGAACGAATTCGATTCCCCGTCTCTATCGTATTCTCTGGTACCCGCCTGGATACCACCGTTTCATTCTTGGATTCTCCGATACTCGAACGAATTCGATTCCCCGTTTGTCTTGTATTCTCCAGTACTCGGCCGGTTACGATATCTTCTCCGGTACTCGCGAGGATACCATTCTTTTAGTCTTGGATTCGCCGGTACTCGGACGAATTCGATTCCCCGTCTCTATCGTATTCTCCGGTACTCGCCTGGATACCACCGTTTCATTCTTGGATTCTCCGATACTCGAACGAATTCGATTCCCCGTTTGTCTTGTATTCTCCAGTGCTCGACCGGATACGATATCTTCGCCGGTACTCGGACGAATTCGATTCCCCGTCTCTATCGTATTCTTCGATACTCGCCTGGATACCACCGTTTCATTCTTGGATTCTCCGATACTCGAACGAATTCGATTCCCCGTTTGTCTTGTATTCTCCAGTACTCGGCCGGTTACGATATCTTCTCCGGTACTCGCGAGGATACCATTCTTTTAGTCTTGGATTCGCCGGTACTCGGACGAATTCGATTCCCCGTCTCTATCGTATTCTCCGGTACTCGCCTGGATACCACCGTTTCATTCTTGGATTCTCCGATACTCGAACGAATTCGATTCCCCGTTTGTCTTGTATTCTCCAGTACTCGGCCGGATACGATATCTTCTCCGGTACTCGCGAGGATACCATTCTTTTAGTCTTGGATTCACCGATACTGGAACGAATTCGATTCCCCGTCTCTATCGTATTCTCTGGTACCCGCCTGGATACCACCGTTTCATTCTTGGATTCTCCGATACTCGAACGAATTCGATTCCCCGTTTGTCTTGTATTCTCCAGTACTCGGCCGGTTACGATATCTTCTCCGGTACTCGCGAGGATACCATTCTTTTAGTCTTGGATTCGCCGGTACTCGGACGAATTCGATTCCCCGTCTCTATCGTATTCTCCGGTACTCGCCTGGATACCACCGTTTCATTCTTGGATTCTCCGATACTCGAACGAATTCGATTCCCCGTTTGTCTTGTATTCTCCAGTACTCGGCCGGATACGATATCTTCTCCGGTACTCGCGAGGATACCATTCTTTTGGTCTTGGAATCGCCGGTACTCGGACGAATTCGATTCCCCGTCTCTATCGTATTCCTCGGTACTCGCCTGGATACCACCCTTTCTGTCTTGGATTCTCCGATACTCGAACGAATTTCATTCCCCGTTTGTCTTGTATTCTCCAGTGCTCGACCGGATACGATATCTTCTCTGGTACTCTCGAGGATACCATTCTTTTGGTCTTCGATTCGCCGGTACTCGGACGAATTCGATTCCCCGTCTCTATCGTATTCTCCGGTACCCGCCTGGATACGACAGTTTCATTCTTGGATTCTCCGATACTCGAACGAATTCGATTCCCCGTTTGTCTTGTATTCTGCAGTACTCGGCCGGTTACGATATCTTCTCCGGTACTCGCGAGGATACCATTCTTTTAGTCTTGGAATCGCCGGTACTCGGACGAATTCAATTCCCCGTCTCTATCGTATTCTCCGGTACTCGCCTGGATACCACAGTTTCATTCTTGGATTCTCCGATACTCGAACGAATTCGATTCCCCGTTTGTCTTGTATTCTCCAGTACTCGGCCGGATACGATATCTTCTCCGGTACTCGCGAGGATACCATTCTTTTGGTCCTGGAATCGCCGGTACTCGGACGAATTCGATTCCCCGTCTCTATCGTATTCTCCGGTACCCGCCTGGATACCACCGTTTCATTCTTGGATTCTCCGATACTCGAACGAATTCGATTCCCCGTTTGTCTTGTATTCTCCAGTACTCGGCCGGCTACGATATCTTCTCCGGTACTCGCGAGGATACCATTCTTTTAGTCTTGGATTCGCCGGTACTCGGACGAATTTGATTCCCCGTCTCTATCGTATTCTCCGGTACTCGCCTGGATACCACCGTTTCATTCTTGGATTCTCCGATACTCGAACGAATTCGATTCCCCGTTTGTCTTGTATTCTCCAGTACTCGGCTGGATACGATATCTTCTTCGGTACTCGCGAGGATACCATTCTTTTGGTCTTGGAATCGCCGGTACTCGGACGAATTCGATTCCCCGTCACTATCGTATTCTTCGATACTCGCCTGGATACCACCCTTTCTTTCTTGGATTCTCCGATCCTCGAACGAATTTCATTCCCCGTTTGTCTTGTATTCTCCAGTGCTCGACCGGATACGATATCTTCTCTGGTACTCTCGAGGATACCATTCTTTTGGTCTTGGATTCGCCGGTACTCGGACGAATTCGATTCCCCGTCTCTGTCGTATTCTCCAGTACTCGCCTGGATACCATCCTTTCTTTCTTGGATTCACCGATACTGGACTGAATTCGATTCCCAGTTTGTCTTGTATTCTCCAGTACTCTGCCGGATACGATATCTTCTCCGGTACTCGCCAGGATACCATTCTTTTTGTCTTGGAATCGCCGGTACTCGGACGCATTTGATTCCCCGTCTCTATCGTATTCTTCGGTACTCGCCTGGATACCACCCTTTCTGTCTTGGATTCACCGATACTGGAACGAATTCGATTCCCCGTCTCTATCGTATTCTCCAGTACTCGGCCGGATACGATATCTTCTCCGGTACTCGCCAGGATACCATTCTTTTTGTCTTGGAATCGCCGGTACTCGGACGCATTTGATTCCCCGTCTCTATCGTATTCTTCGGTACTCGCCTGGATACCACCCTTTCTGTCTTGGATTCACCGATACTGGAACGAATTCGATTCCCCGTCTCTATCGTATTCTCTGGTACCCGCCTGCATACCACCGTTTCATTCTTGGATTCTCCGATACTCGAACGAATTCGATTCCCCGTTTGTCTTGTATTCTGCAGTACTCGGCCGGTTACGATATCTTCTCCGGTACTCGCGAGGACACCATTCTTTTGGTCTTGGAATCGCCGGTACTCGGACGAATTCGATTCCCCGTCTCTATCGTATTCCTCGGTACTCGCCTGGATACCACCCTTTCTGTCTTGGATTCTCCGATACTCGAACGAATTTCATTCCCCGTTTGTCTTGTATTCTCCAGTGCTCGACCGGATACGATATCTTCTCTGGTACTCTCGAGGATACCATTCTTTTGGTCTTCGATTCGCCGGTACTCGGACGAATTCGATTCCCCGTCTCTATCGTATTCTCCGGTACCCGCCTGGATACGACAGTTTCATTCTTGCATTCTCCGATACTCGAACGAATTCGATTCCCCGTTTGTCTTGTATTCTCCAGTACTCGGCCGGATACGATATCTTCTCCGGTACTCGCGAGGATACCATTCTTTTGGTCTTGGAATCGCCGGTACTCGGACGAATTCGATTCCCCGTCACTATCGTATTCCTCGGTACTCGCCTGGATACCACCCTTTCTGTCTTGGATTCTCCGATACTCGAACGAATTTCATTCCCCGTTTGTCTTGTATTCTCCAGTGCTCGACCGGATACGATATCTTCTCTGGTACTCTCGAGGATACCATTCTTTTGGTCTTCGATTCGCCGGTACTCGGACGAATTCGATTCCCCGTCTCTATCGTATTCTCCGGTACCCGCCTGGATACGACAGTTTCATTCTTGCATTCTCCGATACTCGAACGAATTCGATTCCCCGTTTGTCTTGTATTCTCCAGTACTCGGCCGGATACGATATCTTCTCCGGTACTCGCGAGGATACCATTCTTTTGGTCTTGGAATCGCCGGTACTCGGACGAATTCGATTCCCCGTCACTATCGTATTCTTCGATACTCGCCTGGATACCACCCTTTCTTTCTTGGATTCTCCGATCCTCGAACGAATTTCATTCCCCGTTTGTCTTGTATTCTCCAGTGCTCGACCGGATACGATATCTTCTCTGGTACTCTCGAGGATACCATTCTTTTGGTCTTGGATTCGCTGGTACTCGGACGAATTCGATTCCCCGTCTCTGTCGTATTCTCCAGTACTCGCCTGGATACCACCCTTTCTTTCTTGGATTCTCCGATCCTCGAACGAATTTCATTCCCCGTTTGTCTTGTATTCTCCAGTGCTCGACCGGATACGATATCTTCTCCGGTACTCGCGAGGATGCCATTCTTTTGGTCTTGGATTCGCCGGTACTCGGACGAATTCGATTCCCCGTCTCTATCGTATTCTTCGATACTCGCCTGGATACCACCGTTTCATTCTTGGATTCTCCGATACTCGAACGAATTCGATTCCCCGTTTGTCTTGTATTCTCCAGTACTCGGCCGGATACGATATCTTCTCCGGTACTCGCGAGGATACCATTCTTTTGGTCTTGGAATCGCCGGTACTCGGACGAATTCGATTCCCCGTCTCTATCATATTCTTCGATACTCGCCTGGATACCACCCTTTCTTTCTTGGATTCTCCGATCCTCGAACGAATTTCATTCCCCGTTTGTCTTGTATTCTCCTGTGCTCGACCGGATACGATATCTTCTCTGGTACTCTCGAGGATACCATTCTTTTCGTCTTGGATTCGCCGGTACTCGGACGAATTCGATTCCCGTCTCTATCGTATTCTCCGGTACTCGCCTGGATACCACCGTTTCATTCTTGGATTCTCCGATACTCGAACGAATTCGATTCCCCGTTTGTCTTGTATTCTCCAGTACTCGGCCGGTTACGATATCTTCTCCGGTACTCGCGAGGATACCATTCTTTTAGTCTTGGATTCGCCGGTACTCGGACGAATTCGATTCCCCGTCACTATCGTATTCTTCGATACTCGCCTGGATACCATCGTTTCATTCTTGGATTCTCCGATACTCGAATGAATTCGATTCCCCGTTTGTCTTGTATTCTCCAGTACTCGGCCGGATACGATATCTTCTCCGGTACTCGCGAGGATACCATTCTTTTGGTCTTGGATTCGCCGGTACTCGGACGAATTCGATTCCCCGTCTCTATCGTATTCTTCAATACTCGCCTGGATACCACCCTTTCTTTCTTGGATTCTCCGATCCTCGAACGAATTTCATTCCCCGTTTGTCTTGTATTCTCCAGTGCTCGACCGGATACAATATCTTCTCCGGTACTCGCGAGGATGCCATTCTTTTGGTCTTGGATTTGCCGGTACTCGGACGAATTCGATTCCCCGTCTCTATCGTATTCTTCGATACTCGCCTGGATACCACCGTTTCATTCTTGGATTCTCCGATACTCGAACGAATTCGATTCCCCGTTTGTCTTGTATTCTCCAGTACTCGGCCGGATACGATATCTTCTCCGGTACTCGCGAGGATACCATTCTTTTGGTCTTGGAATCGCCGGTACTCGGACGAATTCGATTCCCCGTCTCTATCGTATTCTTCGATACTCGCCTGGATACCACCGTTTCATTCTTGGATTCTCCGATCCTCGAACGAATTTCATTCCCCGTTTGTCTTGTATTCTCCAGTGCTCGACCGGATACGATATCTTCTCTGGTACTCTCAAGGATACCATTCTTTTCGTCTTGGATTCGCCGGTACTCGGACGAATTCGATTCCCCGTCTCTGTCGTATTCTCCAGTACTCGGCCGGATACGATATCTTCTCCGGTACTCGCCAGGATACCATTCTTTTTGTCTTGGAATCGCCGGTACTCGGACGCATTTGATTCCCCGTCTCTATCGTATTCTTCGGTACTCGCCTGGATACCACCCTTTCTGTCTTGGATTCACCGATACTGGAACGAATTCGATTCCCCGTCTCTATCGTATTCTCCGGTACCCGCCTGGATACCACCGTTTCATTCTTGGATTCTCCGATACTCGAACGAATTCGATTCCCCGTTTGTCTTGTATTCTGCAGTACTCGGCCGGTTAGGATATCTTCTACGGTACTCGCGAGGATACCATTCTTTTGGTCTTGGAATCGCCGGTACTCGGACGCATTTGATTCCCCATCTCTATCGTATTCTTCGGTACTCGCCTGGATACCACCCTTTCTGTCTTGGATTCACCGATACTGGAACGAATTCGATTCCCCGTCTCTATCTTATTCTCTGGTACCCGCCTGGATACCACCGTTTCATTCTTGGATTCTCCGATACTCGAACGAATTCGATTCCCCGTTTGTCTTGTATTCTCCAGTACTCGGCCGGTTACGATATCTTCTCCGGTACTCGCGAGGATACCATTCTTTTAGTCTTGGATTCGCCGGTACTCGGACGAATTCGATTCCCCGTCTCTATCGTATTCTCCGGTACTCGCCTGGATACCACCGTTTCATTCTTGGATTCTCCGATACTCGAACGAATTCGATTCCCCGTTTGTCTTGTATTCTCCAGTACTCGGCCGGATACGATATCTTCTCCGGTACTCGCGAGGATACCATTCTTTTGGTCTTGGAATCGCCGGTACTCGGACGAATTCGATTCCCCGTCTCTATCGTATTCCTCGGTACTCGCCTGGATACCACCCTTTCTGTCTTGGATTCTCCGATACTCGAACGAATTTCATTCCCCGTTTGTCTTGTATTCTCCAGTGCTCGACCGGATACGATATCTTCTCTGGTACTCTCGAGGATACCATTCTTTTGGTCTTCGATTCGCCGGTACTCGGACGAATTCGATTCCCCGTCTCTATCGTATTCTCCGGTACCCGCCTGGATACGACAGTTTCATTCTTGGATTCTCCGATACTCGAACGAATTCGATTCCCCGTTTGTCTTGTATTCTCCAGTACTCGGCCGGTTACGATATCTTCTCCGGTACTCGCGAGGATACCATTCTTTTAGTCTTGGAATCGCCGATACTCGGACGAATTCGATTCCCCGTCTCTATCGTATTCTCCGGTACTCGCCTGGATACCACCGTTTCATTCTTGGATTCTCCGATACTCGAACGAATTCGATTCCCCGTTTGTCTTGTATTCTCCAGTACTCGGCCGGATACGATATCTTCTCCGGTACGCGCGAGGATACCATTCTTTTGGTCCTGGAATCGCCGGTACTCGGACGAATTCGATTCCCCGTCTCTATCGTATTCTCCGGTACCCGCCTGGATACCACCGTTTCATTCTTGGATTCTCCGATACTCGAACGAATTCGATTCCCCGTTTGTCTTGTATTCTCCAGTACTCGGCCGGCTACGATATCTTCTCCGGTACTCGCGAGGATACCATTCTTTTAGTCTTGGATTCGCCGGTACTCGGACGAATTCGATTCCCCGTCTCTATCGTATTCTCCGGTACTCGCCTGGATACCACCGTTTCATTCTTGGATTCTCCGATACTCGAACGAATTCGATTCCCCGTTTGTCTTGTATTCTCCAGTACTCGGCTGGATACGATATCTTCTCCGGTACTCGCGAGGATACCATTCTTTTGGTCTTGGAATCGCCGGTACTCGGACGAATTCGATTCCCCGTCACTATCGTATTCTTCGATACTCGCCTGGATACCACCCTTTCTTTCTTGGATTCACCGATACTGGACTGAATTCGATTCCCAGTTTGTCTTGTATTCTCCAGTACTCGGCCGGATACGATATCTTCTCCGGTACTCGCCAGGATACCATTCTTTTTGTCTTGGAATCGCCGGTACTCGGACGCATTTGATTCCCCGTCTCTATCGTATTCTTCGGTACTCGCCTGGATACCACCCTTTCTGTCTTGGATTCACCGATACTGGAACGAATTCGATTCCCCGTCTCTATCGTATTCTCCGGTACCCGCCTGGATACCACCGTTTCATTCTTGGATTCTCCGATACTCGAACGAATTCGATTCCCCGTTTGTCTTGTATTCTCCAGTACTCGGCTGGATACGATATCTTCTCCGGTACTCGCGAGGATACCATTCTTTTAGTCTTGGATTCGCCGGTACTCGGACGAATTCGATTCCCCGTCTCTATCGTATTCTCCGGTACTCGCCTGGATACCACCGTTTCATTCTTGGATTCTCCGATACTCGAACGAATTCGATTCCCCGTTTGTCTTGTATTCTCCAGTACTCGGCTGGATACGATATCTTCTCCGGTACTCGCGAGGATACCATTCTTTTGGTCTTGGAATCGCCGGTACTCGGACGAATTCGATTCCCCGTCACTATCGTATTCTTCGATACTCGCCTGGATACCACCCTTTCTTTCTTGGATTCTCCGATCCTCGAACGAATTTCATTCCCCGTTTGTCTTGTATTCTCCAGTGCTCGACCGGATACGATATCTTCTCTGGTACTCTCGAGGATACCATTCTTTTGGTCTTGGATTCGCCGGTACTCGGACGAATTCGATTCCCCGTCTCTGTCGTATTCTCCAGTACTCGCCTGGATACCATCCTTTCTTTCTTGGATTCACCGATACTGGACTGAATTCGATTCCCAGTTTGTCTTGTATTCTCCAGTACTCGGCCGGATACGATATCTTCTCCGGTACTCGCCAGGATACCATTCTTTTTGTCTTGGAATCGCCGGTACTCGGACGCATTTGATTCCCCGTCTCTATCGTATTCTTCGGTACTCGCCTGGATACCACCCTTTCTGTCTTGGATTCACCGATACTGGAACGAATTCGATTCCCCGTCTCTATCGTATTCTCCGGTACCCGCCTGGATACCACCGTTTCATTCTTGGATTCTCCGATACTCGAACGAATTCGATTCCCCGTTTGTCTTGTATTCTCCAGTACTCGGCTGGATACGATATCTTCTCCGGTACTCGCGAGGATACCATTCTTTTAGTCTTGGATTCGCCGGTACTCGGACGAATTCGATTCCCCGTCTCTATCGTATTCTCCGGTACTCGCCTGGATACCACCGTTTCATTCTTGGATTCTCCGATACTCGAACGAATTCGATTCCCCGTTTGTCTTGTATTCTCCAGTACTCGGCTGGATACGATATCTTCTCCGGTACTCGCGAGGATACCATTCTTTTGGTCTTGGAATCGCCGGTACTCGGACGAATTCGATTCCCCGTCACTATCGTATTCTTCGATACTCGCCTGGATACCACCCTTTCTTTCTTGGATTCTCCGATCCTCGAACGAATTTCATTCCCCGTTTGTCTTGTATTCTCCAGTGCTCGACCGGATACGATATCTTCTCTGGTACTCTCGAGGATACCATTCTTTTGGTCTTGGATTCGCCGGTACTCGGACGAATTCGATTCCCCGTCTCTGTCGTATTCTCCAGTACTCGCCTGGATACCATCCTTTCTTTCTTGGATTCACCGATACTGGACTGAATTCGATTCCCAGTTTGTCTTGTATTCTCCAGTACTCGGCCGGATACGATATCTTCTCCGGTACTCGCCAGGATACCATTCTTTTTGTCTTGGAATCGCCGGTACTCGGACGCATTTGATTCCCCGTCTCTATCGTATTCTTCGGTACTCGCCTGGATACCACCCTTTCTGTCTTGGATTCACCGATACTGGAACGAATTCGATTCCCCGTCTCTATCGTATTCTCTGGTACCCGCCTGGATACCACCGTTTCATTCTTGGATTCTCCGGTACTCGAACGAATTCGATTCCCCGTTTGTCTTGTATTCTGCAGTACTCGGCCGGATTCGATATCTTCTCCGGTACTCGCGAGGATACCATTCTTTTGGTCTTGGAATCGCCGGTACTCGGACGAATTCGATTCCCCGTCACTATCGTATTCTTCGATACTCGCCTGGATACCACCCTTTCTGTCTTGGATTCTCCGATCCTCGAACGAATTTCATTCCCCGTTTGTCTTGTATTCTCCAGTGCTCGACCGGATACGATATCTTCTCTGGTACTCTCGAGGATACCATTCTTTTGGTCTTGGATTCGCCGGTACTCGGACGAATTCGATTCCCCGTCTCTGTCGTATTCTCCAGTACTCGCCTGGATACCATCCTTTCTTTCTTGGATTCACCGATACTGGACTGAATTCGATTCCCAGTTTGTCTTGTATTCTCCAGTACTCGGCCGGATACGATATCTTCTCCGGTACTCGCCAGGATACCATTCTTTTTGTCTTGGAATCGGCGGTACTCGGACGCATTTGATTCCCCGTCTCTATCGTATTCTTCGGTACTCGCCTGGATACCACCCTTTCTGTCTTGGATTCACCGATACTGGAACGAATTCGATTCCCCGTCTCTATCGTATTCTCTGGTACCCGCCTGGATACCACCGTTTCATTCTTGGATTCTCCGGTACTCGAACGAATTCGATTCCCCGTTTGTCTTGTATTCTGCAGTACTCAGCCGGTTACGATATCTTCTCCGGTACTCGCGAGGACACCATTCTTTTGGTCTTGGAATCGCCGGTACTCGGACGAATTCGATTCCCCGTCTCTATCGTATTCCTCGGTACTCGCCTGGATACCACCCTTTCTGTCTTGGATTCTCCGATACTCGAACGAATTTCATTCCCCGTTTGTCTTGTATTCTCCAGTGCTCGACCGGATACGATATCTTCTCTGGTACTCTCGAGGATACCATTCTTTTGGTCTTGGATTCGCCGGTACTCGGACGAATTCGATTCCCCGTCTCTGTCGTATTCTACCATACTCGCCTGGATACCATCCTTTCTTTCTTGGATTCACCGATACTGGACTGAATTCGATTCCCCGTTTGTCTTGTATTCTCCAATGCTCGACCGGATACGATATCTTCTCTGGTACTCTCGAGGATACCATTCTTTTGGTCTTCGATTCGCCGGTACTCGGACGAATTCGATTCCCCGTCTCTATCGTATTCTCCGGTACCCGCCTGGATACGACAGTTTCATTCTTGCATTCTCCGATACTCGAACGAATTCGATTCCCCGTTTGTCTTGTATTCTCCAGTACTCGGCCGGTTACGATATCTTCTCCGGTACTCGCGAGGATACCATTCTTTTAGTCTTGGATTCGCCGGTACTCGGACGAATTCGATTCCCCGTCTCTATCGTGTTCTCCGGTACTCGCCTGGATACCACCGTTTCATTCTTGGATTCTCCGATACTCGAACGAATTCGATTCCCCGTTTGTCTTGTATTCTCCAGTACTCGGCCGGATACGATATCTTCTCCGGTACTCGCGAGGATACCATTCTTTTGGTCTTGGAATCGGCGGTACTCGGACGAATTCGATTCCCCGTCTCTATCGTATTCTCCGGTACCCGCCTGGATACCACCGTTTCATTCTTGGATTCTCCGATACTCGAACGAATTCGATTCCCCGTTTGTCTTGTATTCTCCAGTACTCGGCCGGTTACGATATCTTCTCCGGTACTCGCGAGGATACCATTCTTTTAGTCTTGGAATCGCCGGTACTCGGACGAATTCGATTCCCCGTCTCTATCGTATTCTCCGGTACTCGCCTGGATACCACCGTTTCATTCTTGGATTCTCCGATACTCGAACGAATTCGATTCCCCGTTTGTCTTGTATTCTCCACTACTCGGCCGGATACGATATCTTCTCCGGTACTCGCGAGGATACCATTCTTTTGGTCCTGGAATCGCCGGTACTCGGACGAATTCGATTCCCCGTCTCTATCGTATTCTCCGGTACCCGCCTGGATACCACCGTTTCATTCTTGGATTCTCCGATACTCGAACGAATTCGATTCCCCGTTTGTCTTGTATTCTCCAGTACTCGGCCGGTTACGATATCTTCTCCGGTACTCGCGAGGATACCATTCTTTTAGTCTTGGATTCGCCGGTACTCGGACGAATTCGATTCCCCGTCTCTATCGTATTCTCCGGTACTCGCCTGGATACCACCGTTTCATTCTTGGATTCTCCGATACTCGAACGAATTCGATTCCCCGTTTGTCTTCTATTCTCCAGTACTCGGCTGGATACGATATCTTCTCCGGTACTCGCGAGGATACCATTCTTTTGGTCTTGGAATCGCCGGTGCTCGGACGAATTCGATTCCCCGTCACTATCGTATTCTTCGATACTCGCCTGGATACCACCCTTTCTTTCTTGGATTCTCCGATCCTCGAACGAATTTCATTCCCCGTTTGTCTTGTATTCTCCAGTGCTCGACCGGATACGATATCTTCTCTGGTACTCTCGAGGATACCATTCTTTTGGTCTTGGATTCGCCCGTACTCGGACGAATTCGATTCCCCGTCTCTGTCGTATTCTCCAGTACTCGCCTGGATACCATCCTTTCTTTCTTGGATTCACCGATACTGGACTGAATTCGATTCCCAGTTTGTCTTGTATTCTCCAGTACTCGGCCGGATACGATATCTTCTCCGGTACTCGCCAGGATACCATTCTTTTTGTCTTGGAATCGCCGGTACTCGGACGCATTTGATTCCCCGTCTCTATCGTATTCTTCGGTACTCGCCTGGATACCACCCTTTCTGTCTTGGATTCACCGATACTGGAACGAATTCGATTCCCCGTCTCTATCGTATTCTCCGGTACCCGCCTGGATACCACCGTTTCATTCTTGGATTCTCCGATACTCGAACGAATTCGATTCCCCGTTTGTCTTGTATTCTGCAGTACTCGGCCGGTTACGATATCTTCTCCGGTACTCGCGAGGATACCATTCTTTTGGTCTTGGAATCGCCGGTACTCGGACGCATTTGATTCCTCGTCTCTATCGTATTCTTCGGTACTCGCCTGGATACCACCCTTTCTGTCTTGGATTCACCGATACTGGAACGAATTCGATTCCCCGTCTCTATCGTATTCTCTGGTACCCGCCTGGATACCACCGTTTCATTCTTGGATTCTCCGATACTCGAATGAATTCGATTCCCCGTTTGTCTTGTATTCTCCAGTACTCGGCCGGTTACGATATGTTCTCTGGTACTCGCGAGGATACCATTCTTTTAGTCTTGGATTCGCCGGTACTCGGACGAATTCGATTCCCCGTCTCTATCGTGTTCTCCGGTACTCGCCTGGATACCACCGTTTCATTCTTGGATTCTCCGATACTCGAACGAATTCGATTCCCCGTTTGTCTTGTATTCTCCAGTACTCGGCCGGATACGATATCTTCTCCGGTACTCGCGAGGATACCATTCTTTTGGTCTTGGAATCGGCGGTACTCGGACGAATTCGATTCCCCGTCTCTATCGTATTCTCCGGTACCCGCCTGGATACCACCGTTTCATTCTTGGATTCTCCGATACTCGAACGAATTCGATTCCCCGTTTGTCTTGTATTCTCCAGTACTCGGCCGGTTACGATATCTTCTCCGGTACTCGCGAGGATACCATTCTTTTAGTCTTGGAATCGCCGGTACACGGACGCAGTTGATTCCCCGTCTCTATCGTATTCTCCGGTACTCGCCTGGATACCACCGTTTCATTCTTGGATTCTCCGATACTCGAACGAATTCGATTCCCCGTTTGTCTTGTATTCTCCAGTGCTCGACCGGATACGATATCTTCTCCGGTACTCGCGAGGATGCCATTCTTTTGGTCTTGGATTCGCCGGTACTCGGACGAATTCGATTCCCCGTTTCTATCGTATTCTCCGTTACCCGCCTGGATACGACCGTTTCAGTCTTGGATTCTCCGATACTCGAACGAATTCGATTCCCCGTTTGTCTTGTATTCTGCAGTACTCGGCCGGATTCGATATCTTCTCCGGTACTCGCGAGGATACCATTCTTTTGGTCTTGGAATCGCCGGTACTCGGACGAATTCGATTCCCCGTCTCTATCGTATTCTGCGGTACTCGCCTGGATACCACCGTTTCATTCTTGGATTCTCCGATACTCGAACGAATTCGATTCCCCGTTTGTCTTGTATTCTCCAATGCTCGACCGGATACGATATCTTCTCCGGTACTCGCGAGGATACCATTCTTTTGGTCTTGGATTCGCCGGTACTCGGACGAATTCGATTCCCCGTCTCTATCGTATTCTCCGTTACCCGCCTGGATACGACCGTTTCATTCTTGGATTCTCCGATACTCGAACGAATTCGATTCCCCGTTTGTCTTGTATTCTCCAGTACTCGGCCGGATACGATATCTTCTCCGGTACTCGCGAGGATACCATTCTTTTGGTCTTGGAATCGCCGGTACTCGGACGAATTCGATTCCCCGTCACTATCGTATTCTTCGATACTCGCCTGGATACCACCCTTTCTGTCTTGGATTCTCCGATCCTCGAATGAATTTCATTCCCCGTTTGTCTTGTATTCTCCAGTGCTCGACCGGATACGATATCTTCTCTGGTACTCTCGAGGATACCATTCTTTTGGTCTTGGATTCGCCGGTACTCGGACGAATTCGATTCCCCGTCTCTGTCGTATTCTCCAGTACTCGCCAGGATACCATCCTTTCTTTCTTGGATTCACCGATACTGGACTGAATTCGATTCCCAGTTTGTCTTGTATTCTTCAGTACTCGGCCGGATACGATATCTTCTCCGGTACTCGCCAGGATACCATTCTTTTGGTCTTGGATTCGCCGGTACTCGGACGAATTCGATTCCCCGTCTCTATCGTATTCTCCGTTACCCGCCTGGATACGACCGTTTCATTCTTGGATTCTCCGATACTCGAACGAATTCGATTCCCCGTTTGTCTTGTATTCTGCAGTACTCGGCCGGATTCGATATCTTCTCCGGTACTCGCGAGGATACCATTCTTTTGGTCTTGGAATCGCCGGTACTCGGACGAATTCGATTCCCCGTCACTATCGTATTCTTCGATACTCGCCTGGATACCACCCTTTCTGTCTTGGATTCTCCGATCCTCGAACGAATTTCATTCCCCGTTTGTCTTGTATTCTCCAGTGCTCGACCGGATACGATATCTTCTCTGGTACTCTCGAGGATACCATTCTTTTGGTCTTGGATTCGCCGGTACTCGGACGAATTCGATTCCCCGTCTCTGTCGTATTCTCCAGTACTCGCCTGGATACCATCCTTTCTTTCTTGGATTCACCGATACTGGACTGAATTCGATTCCCAGTTTGTCTTGTATTCTCCAGTACTCGGCCGGATACGATATCTTCTCCGGTACTCGCCAGGATACCATTCTTTTTGTCTTGGAATCGGCGGTACTCGGACGCATTTGATTCCCCGTCTCTATCGTATTCTTCGGTGCTCGCCTGGATACCACCCTTTCTGTCTTGGATTCACCGATACTGGAACGAATTCGATTCCCCGTCTCTATCGTATTCTCCGGTACCCGCCTGGATACCACCGTTTCATTCTTGGATTCTCCGATACTCGAACGAATTCGATTCCCCGTTTGTCTTGTATTCTCCAGTACTCGGCCGGTTACGATATCTTCTCCGGTACTCGCGAGGATACCATTCTTTTAGTCTTGGAATCGCCGGTACACGGACGCAGTTGATTCCCCGTCTCTATCGTATTCTCCGGTACTCGCCTGGATACCACCGTTTCATTCTTGGATTCTCCGATACTCGAACGAATTCGATTCCCCGTTTGTCTTGTATTCTCCAGTGCTCGACCGGATACGATATCTTCTCCGGTACTCGCGAGGATGCCATTCTTTTGGTCTTGGATTCGCCGGTACTCGGACGAATTCGATTCCCCGTTTCTATCGTATTCTCCGTTACCCGCCTGGATACGACCGTTTCAGTCTTGGATTCTCCGATACTCGAACGAATTCGATTCCCCGTTTGTCTTGTATTCTGCAGTACTCGGCCGGATTCGATATCTTCTCCGGTACTCGCGAGGATACCATTCTTTTGGTCTTGGAATCGCCGGTACTCGGACGAATTCGATTCCCCGTCTCTATCGTATTCTGCGGTACTCGCCTGGATACCACCGTTTCATTCTTGGATTCTCCGATACTCGAACGAATTCGATTCCCCGTTTGTCTTGTATTCTCCAATGCTCGACCGGATACGATATCTTCTCCGGTACTCGCGAGGATACCATTCTTTTGGTCTTGGATTCGCCGGTACTCGGACGAATTCGATTCCCCGTCTCTATCGTATTCTCCGTTACCCGCCTGGATACGACCGTTTCATTCTTGGATTCTCCGATACTCGAACGAATTCGATTCCCCGTTTGTCTTGTATTCTCCAGTACTCGGCCGGATACGATATCTTCTCCGGTACTCGCGAGGATACCATTCTTTTGGTCTTGGAATCGCCGGTACTCGGACGAATTCGATTCCCCGTCACTATCGTATTCTTCGATACTCGCCTGGATACCACCCTTTCTGTCTTGGATTCTCCGATCCTCGAATGAATTTCATTCCCCGTTTGTCTTGTATTCTCCAGTGCTCGACCGGATACGATATCTTCTCTGGTACTCTCGAGGATACCATTCTTTTGGTCTTGGATTCGCCGGTACTCGGACGAATTCGATTCCCCGTCTCTGTCGTATTCTCCAGTACTCGCCAGGATACCATCCTTTCTTTCTTGGATTCACCGATACTGGACTGAATTCGATTCCCAGTTTGTCTTGTATTCTTCAGTACTCGGCCGGATACGATATCTTCTCCGGTACTCGCCAGGATACCATTCTTTTGGTCTTGGATTCGCCGGTACTCGGACGAATTCGATTCCCCGTCTCTATCGTATTCTCCGTTACCCGCCTGGATACGACCGTTTCATTCTTGGATTCTCCGATACTCGAACGAATTCGATTCCCCGTTTGTCTTGTATTCTGCAGTACTCGGCCGGATTCGATATCTTCTCCGGTACTCGCGAGGATACCATTCTTTTGGTCTTGGAATCGCCGGTACTCGGACGAATTCGATTCCCCGTCACTATCGTATTCTTCGATACTCGCCTGGATACCACCCTTTCTGTCTTGGATTCTCCGATCCTCGAACGAATTTCATTCCCCGTTTGTCTTGTATTCTCCAGTGCTCGACCGGATACGATATCTTCTCTGGTACTCTCGAGGATACCATTCTTTTGGTCTTGGATTCGCCGGTACTCGGACGAATTCGATTCCCCGTCTCTGTCGTATTCTCCAGTACTCGCCTGGATACCATCCTTTCTTTCTTGGATTCACCGATACTGGACTGAATTCGATTCCCAGTTTGTCTTGTATTCTCCAGTACTCGGCCGGATACGATATCTTCTCCGGTACTCGCCAGGATACCATTCTTTTTGTCTTGGAATCGGCGGTACTCGGACGCATTTGATTCCCCGTCTCTATCGTATTCTTCGGTGCTCGCCTGGATACCACCCTTTCTGTCTTGGATTCACCGATACTGGAACGAATTCGATTCCCCGTCTCTATCGTATTCTCCGGTACCCGCCTGGATACCACCGTTTCATTCTTGGATTCTCCGATACTCGAACGAATTCGATTCCCCGTTTGTCTTGTATTCTGCAGTACTCGGCCGGTCACGATATCTTCTCCGGTACTCGCCAGGATACCATTCTTTTGGTCTTGGAATCGCCGGTACTCGGACGCAGTTGATTCCCCGTCTCTATCGTATTCTCAGGTACTCGCCTTGATACCACCGTTTCATTCTTGGATTCTCCGATACTCGAACGAATTCGATTCCCCGTTTGTCTTGTATTCTCCAGTGCTCGACCGGATACGATATCTTCTCCGGTACTCGCGAGGATGCCATTATTTTGGTCTTGGATTCGCCGGTACTCGGACGAATTCGATTCCCCGTCTCTATCGTATTCTCCGTTACCCGCCTGGATACGACCGTTTCATTCTTGGATTCTCCGATACTCGAACGAATTCGATTCCCCGTTTGTCTTGTATTCTGCAGTACTCGGCCGGATTCGATATCTTCTCCGGTACTCGCGAGGATACCATTCTTTTGGTCTTGGAATCGCCGGTACTCGGACGAATTCGATTCCCCGTCACTATCGTATTCTTCGATACTCGCCTGGATACCACCCTTTCTGTCTTGGATTCTCCGATCCTCGAACGAATTTCATTCCCCGTTTGTCTTGTATTCTCCAGTGCTCGACCGGATACGATATCTTCTCTGGTACTCTCGAGGATACCATTCTTTTGGTCTTGGATTCGCCGGTACTCGGACGAATTCGATTCCCCGTCTCTGTCGTATTCTCCAGTACTCGCCTGGATACCATCCTTTCTTTCTTGGATTCACCGATACTGGACTGAATTCGATTCCCAGTTTGTCTTGTATTCTCCAGTACTCGGCCGGATACGATATCTTCTCCGGTACTCGCCAGGATACCATTCTTTTTGTCTTGGAATCGGCGGTACTCGGACGCATTTGATTCCTCGTCTCTATCGTATTCTTCGGTGCTCGCCTGGATACCACCCTTTCTGTCTTGGATTCACCGATACTGGAACGAATTCGATTCCCCGTCTCTATCGTATTCTCCGGTACCCGCCTGGATACCACCGTTTCATTCTTGGATTCTCCGATACTCGAACGAATTCGATTCCCCATTTGTCTTGTATTCTGCAGTACTCGGCCGGATTCGATATCTTCTCCGGTACTCGCGAGGATACCATCCTTTTGGTCTTGGAATCGCCGGTACTCGGACGAATTCGATTCCCCGTCACTATCGTATTCTTCGATACTCGCCTGGATACCACCCTTTCTGTCTTGGATTCTCCGATCCTCGAACGAATTTCATTCCCAGTTTGCCTTGTATTCTCCAGTGCTCGACCGAATACGATATCTTCTCTGGTACTCTCGAGGATACCATTCTTTTGGTCTTGGATTCGCCGGTACTCGGACGAATTCGATTCCCCGTCTCTGTCGTATTCTCCAGTACTCGCCTGGATACCATCCTTTCTTTCTTGGATTCACCGATACTGGACTGAATTCGATTCCCAGTTTGTCTTGTATTCTTCAGTACTCGGCCGGATACGATATCTTCTCCGGTGGTCGCCAGGATACCATTCTTTTGGTCTTGGATTCGCCGGTACTCGGACGAATTCGATTCCCCGTCTCTATCGTATTCTCCGTTACCCGCCTGGATACCACCGTTTCATTCTTGGATTCTCCGATACTCGAACGAATTCGATTCCCCGTTTGTCTTGTATTCTGCAGTACTCGGCCGGATTCGATATCTTCTCCGGTACTCGCGAGGATACCATCCTTTTGGTCTTGGAATCGCCGGTACTCGGACGAATTCGATTCCCCGTCACTATCGTATTCTTCGATACTCGCCTGGATACCACCCTTTCTGTCTTGGATTCTCCGATCCTCGAACGAATTTCATTCCCAGTTTGCCTTGTATTCTCCAGTGCTCGACCGAATACGATATCTTCTCTGGTACTCTCGAGGATACCATTCTTTTGGTCTTGGATTCGCCGGTACTCGGACGAATTCGATTCCCCGTCTCTGTCGTATTCTCCAGTACTCGCCTGGATACCATCCTTTCTTTCTTGGATTCACCGATACTGGACTGAATTCGATTCCCAGTTTGTCTTGTATTCTTCAGTACTCGGCCGGATACGATATCTTCTCCGGTGGTCGCCAGGATACCATTCTTTTGGTCTTGGATTCGCCGGTACTCGGACGAATTCGATTCCCCGTCTCTATCGTATTCTCCGTTACCCGCCTGGATACCACCGTTTCATTCTTGGATTCTCCGATACTCGAACGAATTCGATTCCCCGTTTGTCTTGTATTCTGCAGTACTCGGCCGGATTCGATATCTTCTCCGGTACTCGCCAGGATACCATTCTTTTGGTCTTGGAATTGCCGGTACTCGGACGCATTTGATTCCCCGTCTCTACCGTATTCTCCGGTATCCGCGTGGATACCACCGTTTCATTCTTGGATTCTCCGATACTCGAACGAATTCGATTCCTAGTTTGTCTTGTATTCTCCAGTACTCGGCCGGATACGATATCTTCTCCGGCACTCGCGAGGATACCATTCTTTTGGTCTTGGAATCGCCGGTACTCGGACGAATTCGATTCCCCGTCACTATCGTATTCTTCGATACTCGCCTGGATACCACCCTTTCTGTCTTGGATTCTCCGATCCTCGAACGAATTTCATTCCCCGTTTGTCTTGTATTCTCCAGTGCTCGACCGGATACGATATCTTCTCTGGTACTCTCGAGGATACCATTCTTTTGGTCTTGGATTCGCCGGTACTAGGACGAATTCGATTCCCCGTCTCTGTCGTATTCTCCAGTACTCGCCTGGATACCATCCTTTCTTTCTTGGATTCACCGATACTGGACTGAATTCGATTCCCAGTTTGTCTTGTATTCTCCAGTACTCGGCCGGATACGATATCTTCTCCGGTACTCGCCAGGATACCATTCTTTTTGTCTTGGAATCGGCGGTACTCGGACGCATTTGATTCCCCGTCTCTATCGTATTCTTCGGTGCTCGCCTGGATACCACCCTTTCTGTCTTGGATTCACCGATACTGGAACGAATTCGATTCCCCGTCTCTATCGTATTCTCCGGTACCCGCCTGGATACCACCGTTTCATTCTTGGATTCTCCGATACTCGAACGAATTCGATTCCCCGTTTGTCTTGTATTCTGCAGTACTCGGCCGGTCACGATATCTTCTCCGGTACTCGCCAGGATACCATTCTTTTGGTCTTGGAATCGCCGGTACTCAGACGCAGTTGATTCCCCGTCTCTATCGTATTCTCCGGTACTCGCCTTGATACCACCGTTTCATTCTTGGATTCTCCGATACTCGAACGAATTCGATTCCCCGTTTATCTTGTATTCTCCAGTGCTCGACCGGATACGATATCTTCTCCGGTACTCGCGAGGATGCCATTCTTTTGGTCTTGGATTCGCCGGTACTCGGACGAATTCGATTCCCCGTCTCTATCGTATTCTCCGTTACCCGCCTGGATACGACCGTCTCATTCTTGGATTCTCCGATACTCGAACGAATTCGATTCCCCGTTTGTCTTGTATTCTGCAGTACTCGGCCGGATTCGATATCTTCTCCGGTACTCGCGAGGATACCATTCTTTTGGTCTTGGAATCGTCGGTACTCGGACGAATTCGATTCCCCGTCACTATCGTATTCTTCGATACTCGCCTGGATACCACCCTTTCTGTCTTGGATTCTCCGATCCTCGAACGAATTTCATTCCCCGTTTGTCTTGTATTCTCCAGTGCTCGACCGGATACGATATCTTCTCCGGTACTCTCGAGGATACCATTCTTTTGGTCTTGGAATCGCCGGTACTCGGACGAATTCGATTCCCCGTCACTATCGTATTCTCCGTACCCGCCTGGATACCACCGTTTCATTCTTGGATTCTCCGATACTCGAAGGAATTCGATTCCCCGTTTGTCTTGTATTCTGCAGTACTCGGCCGGTCACGATATCTTCTCCGGTACTCGCCAGGATACCATTCTTTTGGTCTTGGATTCGCCGGTACTCGGACGCAGTTGATTCCCCGTCTCTATCGTATTCTCCGGTACTCGCCTTGATACCACCGTTTCATTCTTGGATTCTCCGATACTTGAACGAATTCGATTCCCCGTTTGTCTTGTATTCTCCAGTGCTCGACCGGATACGATATCTTCTCCGGTACTCGCGAGGATGCCATTCTTTTGGTCTTGGATTCGCCGGTACTCGGACGAATTCGATTCCCCGTCTCTGTCGTATTCTCCAGTACTCGCCTGGATACCATCCTTTCTTTCTTTGATTCACCGATACTGGACTGAATTCGATTCCCAGTTTGTCTTGTATTCTCCAGTACTCGGCCGGATACGATATCTTCTCCGGTACTCGCCAGGATACCATTCTTTTTGTCTTGGAATCGGCGGTACTCGGACGCATTTGATTCCCCGTCTCTATCGTATTCTTCGGTGCTCGCCTGGATACCACCCTTTCTGTCTTGGATTCACCGATACTGGAACGAATTCGATTCCCCGTCTCTATCGTATTCTCCGGTACCCGCCTGGATACCACCGTTTCATTCTTGGATTCTCCGATACTCGAACGAATTCGATTCCCCGTTTGTCTTGTATTCTCCAGTACTCGGCCGGTCACGATATCTTCTCCGGTACTCGCTAGGATACCATTCTTTTGGTCTTGGAATCGCCGGTACTCGGACGCAGTTGATTCCCCGTCTCTATCGTATTATTCGGTACTCGCCTGGATACCACCCTTTCTGTCTTGGATTCACCGATACTGGAACGAATTCGATTCCCCGTCTCTATCGTATTCTCCGGTACCCGCCTGGATACCACCGTTTCATTCTTGGATTCTCCGATACTCGAACGAATTCTATTCCCTGTTTGTCTTGTATTCTCAAGTACTCGGCCGGATACGATATCTTCTCCGGTACTCTCGAGGATACCATTCTTTTGGTCTTGGAATCGCCGGTACTCGGACGCATTTGATTCCCCATCTCTATCGTATTCTCCGGTACTCGCTTGGATACCACCGTTTCATTCTTGGATTCTCAGATACTCGAACGAATTCGATTCCCCGTTTGTCTTGTATTCTCCAGTACTCGGCCGGATACGATATCTTCTTCGAAACTCGCGAGGATACCATTCTTTTGGTCTAGGAATCGCCGGTACTCGGGCTAATTCGATTCCCCGTCTCTATCGTATTCTTCGGTACTCGCCTGGATACCACCCTTTCTGTCTTGGATTCTCCGATACTTGAACGAATTTCATTCCCCGTTTGTCTTGTATTCTCCAGTGCTCGACCGGATACAATATCTTCTCTGGTACTCTCGAGGATACCATTCTTTTGGTCTTGGATTCCCCGTCTCTGTCGTATTCTCCAGTACTCGCCTGGATACCTTGCTTTCTTTCTTGGATTCACCGATACTGGACTGAATTCGATTCCCCGTTTGTCTTGTATTCTCCAGTACTCGGCCGGATACGATATCTTCTCCGGTACTCGCGAGGATACCATTCTTTTGGTCTTGGAATCGCCGGTACTCGGACGAATTCGATTCCCCGTCTCTATCGTATTCTCTGGTACCCGCCTGGATACCACCGTTTCATTCTTGGATTCTCCGATACTCGAACGAATTCGATTCCCCGTTTGTCTTGTATTCTCCAGTACTCGGCCGGATACGATATCTTCTCCGGTACTCGCGAGGATACCATTCTTTTGGTCTTGGAATCGCCGGTACTCGGACGCATTCGATTCCCCGTCTCTATCGTATTCTCCGGTACCCGCCTGGATACCACCGTTTCATTCTTGGATTCTCCGATACTCGAACGAATTCGATTCCCCGTTTGTCTTGTATTCTCCAGTACTCGGCCGGACACGATATCTTCTCCGGTACTCGCCAGCATACCATTCTTTTGGTCTTGGAATCGCCGGTACTCGGACGCATTCGATTCCCCGTCTTTATCGTATTCTCCGGTACTCGCCTGGATACAACCCTTTCTGTCTTGGATTCTCCAATACTCGAACGAATTCGATTCCCCGTTTGTCTTGTATTCTCCAGTACTCGGCCGGATACGATATCTTCTTCGGTACTCGCCAGCATACCATTCTTTTGGTCTTGGATTCGCCGGTACTCAGACGAATTCGATTCCCCGTCTCTATCGTATTCTTCGGTACTCGCCAAGATACCGTTCTTTTGGTCTTGGAATCGCCGGTACTCGGACGCATTTGATTCCCCGTCTCTATCGTATTCTCCGGTACCCGCCTGGATACCACCGTTTCATTCTTGGATTCTTCGATACTCGAACGAATTCGATTCCCCGTTTGTCTTGTATTCTCCAGTACTCGGCCGGATACGATATCTTCTCCGGTACTCGCGAGGATACCATTCTTTTGGTCTTGGAATCGCCGGTACTCAGACGAATTCGATTCCCCGTCTCTATCGTATTCTTCGGTACTCGCCAGGATACCATTCTTTTGGTCTTGGAATCGCCGGTACTCGGACGCATTTGATTCCCCGTCTCTATCGTATTCTCCGGTACCCGCCTGGATACCACCGTTTCATTCTTGGATTCTTCGATACTCGAACGAATTCGATTCCCCGTTTGTCTTGTATTCTCCAGTACTCGGCCGGATACGATATCTTCTCCGGTACTCGCGAGGATACCATTCTTTTGGTCTTGGAATCGCCGGTACTCAGACGAATTCGATTCCCCGTCTCTATCGTATTCTTCGGTACTCGCCAGGATACCATTCTTTTGGTCTTGGAATCGCCGGTACTCGGACGCATTTGATTCCCCGTCTCTATCGTATTCTCCGGTACCCGCCTGGATACCACCGTTTCATTCTTGGATTCTCCGATACTCGAACGAATTCCATTCCCCGTTTGTCTTGTATTCTCCAGTACTCGGCCGGATACGATATCTTCTCCGGTACTCGCGAGGATACCATTCTTTTGGTCTTTGAATCGCCGGTACTCGGACACATTCGATTCCCCGTCTCTATCGTATTCTCCGGTACTCGCCTGGATACCACCCTTTCTGTCTTGGATTCTCCGATACTCGAACGAATTTCATTCCCCGTTTGTCTTGTATTCTCCAGTGCTCGACCGGATACGATATCTTCTCCGGTACTCGCGAGGATGCCATTCTTTTGGTCTTGGATTCGCCGGTACTCGGACGAATTCGATTCGTCGTCTCTCTCGTATTTTCCGGTACTCGCCTGGATACCACCCTTTCTGTCTTGGATTCTCCGATACTCGAACGAATTCGATTCCCCGTTTGTCTTGTATTCTCCAGTACTCGGCCGGATACGATATCTTCTCCGGTACTCGCGAGGATACCATTCTTTTGGTCTTGGAATCGCCGGTACTCAGACGAATTCGATTCCCCGTGTCTGTCGTATTCTCCGGTACTCGCCTGGATACAACCCTTTCTGTCTTGGATTCTCCAATACTCGAACGAATTCGATTCCCCGTTTGTCTTGTATTCTCCAGTACTCGGCCGGATACGATATCTTCTTCGGTACTCGCCAGCATACCATTCTTTTGGTCTTGGATTCGCCGGTACTCAGACGAATTCGATTCCCCGTCTCTATCGTATTCTTCGGTACTCGCCAAGATACCGTTCTTTTGGTCTTGGAATCGCCGGTACTCGGACGCATTTGATTCCCCGTCTCTATCGTATTCTCCGGTACCCGCCTGGATACCACCGTTTCATTCTTGGATTCTTCGATACTCGAACGAATTCGATTCCCCGTTTGTCTTGTATTCTCCAGTACTCGGCCGGATACGATATCTTCTCCGGTACTCGCGAGGATACCATTCTTTTGGTCTTGGAATCGCCGGTACTCAGACGAATTCGATTCCCCGTGTCTGTCGTATTCTTCGGTACTCGCCTGGATACGACCCTTTCTGTCTTGGATTCTCCGATACTCGAACGAATTTCATTCCCCGTTTGTCTTGTATTCTCCAGTGCTCGACCGGATACGATATCTTCTCCGGTACTCGCGAGGATGCCATTCTTTTGGTCTTGGATTCGCCGGTACTCGGACGAATTCGATTCCTCGTCTCTCTCGTATTTTCCGGTACTCGCCTGGATACCACCCTTTCTGTCTTGGATTCTCCGATACTCGAACGAATTCGATTCCCCGTTTGTCTTGTATTCTCCAGTACTCGGCCGGATACGATATCTTCTCCGGTACTCCCGAGGATACCATTCTTTTGGTCTTGGAATCGCCGGTACTCAGACGAATTCGATTCCCCGTCTCTATCGTATTCTTCGGTACTCGCCAGGATACCATTCTTTTGGTCTTGGAATCGCCGGTACTCGGACGCATTTGATTCCCCGTCTCTATCGTATTCTCCGGTACCCGCCTGGATACCACCGTTTCATTCTTGGATTCTCCGATACTCGAACGAATTCAATTCCCCGTTTGTCTTGTATTCTCCAGTACTCGGCCGGATACGATATCTTCTCCGGTACTCGCGAGGATACCATTCTTTTGGTCTTGGAATCGCCGGTACTCAGACGAATTCGATTCCCCGTGTCTGTCGTATTCTTCGGTACTCGCCTGGATACCACCCTTTCTGTCTTGGATTCTCCGATACTCGAACGAATTTCATTCCCCGTTTGTCTTGTATTCTCCAGTGCTCGACCGGATACGATATCTTCTCCGGTACTCGCGAGGATGCCATTCTTTTGGTCTTGGATTCGCCGGTACTCAGACGAATTCGATTCCCCGTGTCTGTCGTATTCTTCGGTACTCGCCTGGATACCACCCTTTCTGTCTTGGATTCTCCGATACTCGAACGAATTTCATTCCCCGTTTGTCTTGTATTCTCCAGTGCTCGACCGGATACGATATCTTCTCCGGTACTCGCGAGGATGCCATTCTTTTGGTCTTGGATTCGCCGGTACTCGGACGAATTCGATTCCTCGTCTCTCTCGTATTTTCCGGTACTCGCCTGGATACCACCCTTTCTGTCTTGGATTCTCCGATACTCGAACGAATTCGATTCCCCGTTTGTCTTGTATTCTCCAGTACTCGGCCGGATACGATATCTTCTCCGGTACTCGCGAGGATACCATTCTTTTGGTCTTGGAATCGCCGGTACTCAGACGAATTCGATTCCCCGTCTCTATCGTATTCTTCGGTACTCGCCAGGATACCATTCTTTTGGTCTTGGAATCGCCGGTACTCGGACGCATTTGATTCCCCGTCTCTATCGTATTCTCCGGTACCCGCCTGGATACCACCGTTTCATTCTTGGATTCTCCGATACTCGAACGAATTCCATTCCCCGTTTGTCTTGTATTCTCCAGTACTCGGCCGGATACGATATCTTCTCCGGTACTCGCGAGGATACCATTCTTTTGGTCTTTGAATCGCCGGTACTCGGACACATTCGATTCCCCGTCTCTATCGTATTCTCCGGTACTCGCCTGGATACCACCCTTTCTGTCTTGGATTCTCCGATACTCGAACGAATTTCATTCCCCGTTTGTCTTGTATTCTCCAGTGCTCGACCGGATACGATATCTTCTCCGGTACTCGCGAGGATGCCATTCTTTTGGTCTTGGATTCGCCGGTACTCGGACGAATTCGATTCGTCGTCTCTCTCGTATTTTCCGGTACTCGCCTGGATACCACCCTTTCTGTCTTGGATTCTCCGATACTCGAACGAATTCGATTCCCCGTTTGTCTTGTATTCTCCAGTACTCGGCCGGATACGATATCTTCTCCGGTACTCGCGAGGATACCATTCTTTTGGTCTTGGAATCGCCGGTACTCAGACGAATTCGATTCCCCGTGTCTGTCGTATTCTTCGGTACTCGGCTGGATACCACCCTTTCTGTCTTGGATTCTCCGATACTCGAACGAATTTCATTCCCCGTTTGTCTTGTATTCTCCAGTGCTCGACCGGATACGATATCTTCTCCGGTACTCGCGAGGATGCCATTCTTTTGGTCTTGGATTCGCCGGTACTCGGACGAATTCGATTCGTCGTCTCTCTCGTATTTTCCGGTACTCGCCTGGATACCACCCTTTCTGTCTTGGATTCTCCGATACTCGAACGAATTCGATTCCCCGTTTGTCTTGTATTCTCCAGTACTCGGCCGGATACGATATCTTCTCCGGTACTCGCGAGGATACCATTCTTTTGGTCTTGGAATCGCCGGTACTCAGACGAATTCGATTCCCCGTCTCTATCGTATTCTTCGGTACTCGCCAGGATACCATTCTTTTGGTCTTGGAATCGCCGGTACTCGGACGCATTTGATTCCCTGTCTCTATCGTATTCTCCGGTACCCGCCTGGATACCACCGTTTCATTCTTGGATTCTCCGATACTCGAACGAATTCGATTCCCCGTTTGTCTTGTATTCTCCAATACTCGGCCGGATACGATATCTTCTCCGGTACTCGCGAGGATACCATTCTTTTGGTCTTGGAATCGCCGGTACTCAGACGAATTCGATTCCCCGTGTCTATCGTATTCTTCGGTACTCGCCTGGATACCACCCTTTCTGTCTTGGATTCTCCGATACTCGAACGAATTTCATTCCCCGTTTGTCTTGTATTCTCCAGTGCTCGACCGGATACGATATCTTCTCCGGTACTCGCGAGGATGCCATTCTTTTGGTCTTGGATACGCCGGTACTCGGACGAATTCGATTCCTCGTCTCTCTCGCATTTTCCAGTACTCGCCTGGATACCACCCTTTCTGTCTTGGATTCTCCGATACTCGAACGAATTCGATTCCCCGTTTGTCTTGCATTCTCCAGTACTCGTCCGGATACTATATCTTCTCCGGTACTCGCGAGGATACCATTCTTTTGGTCTTGGAATCGCCGGTACTCAGACGAATTCGATTCCCCGTGTCTATCGTATTCTTCGGTACTCGCCTGGATACCACCCTTTCTTTCTTGGATTCTCCGATACTCGAACGAATTTCATTCCCCGTTTGTCTTGTATTCTCCAGTGCTCGACCGGATACGATATCTTCTCCGGTACTCGCGAGATGCCATTCTTTTGGTCTTGGATTCGCCGGTACTCGGACGAATTCGATTCCCCGTCTCTATCGTATTCTTCGATACTCGCCTGGATACCACCGTTTTATTCTTGGATTCTCCGATACTCGAACGAATTCGATTCCCCGTTTGTCTTGTATTCTCCAGTACTCGGCCGGATACGATATCTTCTCCGGTACTCGCGAGGATACCATTCTTTTGGTCTTGGAATCGCCTGTACTCAGACGAATTCGATTCCCCGTCTCTATCGTATTCTTCGGTACTCGCCAGGATACCATTCTTTTGGTCTTGGAATCGCCGGTACTCGGACGCATTTGATTCCCTGTCTCTATCGTATTCTCCGGTACCCGCCTGGATACCACCGTTTCATTCTTGGATTCTCCGATACTCGAACGAATTCGATTCCCCGTTTGTCTTGTATTCTCTAGTACTCGGCCGAATACGATATCTTCTCCGGTACTCGCGAGGATACCATTCTTTTGGTCTTGGAATCGCCGGTACTCAGACGAATTCGATTCCCCATGTCTATCGTATTCTTCGGTACTCGCCTGGATACCACCCTTTCTGTCTTGGATTCTCCGATACTCGAAAGAATTTCATTCCCCGTTTGTCTTGTATTCTCCAGTGCTCGACCGGATACGATATCTTCTCCGGTACTCGCGAGATGCCATTCTTTTGGTCTTGGATTCGCCGGTACTCGGACGAATTCGATTCCCCGTCTCTATCGTATTCTTCGATACTCGCCTGGATACCACCGTTTTATTCTTGGATTCTCCGATACTCGAACGAATTCGATTCCCCGTTTGTCTTGTATTCTCCAGTACTCGGCCGGATACGATATCTTCTCCGGTACTCGCGAGGATACCATTCTTTTGGTCTTGGAATCGCCGGTACTCAGACGAATTCGATTCCCCGTCTCTATCGTATTCTTCGGTACTCGCCAGGATACCATTCTTTTGGTCTTGGAATCGCCGGTACTCGGACGCATTTGATTCCCCGTCTCTATCGTATTCTCCGGTACCCGCCTGGATACCACCGTTTCATTCTTGGATTCTCCGATACTCGAACGAATTCGATTCCCCGTTTGTCTTGTATTCTCTAGTACTCGGCCGGATACGATATCTTCTCCGGTACTCGCGAGGATACCATTCTTTTGGTCTTGGAATCGCGGTACTCAGACGAATTCGATTCCCCGTGTCTATCGTATTCTTCGGTACTCGCCTGGATACCACCCTTTCTGTCTTGGATTCTCCGATACTCGAACGAATTTCATTCCCCGTTTGTCTTGTATTCTCCAGTGCTCGACCGGATACGATATCTTCTCCGGTACTCGCGAGATGCCATTCTTTTGGTCTTGGATTCGCCGGTACTCGGACGAATTCGATTCCCCGTCTCTATCGTATTCTTCGATACTCGCCTGGATACCACCGTTTTATTCTTGGATTCTCCGATACTCGAACGAATTCGATTCCCCGTTTGTCTTGTATTCTCCAGTACTCGGCCGGATACGATATCTTCTCCGGTACTCGCGAGGATACCATTCTTTTGGTCTTGGAATCGCCGGTACTCAGACGAATTCGATTCCCCGTCTCTATCGTATTCTTCGGTACTCGCCAGGATACCATTCTTTTGGTCTTGGAATCGCCGGTACTCGGACGCATTTGATTCCCTGTCTCTATCGTATTCTCCGGTACCCGCCTGGATACCACCGTTTCATTCTTGGATTCTCCGATACTCGAACGAATTCGATTCCCCGTTTGTCTTGTATTCTCTAGTACTCGGCCGGATACGATATCTTCTCCGGTACTCGCGAGGATACCATTCTTTTGGTCTTGGAATCGCCGGTACTCAGACGAATTCGATTCCCCGTGTCTATCGTATTCTTCGGTACTCGCCTGGATACCACCCTTTCTGTCTTGGATTCTCCGATACTCGAACGAATTTAATTCCCCGTTTGTCTTGTATTCTCCAGTGCTCGACCGGATACGATATCTTCTTCGGTACTCGCGAGGATGCCATTCTTTTGGTCTTGGATTCGCCGGTACTCGGACGAATTCGATTCCCCGTCTCTATCGTATTCTTCGATACTCGCCTGGATACAACCCTTTCTTCCTTGGATTCTCCGATCCTCGAACGAATTTCATTCCCCGTTTGTCTTGTATTCTCCAGTGCTCGACCGGATACGATATCTTCTCTGGTACTCTCGAGGATACCATTCTTTTGGTCTTGGATTCGCCGGTACTCGGACGAATTCGATTCCCCGTCTCTCTCGTATTTTCCGGTACTCGCCTGGATACCACCCTTTCTGTCTTGGATTCTCCGATACTCGAACGAATCCGATTCCCCATTTGTCTTGTATTCTCCAGTACTCGGCCGGATACGATATCTTCTCCGGTACTCCCGAGGATACCATTCTTTTGGTCTTGGAATCGTCGGCACTCAGACGAATTCGATTCCCCGTCTCTATCGTATTCTTCGGTACTCGCCAGGATACCATTCTTTTGGTCTTGGAATCGCCGGTACTCGGACGCATTTGATTCCCCGTCTCTATCGTATTCTCCGGTACCCGCCTAGATACCACCGTTTCATTCTTGGATTCTCCGATACTCGAACGAATTCGATTCCCCGTTTGTCTTGTATTCTCCACTACTTGGCCGGATACGATATCTTCTCCGGTACTCGCGAGGATACCATTCTTTTGGTCTTGGAATCGCCGGTACTCAGACGAATTCGATTCCCCGTGTCTATCGTATTCTTCGGTACTCGCCTGGATACCACCCTTTCTGTCTTGGATTCTCCGATCCTCGAACGAATTTCATTCCCCGTTTGTCTTGTATTCTCCAGTGCTCGACCGGATATGATATCTTCTCTGGTACTCTCGAGGATACCATTCTTTTGGTCTTGGATTCGTCGGTACTCGGACGAATTCGATTCCCCGTCTCTCTCGTATTTTCCGGTACTCGCCTGGATACCACCCTTTCTGTCTTGGATTCTCCGATACTCGAACGAATTTCATTCCCCATTTGTCTTGTATTCTCCAGTACTCGGCCGGATACGATATCTTCTCCGGTACTCCCGAGGATACCATTCTTTTGGTCTTGGAATCGTCGGTACTCAGACGAATTCGATTCCCCGTCTCTATCGTATTCTTAGGTACTCGCCAGGATACCATTCTTTTGGTCTTGGAATCGCCGGTACTCGGACGCATTTGATTCCCTGTCTCTGTCGTATTCTCCGGTACCCGCCTGGATACCACCGTTTAATTCTTGGATTCTCCGATACTCGAACGAATTCGATTCCCCGTTTGTCTTGTATTCTCCAGTACTCGGCCGGATACGATATCTTCTCCGGTACTCGCGAGGATACCATTCTTTTGGTCTTGGAATCGCCGGTACTCAGACGAATTCGATTCCCCGTGTCTATCGTATTCTTCGGTACTCGCCTGGATACCACCCTTTCTGTCTTGGATTCTCCGATACTCGAACGAATTTCATTCCCCGTTTGTCTTGTATTCTCCAGTGCTCGACCGGATACGATATCTTCTCCGGTACTCGCGAGGATGCCATTCTTTTGGTCTTGGATTCGTCGGTACTCGGACGAATTCGATTCCCTGTCTCTATCGTATTCTTCGATACTCGCCTGGATACCACCGTTTTATTCTTGGATTCTCCGATACTCGAACGAATTCGATTCCCCGTTTGTCTTGTATTCTCCAGTCCTCGGCCGGATACGATATCTTCTCCGGTACTCGCGAGGATACCATTCTTTTGGTCTTGGAATCGCCGGTACTCAGACGAATTCGATTCCCCGTCTCTATCGTATTCTTCGGTACTCGCCAGGATACCATTCTTTTGGTCTTGGAATCGCCGGTACTCGGACGCATTTGATTCCCCGTCTCTATCGTATTCTCCGGTACCCGCCTGGATACGACCGTTTCATTCCTGGATTCTCCGATACTCGAACGAATTCGATTCCCCGTTTGTCTTGTATTCTCCAGTACTCGGCCGGATACGATATCTTCTCCGGTACTCGCGAGGATACCATTCTTTTGGTCTTGGAATCGCCGGTACTCAGACGAATTCGATTCCCCGTCTCTATCGTATTCTTCGGTACTCGCCAGGATACCATTCTTTTGGTCTTGGAATCGCCGGTACTCGGACGCATTTGATTCCCCGTCTCTATCGTATTCTCCGGTACCCGCCTGGATACGACCGTTTTATTCCTGGATTCTCCGATACTCGAACGAATTCGATTCCCCGTTTGTCTTGTATTCTCCAGTACTCGGCCGGATACGATATCTTCTCCGGTACTCGCGAGGATACCATTCTTTTGGTCTTGGAATCGCCGGTACTCGGACGAATTCGATTCCCCGTCTCTATCGTATTCTTCGATACTTGCCTGGATACCACCCTTTCTGTCTTGGATTCTCCGATACTTGAACGAATTTCATTCCCCGGTTGTCTTGTATTCTCCAGTGCCCGATCGGATACGATATCTTCTCTGGTACTCTCGAGGATACCATTCTTTTGGTCTTGGATTCGCTGGTACTCAGACGAATTTTATTCCCCGTCTCTGTCGTATTCTCCCGTACCCGCCTGGATACCATGCTTTCTTTCTTGGATTCACCGATACTGGACTGAATTCGATTCCCAGTTTGTCTTGTATTCTCCAGTACTCGGCCGGATACGATATCTTCTCCGGTACTCGCCAGGATACCATTCTTTTGGTCTTGGAATCGTCGGTACTCGGACGCATTTGATTCCCTGTCTCTATCGTATTCTCCGGTACCCGCCTGGATACCATCGTTTCATTCTTGGATTCTTCGATACTCGAACGAATTCGATTCCCCGTTTGTCTTGCATTCTCCAGTACTGGGCCGGATACGATATCTTCTCCGGTACTCGCGAGGATACCATTCTTTTGGTCTTGGAATCGCCGGTACTCAGACGAATTCGATTCCCCGTGTCTATCAAATTCTTCGGTACTCACCTGGATACCACCCTTTCTGTCTTGGATTCTCCGATACTCGAACGAATTTCATTCCCCGTTTGTCTTGTATTCTCCAGTGCTCGACCGGATACGATATCTTCTCCGGTACTCGCGAGGATGCCATTCTTTTGGTCTTGGATTCGCCGGTACTCGGACGAATTCGATTCCTCGTCTCTCTCGTATTTTCCGGTACTCGCCTGGATACCACCCTTTCTGTCTTGGATTCTCCGATACTCGAACGAATTCGATTCCCCGTTTGTCTTGTATTCTCCAGTACTCGGCCGGATACGATATCTTCTCCGGTACTCGCGAGGATACCATTCTTTTGGTCTTGGAATCGCCGGTACTCAGACGAATTCGATTCCCCGTCTCTATCGTATTCTTCGGTACTCGCTAGGATACCATTCTTTTGGTCTTGGAATCGCCGGTACTCGGACGCATTTGATTCCCCGTCTCTATCGTATTCTCCGGTACCCGCCTGGATACCACCGTTTCATTCTTGGATTCTCCGATACTCGAACGAATTCGATTCCCCGTTTGTCTTGTATTCTCCAGTACTCGGCCGGATACGATATCTTCTCTGGTACTCGCGAGGATACCATTCTTTTGGTCTTGGAATCGCCGGTACTCAGACGAATTCGATTCCCCGTCTCTATCGTATTCTTCGGTACTCGCTAGGATACCATTCTTTTGGTCTTGGAATCGCCGGTACTCGGACGCATTTGATTCCCCGTCTCTATCGTATTCTCCGGTACCCGCCTGGATACCACCGTTTCATTCTTGGATTCTCCGATACTCGAACGAATTCGATTCCCCGTTTGTCTTGTATTCTCCAGTACTCGGCCGGATACGATATCTTCTCCGGTACTCGCGAGGATACCATTCTTTTGGTCTTGGAATCGCCGGTACTCAGACGAATTCGATTCCCCGTCTCTATCGTATTCTTCGGTACTCGCCAGGATACCATTCTTTTGGTCTTGGAATCGCCGGTACTCGGACGCATTTGATTCCCTGTCTCTATCGTATTCTCCGGTACCCGCCTGGATACCATCGTTTCATTCTTGGATTCTCCGATACTCGAACGAATTCGATTCCCCGTTTGTCTTGCATTCTCCAGTACTGGGCCGGATACGATATCTTCTCCGGTACTCGCGAGGATACCATTCTTTTGGTCTTGGAATCGCCGTTACTCAGACGAATTCGATTCCCCGTGTCTATCAAATTCTTCGGTACTCACCTGGATACCACCCTTTCTGTCTTGGATTCTCCGATACTCGAACGAATTTCATTCCCCGTTTGTCTTGTATTCTCCAGTGCTCGACCGGATACGATATCTTCTCCGGTACTCGCGAGGATGCCATTCTTTTGGTCTTGGATTCGCCGGTACTCGGACGAATTCGATTCCTCGTCTCTCTCGTATTTTCCGGTACTCGCCTGGATACCACCCTTTCTGTCTTGGATTCTCCGATACTCGAACGAATTCGATTCCCCGTTTGTCTTGTATTCTCCAGTACTCGGCCGGATACGATATCTTCTCCGGTACTCGCGAGGATACCATTCTTTTGGTCTTGGAATCGCCGGTACTCAGACGAATTCGATTCCCCGTCTCTATCGTATTCTTCGGTACTCGCTAGGATACCATTCTTTTGGTCTTGGAATCGCCGGTACTCGGACGCATTTGATTCCCCGTCTCTATCGTATTCTCCGGTACCCGCCTGGATACCACCGTTTCATTCTTGGATTCTCCGATACTCGAACGAATTCGATTCCCCGTTTGTCTTGTATTCTCCAGTACTCGGCCGGATACGATATCTTCTCCGGTACTCGCGAGGATACCATTCTTTTGGTCTTGGAATCGCCGGTACTCAGACGAATTCGATTCCCCGTCTCTATCGTATTCTTCGGTACTCGCCAGGATACCATTCTTTTGGTCTTGGAATCGCCGGTACTCGGACGCATTTGATTCCCCGTCTCTATCGTATTCTCCGGTACCCGCCTGGATACGACCGTTTCATTCCTGGATTCTCCGATACTCGAACGAATTCGATTCCCCGTTTGTCTTGTATTCTCCAGTACTCGGCCGGATACGATATCTTCTCCGGTACTCGCGAGGATACCATTCTTTTGGTCTTGGAATCGCCGGTACTCAGACGAATTCGATTCCCCGTCTCTATCGTATTCTTCGGTACTCGCCAGGATACCATTCTTTTGGTCTTGGAATCGCCGGTACTCGGACGCATTTGATTCCCCGTCTCTATCGTATTCTCCGGTACCCGCCTGGATACGACCGTTTTATTCCTGGATTCTCCGATACTCGAACGAATTCGATTCCCCGTTTGTCTTGTATTCTCCAGTACTCGGCCGGATACGATATCTTCTCCGGTACTCGCGAGGATACCATTCTTTTGGTCTTGGAATCGCCGGTACTCGGACGAATTCGATTCCCCGTCTCTATCGTATTCTTCGATACTTGCCTGGATACCACCCTTTCTGTCTTGGATTCTCCGATACTTGAACGAATTTCATTCCCCGGTTGTCTTGTATTCTCCAGTGCCCGATCGGATACGATATCTTCTCTGGTACTCTCGAGGATACCATTCTTTTGGTCTTGGATTCGCTGGTACTCAGACGAATTTTATTCCCCGTCTCTGTCGTATTCTCCCGTACCCGCCTGGATACCATGCTTTCTTTCTTGGATTCACCGATACTGGACTGAATTCGATTCCCAGTTTGTCTTGTATTCTCCAGTACTCGGCCGGATACGATATCTTCTCCGGTACTCGCCAGGATACCATTCTTTTGGTCTTGGAATCGTCGGTACTCGGACGCATTTGATTCCCTGTCTCTATCGTATTCTCCGGTACCCGCCTGGATACCATCGTTTCATTCTTGGATTCTTCGATACTCGAACGAATTCGATTCCCCGTTTGTCTTGCATTCTCCAGTACTGGGCCGGATACGATATCTTCTCCGGTACTCGCGAGGATACCATTCTTTTGGTCTTGGAATCGCCGGTACTCAGACGAATTCGATTCCCCGTGTCTATCAAATTCTTCGGTACTCACCTGGATACCACCCTTTCTGTCTTGGATTCTCCGATACTCGAACGAATTTCATTCCCCGTTTGTCTTGTATTCTCCAGTGCTCGACCGGATACGATATCTTCTCCGGTACTCGCGAGGATGCCATTCTTTTGGTCTTGGATTCGCCGGTACTCGGACGAATTCGATTCCTCGTCTCTCTCGTATTTTCCGGTACTCGCCTGGATACCACCCTTTCTGTCTTGGATTCTCCGATACTCGAACGAATTCGATTCCCCGTTTGTCTTGTATTCTCCAGTACTCGGCCGGATACGATATCTTCTCCGGTACTCGCGAGGATACCATTCTTTTGGTCTTGGAATCGCCGGTACTCAGACGAATTCGATTCCCCGTCTCTATCGTATTCTTCGGTACTCGCTAGGATACCATTCTTTTGGTCTTGGAATCGCCGGTACTCGGACGCATTTGATTCCCCGTCTCTATCGTATTCTCCGGTACCCGCCTGGATACCACCGTTTCATTCTTGGATTCTCCGATACTCGAACGAATTCGATTCCCCGTTTGTCTTGTATTCTCCAGTACTCGGCCGGATACGATATCTTCTCTGGTACTCGCGAGGATACCATTCTTTTGGTCTTGGAATCGCCGGTACTCAGACGAATTCGATTCCCCGTCTCTATCGTATTCTTCGGTACTCGCTAGGATACCATTCTTTTGGTCTTGGAATCGCCGGTACTCGGACGCATTTGATTCCCCGTCTCTATCGTATTCTCCGGTACCCGCCTGGATACCACCGTTTCATTCTTGGATTCTCCGATACTCGAACGAATTCGATTCCCCGTTTGTCTTGTATTCTCCAGTACTCGGCCGGATACGATATCTTCTCCGGTACTCGCGAGGATACCATTCTTTTGGTCTTGGAATCGCCGGTACTCAGACGAATTCGATTCCCCGTCTCTATCGTATTCTTCGGTACTCGCCAGGATACCATTCTTTTGGTCTTGGAATCGCCGGTACTCGGACGCATTTGATTCCCTGTCTCTATCGTATTCTCCGGTACCCGCCTGGATACCATCGTTTCATTCTTGGATTCTCCGATACTCGAACGAATTCGATTCCCCGTTTGTCTTGCATTCTCCAGTACTGGGCCGGATACGATATCTTCTCCGGTACTCGCGAGGATACCATTCTTTTGGTCTTGGAATCGCCGTTACTCAGACGAATTCGATTCCCCGTGTCTATCAAATTCTTCGGTACTCACCTGGATACCACCCTTTCTGTCTTGGATTCTCCGATACTCGAACGAATTTCATTCCCCGTTTGTCTTGTATTCTCCAGTGCTCGACCGGATACGATATCTTCTCCGGTACTCGCGAGGATGCCATTCTTTTGGTCTTGGATTCGCCGGTACTCGGACGAATTCGATTCCTCGTCTCTCTCGTATTTTCCGGTACTCGCCTGGATACCACCCTTTCTGTCTTGGATTCTCCGATACTCGAACGAATTCGATTCCCCGTTTGTCTTGTATTCTCCAGTACTCGGCCGGATACGATATCTTCTCCGGTACTCGCGAGGATACCATTCTTTTGGTCTTGGAATCGCCGGTACTCAGACGAATTCGATTCCCCGTCTCTATCGTATTCTTCGGTACTCGCTAGGATACCATTCTTTTGGTCTTGGAATCGCCGGTACTCGGACGCATTTGATTCCCCGTCTCTATCGTATTCTCCGGTACCCGCCTGGATACCACCGTTTCATTCTTGGATTCTCCGATACTCGAACGAATTCGATTCCCCGTTTGTCTTGTATTCTCCAGTACTCGGCCGGATACGATATCTTCTCCGGTACTCGCGAGGATACCATTCTTTTGGTCTTGGAATCGCCGGTACTCAGACGAATTCGATTCCCCGTCTCTATCGTATTCTTCGGTACTCGCCAGGATACCATTCTTTTGGTCTTGGAATCGCCGGTACTCGGACGCATTTGATTCCCCGTCTCTATCGTATTCTCCGGTACCCGCCTGGATACGACCGTTTCATTCCTGGATTCTCCGATACTCGAACGAATTCGATTCCCCGTTTGTCTTGTATTCTCCAGTACTCGGCCGGATACGATATCTTCTCCGGTACTCGCGAGGATACCATTCTTTTGGTCTTGGAATCGCCGGTACTCGGACGAATTCGATTCCCCGTCTCTATCGTATTCTTCGATACTTGCCTGGATACCACCCTTTCTGTCTTGGATTCTCCGATACTTGAACGAATTTCATTCCCCGGTTGTCTTGTATTCTCCAGTGCCCGATCGGATACGATATCTTCTCTGGTACTCTCGAGGATACCATTCTTTTGGTCTTGGATTCGCTGGTACTCAGACGAATTCGATTCCCCGTCTCTGTCGTATTCTCCAGTACCCGCCTGGATACCATGCTTTCTTTCTTGGATTCACCGATACTGGACTGAATTCGATTCCCAGTTTGTCTTGTATTCTCCAGTACTCGGCCGGATACGATATCTTCTCCGGTACTCGCCAGGATACCATTCTTTTGGTCTTGGAATCGCCGGTACTCGGACGCATTTGATTCCCCGTCTCTATCGTATTCTCCGGTACCCGCCTGGATACCACCGTTTCATTCTTGGATTCTCCGATACTCGAACGAATTCGATTCCCCGTTTGTCTTGTATTCTCCAGTACTCGGCCGGATACGATATCTTCTCCGGTACTCGCGAGGATACAATTCTTTTGCTCTTGGAATCGCCGGTACTCAGACGAATTCGATTCCCCGTCTCTATCGTATTCTTCGGTACTCGCTAGGATACCATTCTTTTGGTCTTGGAATCGCCGGTACTCGGACGCATTTGATTCCCCGTCTCTATCGTATTCTCCGGTACCCGCCTGGATACCACCGTTTCATTCTTGGATTCTCCGATACTCGAACGAATTCGATTCCCCGTTTGTCTTGTATTCTCCAGTACTCGGCCGGATACGATATCTTCTCCGGTACTCGCGAGGATACCATTCTTTTGGTCTTGGAATCGCCGGTACTCAGACGAATTCGATTCCCCGTCTCTATCGTATTCTTCGGTACTCGCCAGGATACCATTCTTTTGGTCTTGGAATCGCCGGTACTCGGACGCATTTGATTCCCCGTCTCTATCGTATTCTCCGGTACCCGCCTGGATACCACCGTTTCATTCTTGGATTCTCCGATACTCGAACGAATTCGATTCCCCGTTTGTCTTGCATTCTCCAGTACTCGGCCGGATACGATATCTTCTCCGGTACTTGCGAGGATACCATTCTTTTGGTCTTGGAATCGCCGGTACTCAGACGAATTCGATTCCCCGTGTCTATCGTATTCTTCGGTACTCGCCTGGATACCACCCTTTCTGTCTTGGATTCTCCGATACTCGAACGAATTTCATTCCCCGTTTGTCTTGTATTCTCCAGTGCTCGACCGGATACGATATCTTCTCCGGTACTCGCGAGGATGCCATTCTTTTGGTCTTGGATTCGCCGGTACTCGGACGAATTCGATTCCCCGTCTCTATCGTATTCTTCGATACTCGCCTGGATACCACCCTTTCTGTCTTGGATTCTCCGATCCTCGAACGAATTTCATTCCCCGTTTGTCTTGTATTCTCCAGTGCTCGACCGGATACGATATCTTCTCTGGTACTCTCGAGGATACCATTCTTTTGGTCTTGGATTCGCCGGTACTCGGACGAATTCGATTCCCCGTCTCTATCGTATTCTTCGATACTTGCCTGGATACCACCCTTTCTGTCTTGGATTCTCCGATACTTGAACGAATTTCATTCCCTGGTTGTCTTGTATTCTCCAGTGCCCGATCGGATACGATATCTTCTCTGGTACTCTCGAGGATACCATTCTTTTGGTCTTGGATTCGCTGGTACTCAGACGAATTCGATTCCCCGTCTCTGTCGTATTCTCCAGTACCCGCCTGGATACCATGCTTTCTTTCTTGGATTCACCGATACTGGACTGAATTCGATTCCCAGTTTGTCTTGTATTCTCCAGTACTCGGCCGGATACGATATCTTCTCCGGTACTCGCCAGGATACCATTCTTTTGGTCTTGGAATCGTCGGTACTCGGACGCATTTGATTCCCTGTCTCTATCGTATTCTCCGGTACCCGCCTGGATACCACTGTTTCATTCTTGGATTCTCCGATACTCGAACGAATTCGATTCCCCGTTTGTCTTGTATTCTCCAGTACTCGGCCGGATACGATATCTTCTCCGGTACTCGCGAGGATACCATTCTTTTGGTCTTGGAATCGCCGGTACTCAGACGAATTCGATTCCCCGTCTCTATCGTATTCTTCGGTACTCGCTAGGATACCATTCTTTTGGTCTTGGAATCGCCGGTACTCGGACGCATTTGATTCCCCGTCTCTATCGTATTCTCCGGTACCCGCCTGGATACCACCGTTTCATTCTTGGATTCTCCGATACTCGAACGAATTCGATTCCCCGTTTGTCTTGTATTCTCCAGTACTCGGCCGGATACGATATCTTCTCCGGTACTCGCGAGGATACCATTCTTTTGGTCTTGGAATCGCCGGTACTCAGACGAATTCGATTCCCCGTCTCTATCGTATTCTTCGGTACTCGCTAGGATACCATTCTTTTGGTCTTGGAATCGCCGGTACTCGGACGCATTTGATTCCCCGTCTCTATCGTATTCTCCGGTACCCGCCTGGATACCACCGTTTCATTCTTGGATTCTCCGATACTCGAACGAATTCGATTCCCCGTTTGTCTTGTATTCTCCAGTACTCGGCCGGATACGATATCTTCTCCGGTACTCGCGAGGATACCATTCTTTTGGTCTTGGAATCGCCGGTACTCAGACGAATTCGATTCCCCGTCTCTATCGTATTCTTCGGTACTCGCCAGGATACCATTCTTTTGGTCTTGGAATCGCCGGTACTCGGACGCATTTGATTCCCCGTCTCTATCGTATTCTCCGGTACCCGCCTGGATACCACCGTTTCATTCTTGGATTCTCCGATACTCGAACGAATTCGATTCCCCGTTTGTCTTGCATTCTCCAGTACTCGGCCGGATACGATATCTTCTCCGGTACTCGCGAGGATACCATTCTTTTGGTCTTGGAATCGCCGGTACTCAGACGAATTCGATTCCCCGTGTCTATCGTATTCTTCGGTACTCGCCTGGATACCACCCTTTCTGTCTTGGATTCTCCGATACTCGAACGAATTTCACTCCCTGTTTGTCTTGTATTCTCCAGTGCTCGACCGAATACGATATCTTCTCCGGTACTCGTGAGGATACCATTCTTTTGGTCTTGGAATCGCCGGTACTCGGACGAATTCAATTCCGCGTCTCTATCGTATTCTCCGGTACCCACCTGGATACCACCGTTTCATTCTTGGATTCTCCGATACTCGAACGAATTCGATTCCCCGTTTGTCTTGTATTCTCCAGTACTCGGCCGGATACGATATCTTCTCCGGTACTCACGAGGATACCATTCTTTTGGTCTTGGAATCGCCGGTACTCGGACGCATTTGATTCCCCGTCTCTATCGTATTCTCCAGTACCCGCCTGGATACCACCGTTTCATTCTTGGATTCTCCGATACTCGAACGAATTCGATTCCCCGTTTGTCTTGTATTCTCCAGTACTCGGCCGGATACGATATCTTCTCCGGTACTCGCGAGGATACCATTCTTTTGGTCTTGGAATCGCCGATACTCGGACGAATTCGATTCCCCGTCTTTATCGTATTCTACGGTACTCGCCTGGATACCACCCTTTCTGTCTTGGATTCTCCAATACTCGAACGAATTTCATTCCCCGTTTGTCTTGTATTCTCCAATGCTCGACCGGATATGATATCTTCTCCGGTACTCGCGAGGATGCCATTCTTTTGGTCTTGGATTCATCGGTACTCGAACGAATTCGATTCCCCGTCTCTATCGTATTCTGCGGTACCCGCCTGGATACCACCGTTTCATTCTTGGATTCTCCGTTACTCGAACGAATTCGATTCCCCGTTTGTCTTGTATTCTTCAGTACTCGGCCGGATACGATATCTTCTCCGGTACTCACGAGGATACCATTCTTTTGGTCTTGGAATCGCCGGTACTCGGACGCATTTGATTCCCCGTCTCTATTGTACTCTTCGGTACCCGCCTGGATACCACCGTTTCATTCTTGGATTCCCCGATACTCGAACGAATTCGATTCCCCGTTTGTCTTGTATTCTCCAGTACTCGGCCGGATACGATATCTTCTCCGGTACTCGCGAGGATGCCATTCTTTTGGTCTGGGATTCGCCGGTACTCGGACGAATTCGATTCCCCGTCTCTATCGTATTCTCCGGTACCCGCCTGGATACCACCGTTTCATTCTTGGATTCTCCGATACTCGAACGAATTCGATTCCCCGTTTGTCTTGTATTCTCCAGTACTCGGCCGGATACGATATCTTCTCCGGTACTCGCGAGGATGCCATTCTTTTGGTCTGGGATTCGCCGGTACTCGGACGAATTCGATTCCCCGTCTCTATCGTATTCTCCGGTACCCGCCTGGATACCACCGTTTCATTCTTGGATTCTCCGATACTCGAACGAATTCGATTCCCCGTTTGTCTTGTATTCTCCAGTACTCGGCCGGATACGATATCTTCTCCGGTACTCGCGAGGATACCATTCTTTTGGTCTTGGAATCGCCGGTACTCGGACGAATTCGATTCCCCGTCTCTATCGTATTCTTCGGTACTCGCCTGGATACCACACTTTCTCTCTTGGATTCTCCGATACTCGAACGAATTTCACTCCCCGTTTGTCTTGTATTCTCCAGTGCTCGACCGGATACGATATCTTCTCCGGTACTCGCGAGGATACCATTCTTTTGGTCTTGGAATCCCCGGTAATCGGAAGAATTCGATTCCCCGTCTCTATCGTATTCTTCGATACTCGCCTAGATACCACCCTTTCTGTCTTGGATTCTCCGATCCTCGAACGAATTTCATTGCCCGTTTGTCTTGTATTCTCCAGTGCTCGACCGGATACGATATCTTCTCTGGTACTCTCGAGGATACCATTCTTTTGGTCTTGGATTCGCCGGTACTCGGACGAATTCGATTCCCCGTCTCTATCGTATTCTCCAGTACTCGCCTGGATACCATGCTTTCTTTCTTGGATTCACCGATACTGGACTGAATTCGATTCCCAGTTTGTCTTGTATTCTCCACTACTCGCCTGGATACGATATCTTCTCCGGTACTCGCCAGGATACCATTCTTTTGGTCTTGGAATCGCCGGTACTCGGACGCATTTGATTCCCCGTCTCTATCGTATTCTCCGGTACCCGCCTGGATACCACCGTTTCATTCTTGGATTCTCCGATACTCGAACGAATTCGATTCCCCGTTTGTCTTGGATTCTCCAGTACTCGGCCGGATACGATATCTTCTCCGGTACTCGCGAGGATACCATTCTTTTGGTCTTGGAATCGCCGGTACTCAGACGAATTCGATTCCCCGTGTCTATCGTATTCTTCGGTACTCGCCTGGATACCACCCTTTCTGTCTTGGATTCTCCGATACTCGAACGAATTTCATTCCCCGTTTGTCTTGTATTCTCCAGTGCTCGACCGGATACGATATCTTCTCCGGTACTTGCGAGGATGCCATTCTTTTGGTCTTGGATTCGCCGGTACTCGGACGAATTCGATTCCCCGTCTCTATCGTATTCTTCGATACTCGCCTGGATACCACCCTTTCTGTCTTGGATTCTCCGATCCTCGAACGAATTTCATTCCCCGTTTGTCTTGTATTCTCCAGTGCTCGACCGGATACGATATCTTCTCTGGTACTCTCGAGGATACCATTCTTTTGGTCTTGGATTCGCCGGTACTCGGACGAATTCGATTCCCCGTCTCTATCGTATTCTCCAGTACTCGCCTGGATACCATGCTTTCTTTCTTGGATTCACCGATACTGGACTGAATTCGATTCCCAGTTTGTCTTGTATTCTCCAGTACTCGGCCGGATACGATATGTTCTCCGGTACTCGCCAGGATACCATTCTTTTGGTCTTGGAATCGTCGGTACTCGGACGAATTCGATTCCCCGTCTCTCTCGTATTTTCCGGTACTCGCCTGGATACCACCCTTTTTGTCTTGGATTCTCCGATACTCGAACGAATTTCACTCCCTGTTTGTCTTGTATTCTCCAGTGCTCGACCGAATACGATATCTTCTCCGGTACTCGTGAGGATACCATTCTTTTGGTCTTGGAATCGCCGGTACTCGGACGAATTCAATTCCGCGTCTCTATCGTATTCTCCGGTACCCGCCTGGATACCACCGTTTCATTCTTGGATTCTCCGATACTCGAACGAATTCGATTCCCCGTTTGTCTTGTATTCTCCAGTACTCGGCCGGATACGATATCTTCTCCGGTACTCACGAGGATACCATTCTTTTGGTCTTGGAATCGCCGGTACTCGGACGCATTTGATTCCCCGTCTCTATCGTATTCTCCAGTACCCGCCTGGATACCACCGTTTCATTCTTGGATTCTCCGATACTCGAACGAATTCGATTCCCCGTTTGTCTTGTATTCTCCAGTACTCGGCCGGATACGATATCTTCTCCGGTACTCGCGAGGATACCATTCGTTTGGTCTTGGAATCGCCGATACTCGGACGAATTCGATTCCCCGTCTTTATCGTATTCTACGGTACTCGCCTGGATACCACCCTTTCTGTCTTGGATTCTCCAATACTCGAACGAATTTCATTCCCCGTTTGTCTTGTATTCTCCAATGCTCGACCGGATATGATATCTTCTCCGGTACTCGCGAGGATGCCATTCTTTTGGTCTTGGATTCATCGGTACTCGAACGAATTCGATTCCCCGTCTCTATCGTATTCTGCGGTACCCGCCTGGATACCACCGTTTCATTCTTGGATTCTCCGTTACTCGAACGAATTCGATTCCCCGTTTGTCTTGTATTCTTCAGTACTCGGCCGGATACGATATCTTCTCCGGTACTCACGAGGATACCATTCTTTTGGTCTTGGAATCGCCGGTACTCGGACGCATTTGATTCCCCGTCTCTATTGTACTCTTCGGTACCCGCCTGGATACCACCGTTTCGTTCTTGGATTCCCCGATACTCGAACGAATTCGATTCCCCGTTTGTCTTGTATTCTCCAGTACTCGGCCGGATACGATATCTTCTCCGGTACTCGCGAGGATGCCATTCTTTTGGTCTGGGATTCGCCGGTACTCGGACGAATTCGATTCCCCGTCTCTATCGTATTCTCCGGTACCCGCCTGGATACCACCGTTTCATTCTTGGATTCTCCGATACTCGAACGAATTCGATTCCCCGTTTGTCTTGTATTCTCCAGTACTCGGCCGGATACGATATCTTCTCCGGTACTCGCGAGGATACCATTCTTTTGGTCTTGGAATCGCCGGTACTCGGACGAATTCGATTCCCCGTCTCTATCGTATTCTTCGGTACTCGCCTGGATACCACCCTTTCTCTCTTGGATTCTCCGATACTCGAACGAATTTCACTCCCCGTTTGTCTTGTATTCTCCAGTGCTCGACCGGATACGATATCTTCTCCGGTACTCGCGAGGATACCATTCTTTTGGTCTTGGAATCCCCGGTAATCGGAAGAATTCGATTCCCCGTCTCTATCGTATTCTTCGATACTCGCCTAGATACCACCCTTTCTGTCTTGGATTCTCCGATCCTCGAACGAATTTCATTGCCCGTTTGTCTTGTATTCTCCAGTGCTCGACCGGATACGATATCTTCTCTGGTACTCTCGAGGATACCATTCTTTTGGTCTTGGATTCGCCGGTACTCGGACGAATTCGATTCCCCGTCTCTATCGTATTCTCCAGTACTCGCCTGGATACCATGCTTTCTTTCTTGGATTCACCGATACTGGACTGAATTCGATTCCCAGTTTGTCTTGTATTCTCCACTACTCGCCCGGATACGATATCTTCTCCGGTACTCGCCAGGATACCATTCTTTTGGTCTTGGAATCGCGGGTACTCGGAAGCATTTGATTCCCCGTCTCTATCGTATTCTCCGGTACCCGCCTGGATACCATCGTTTCATTCTTGGATTCTCCGATACTCGAACGAATTCGATTCCCCGTTTGTCTTGTATTCTCCAGTACTCGGCCGGTTACGATATCTTCTCTGGTACTCGCGAGGATACCATTCTCTTGGTCTTGGAATCGCCGGTACTCGGACGCATTCGATTCCCCGTCTCTATCGTATTCTTCGGTACTCGCCTGGATACCACCCTTTCTGTCTTGGATTCTCCGATACTTGAACGAATTTCATTCCCCGGTTGTCTTGTATTCTCCAGTGCCCGACCGGATACGATATCTTCTCCGATACTCGCGAGGATACCATTCTTTTGGTCTTGGAATCGCCGGTACTCGGACGCATTTGATTCCCCGTCTCTATCGTAGTCTCCGGTACCCGCCTGGATACCACCGTTTCATTCTTGGATTCTCCGATACTCGAATGAATTCGATTCCCCGTTTCTCTTGTATTCTCCAGTACTCGGCCGGATACTATATCTTCTCCGGTACTCGCGAGGATACCATTCTTTTGGTCTTGGAATCGCCGGTACTCGGACGAATTCGATTCCCCGTGTCTATCGCATTCTTCGGTACTCGCCTGGATACCACCCTTTCTGTCCTTGATTCTCCGATACTCGAACGAATTTCATTCCCCGTTTGTCTTGTATTCTCCGGTGCTCGACCGGATATGATATCTTCTCCGGTACTCGCGAGGATACCATTCTTTTGGTCTTGGAATCGCCGGTACTCGGACGAATTCGATTCCCCGTGTCTATCGTATTCTTCGGTACTCGCCTGGATACCACCCTTTCTGTCTTGGATTCTCCGATACTCGAACGAATTTCATTCCCCGTTTGTCTTGTATTCTCTAGTGCTCGACTGGATACGATATCTTCTCCGGTACTCGCGAGGATACCATTCTTTTGGTCTTGGAATCGCCGGTACTCGGACGAATTCGATTCCCCGTCTCTATCGTATTCTTCGATACTCGCCTGGATACCACCCTTTCTGTCTTGGATTCTCCGATACTCGAACAAATTTCATTCCCCGTTTGTCTTGTATTCTCCAGTGCTCGACCGAATACGATATCTTCTCTGGTACTCGCGAGGATACCATTCTTTTGGTCTTGGATTCACCAGTACTCGGACAAATTCGATTCCCCGTCTCTATCATATTCTCCGGTACTCGCCTGGATACCATCCTTTGTTTCTTGGAATCACCGATACTGGAACGCATTCGATTCCCGGTTTGTCTTGTATTCTCCAGTACTCGGCCGGATACGATATCTTCTCCTGTACTCGCCAGGATACCATTCTTTTGGTCTTGGAATTGCCGGTACTCGGACGCATTTGATTCCCCGTCTCTATCGTATTCTCCGGTACCCGCCTGGATACCACCGTTTCATTCTTGGATTCTCCGATACTCAAACGAATTCGATTCCCCGTTTGTCTTGTATTCTCCAGTACTCGGCCGGATACTATATCTTCTCCGGTACTCGCGAGGATACCATTCTTTTGGTCTTGGAATCGCCGGTACTCGGACTAATTCGATTCCCCGTGTCTATCGTATTCTTCGGTACTCGCCTGGATACCACCCTCTCTGTCCTTGATTCTCCGATACTCGAACGAATTTCATTCCCCGTTTGTCTTGTATTCTCCAGTGCTCGACCGGATATGTTATCTTCTCCGGTACTCGCGAGGATGCCATTCTTTTGGTCTTGGATTCGCCGGTACTCGGACGAATTCGATTCCCCGTCTCTATCGTATTCTCCGGTACCAGCCTGGATACCACCGTTTCATTCTTGGATTCTCCGATACTCGAACGAATTCGATTCCCCGTTTGTCTTGTATTCTCCAGTACTCGGCCGGATACGATATCTTCTCCGGTACTCGCGAGGATACCATTCTTTTGGTCTTGGATTCGCCGGTACTCGGACGAATTCGATTCCCCGTCTCTGTCGTATTCTCCAGTACTCGCCTCGATACTATCCTTTCTTTCTTGGATTCACCGATACTGGAACGAATTCGATTCCCAGTTTGTCTTGTATTCTCCAGTACTCGGCCGGATACGATATCTTCTCCGGTACTCGCAAGGATACCATTCTTTTGGTCTTGGAATCGCCGGTACTCGGACGAATTCGATTCCCCGTCTCTCTCGTATTTTCCGGTACTCGCCTGGATACCACCCTTTTTGTCTTGGATTCTCCGATACTCGAACGAATTTCATTCCCTGTTTGTCTTGTATTCTCTAATGCTCGACCGGATACGATATCTTCTCCGGTACTCGCGAGGATACCATTCTTCTGGTCTTGGAATCGCCGGTACTCGGACGAATTCGATTCCCCGTCTCTATCGTATTCTTCGATACTCGCCTGGATACCACCCTTTCTGTCTTGGATTCTCCGATACTCGAACAAATTTCATTCCCCGTTTGTCTTGTATTCTCCAGTGCTCGACCGGATACGATATCTTCTCTGGTACTCGCGAGGATACCATTCTTTTGGTCTTGGATTCACCAGTACTCGAACGAATTCGATTCCCCGTCTCTATCGTATTCTCCGTTACTCGCCTGGATACCATCCTTTCTTTCTTGGAATCACCGATACTGGAACGCATTCGATTCCCGGTTTGTCTTGTATTCTCCAGTACTCGGCCGGATACGATATCTTCTCCTGTACTCGCCAGGATACCATTCTTTTGGTCTTGGAATTGCCGGTACTCGGACGCATTTGATTCCCCGTCTCTATCGTATTCTCCGGTACCCGCCTGGATACCACCGTTTCATTCTTGGATTCTCCGATACTCAAACGAATTCGATTCCCCGTTTGTCTTGTATTCTCCAGTACTCGGCCGGATACTATATCTTCTCCGGTACTCGCGAGGATACCATTCTTTTGGTCTTGGAATCGCCGGTACTCGGACGAATTCAATTCTCCGTGTCTATCGTATTCTTCGGTACTCGCCTGGATACCACCCTTTCTGTCCTTGATTCTCCGATACTCGAACGAATTTCATTCCCCGTTTGTCTTGTATTCTCCAGTGCTCGACCGGATATGATATCTTCTTCGGTACTCGCGAGGATACCATTCTTTTGGTCTTGGAATCGCCGGTACTCGGACGAATTCGATTCCCCGTGTCTATCGTATTCTTCGGTACTCGCCTGGATACCACCCTTTCTGTCTTGGATTCTCCGATACTCGAACGAATTTCATTCCCCGTTTGTCTTGTATTCTCCAGTGCTCGACCGGATATGTTATCTTCTCCGGTACTCGCGAGGATGCCATTCTTTTGGTCTTGGATTCGCCGGTACTCGGACGAATTCGATTCCCCGTCTCTATCGTATTCTCCGGTACCAGCCTGGATACCACCGTTTCATTCTTGGATTCTCCGATACTCGAACGAATTCGATTCCCCGTTTGTCTTGTATTCTCCAGTACTCGGCCGGATACGATATCTTCTCCGGTACTCGCGAGGATACCATTCTTTTGGTCTTGGAATCGCCGGTACTCGGACGAATTCGATTCCCCGTGTCTATCGTATTCTTCGGTACTCGCCTGGATACCACCCTTTTTGTCTTGGATTCTCCGATACTCGAACGAATTTCATTCCCCGTTTGTCTTGTATTCTCTAGTGCTCGACCGGATACGATATCTTCTCCGGTACTCGGACGAATTCGATTCCCCGTCTCTATCGTATTCTTCGATACTCGCCTGGATACCACCCTTTCTGTCTTAGATTCTCCGATACTCGAACAAATTTCATTCCCCGTTTGTCTTGTATTCTCCAGTGCTCGACCGGATACGATATCTTCTCTGGTACTCGCGAGGATACCATTCTTTTGGTCTTGGATTCACCAGTACTCGGACGAATTCGATTCCCCGTCTCTATCGTATTCTCCGGTACTCGCCTGGATACCATCCTTTCTTTCTTGGAATCACCGATATTGGAACGCATTCGATTCCCGATTTGTCTTGTATTCTCCAGTACTCGGCCGGATACGATATCTTCTCCTGTACTCGCCAGGATACCATTCTTTTGGTCTTGGAATTGCCGGTACTCGGACGCATTTGATTCCCCGTCTCTATCGTATTCTCCGGTACCCGCCTGGATACCACCGTTTCATTCTTGGATTCTCCGATACTCAAACGAATTCGATTCCCCGTTTGTCTTGTATTCTCCAGTACTCGGCCGGATACCATATCTTCTCCGGTACTCGCGAGGATACCATTCTTTTGGTCTTGGAATCGCCGGTACTCGGACGAATTCGATTCCCCGTGTCTATCGTATTCTTCGGTACTCGCCTGGATACCACCCTTTCTGTCCTTGATTCTCCGATACTCGAACGAATTTCATTCCCCGTTTGTCTTGTATTCTCCAGTGCTCGACCGGATATGATATCTTCTTCGGTACTCGCGAGGATACCATTCTTTTGGTCTTGGACTCGCCGGTACTCGGACGAATTCGATTCCCCGTGTCTATCGTATTCTTCGGTACTCGCCTGGATACCACCCTTTCTGTCTTGGATTCTCCGATACTCGAACGAATTTCATTCCCCGTTTGTCTTGTATTCTCCAGTGCTCGACCGGATATGTTATCTTCTCCGGTACTCGCGAGGATGCCATTCTTTTGGTCTTGGATTCGCCGGTACTCGGACGAATTCGATTCCCCGTCTCTATCGTATTCTCCGGTACCCGCCTGGATACCACCGTTTCATTCTTGGATTCTCCGATACTCGAACGAATTCGATTCCCCGTTTGTCTTGTATTCTCCAGTACTCGGCCGGATACGATATCTTCTCCGGTACTCGCGAGGATACCATTCTTTTGGTCTTGGATTCGCCGGTACTCGGACGAATTCGATTCCCCGTCTTTGTCGTATTCTCCAGTACTCGCCTGGATACCATCCTTTCTTTCTTGGATTCACCGATACTAGAACGAATTCGATTCCCAGTTTGTCTTGTATTCTCCAGTACTCGGCCGGATACGATATCTTCTCCGGTACTCGCAAGGATACCATTCTTTTGGTCTTGGAATCGCCGGTACTCGGACGAATTCGATTCCCCGTCTCTCTCGTATTTTCCGGTACTCGCCTGGATACCACCCTTTTTGTCTTGGATTCTCCGATACTCGAACGAATTTCATTCCCCGTTTGTCTTGTATTCTCTAGTGCTCGACCGGATACGATATCTTCTCCGGTACTCGCGAGGATACCATTCTTTTGGTCTTGGAATCGCCGGTACTCGGACGAATTCGATTCCCCGTCTCTATCCTATTCTTCGATACTCGCTTGGATACCACCCTTTCTGTCTTGGATTCTCCGATACTCGAACAAATTTCATTCCCCGTTTGTCTTGTATTCTCCAATGCTCGACCGGATACGATATCTTCTCTGGTACTCGCGAGGATACCATTCTTTTGATCTTGGATTCACCAGTACTCGGACGAATTCGATTCCCCGTCTCTATCGTATTCTCCGGTACTCGCCTGGATACCATCCTTTCTTTCTTGGAATCACCGATACTGGAACGCATTCGATTCCCGGTTTGTCTTGTATTCTCCAGTACTCGGCCGGATACGATATCTTCTCCTGTACTCGCTAGGATACCATTCTTTTGGTCTTGGAATTGCCGGTACTCAGACGCATTTGATTCCCCGTCTCTATCGTATTCTCCGGTACCCGCCTGGATACCACCGTTTCATTCTTGGATTCTCCGATACTCGAACGAATTCGATTCCCCGTCTGTCTTGTATTCTCCAGTACTCGGCCGGAAACGATATCTTCTCCGGTACTCGCCAGGATACCATTCTTTTGGTCTTGGAATCGCCGGTACTCGGACGAATTCGATTTCCCGTGTCTATCGTATTCTTCGGTACTCGCCTGGATACCACCCTTTCTGTCCTTGATTCTCCGATACTCGAACGAATTTCATTCCCCTTTTGACTTGTATTCTCCAGTGCTCGACCGGATACGATATCTTCTCCGGTACTCGCGAGGATGCCATTCTTTCGGTCTTGGATTCGCCGGTACTCGGACGAATTCGATTCCCCGTCTCTATCGTATTCTTTGATACACGCCTGGATACCACCCTTTCTGTCTTGGATTCTCCGATACTCGAACGAATTTCATTCCCCGTTTGTCTTGTATTCTCCAGTGCTCGACCGGATACGATATCTTCTCTGGTACTCGCGAGGATACCATTCTTTTGGTCTTGGATTCACCAGTACTCGGACGAATTCGATTCCCCGTCTCTCTCGTATTTTCCGGTACTCGCCTGGATACCACCCTTTTTGTCTTGGATTCTCCGATACTCGAACGAATTTCATTCCCCGTTTGTCTTGTATTCTCTAGTGCTCGACCGGATACGATATCTTCTCCGGTACTCGCGAGGATACCATTCTTTTGGTCTTGGAATCGCCGGTTCTCGGACGAATTCGATTCCCCGTCTCTATCCTATTCTTCGATACTCGCCTGGATACCACCCTTTCTGTCTTGGATTCTCCGATACTCGAACAAATTTCATTCCCCGTTTGTCTTGTATTCTCCAATGCTCGACCGGATACGATATCTTCTCTGGTACTCGCGAGGATACCATTCTTTTGATCTTGGATTCACCAGTACTCGGACGAATTCGATTCCCCGTCTCTATCGTATTCTCCGGTACTCGCCTGGATACCATCCTTTCTTTCTTGGAATCACCGATACTGGAACGCATTCGATTCCCGGTTTGTCTTGTATTCTCCAGTACTCGGCCGGATACGATATCTTCTCCTGTACTCGCTAGGATACCATTCTTTTGGTCTTGGAATTGCCGGTACTCAGACGCATTTGATTCCCCGTGTCTATCGTATTCTCCGGTACCCGCCTGGATACCACCGTTTCATTCTTGGATTCTCCGATACTCGAACGAATTCGATTCCCCGTCTGTCTTGTATTCTCCAGTACTCGGCCGGAAACGATATCTTCTCCGGTACTCGCCAGGATACCATTCTTTTGGTCTTGGAATCGCCGGTACTCGGACGAATTCGATTTCCCGTGTCTATCGTATTCTTCGGTACTCGCCTGGATACCACCCTTTCTGTCCTTGATTCTCCGATACTCGAACGAATTTCATTCCCCTTTTGACTTGTATTCTCCAGTGCTCGACCGGATACGATATCTTCTCCGGTACTCGCGAGGATGCCATTCTTTTGGTCTTGGATTCGCCGGTACTCGGACGAATTCGATTCCCCGTCTCTATCGTATTCTTTGATACACGCCTGGATACCACCCTTTCTGTCTTGGATTCTCCGATACTCGAACGAATTTCATTCCCCGTTTGTCTTGTATTCTCCAGTGCTCGACCGGATACGATATCTTCTCTGGTACTCGTGAGGATACCATTCTTTTGGTCTTGGATTCACCAGTACTCGGACGAATTCGATTCCCCGTCTCTATCGTATTCTCCGGTACTCGCCTGGATACCATCCTTTCTTTCTTGGAATCACCGATACTGGAACGCATTCGATTCCCGGTTTGTCTTGTATTCTCTAGTACTCGGCCGGATACGATATCTTCTCCTGTACTCGCCAGGATACCATTCTTTTGGTCTTGGAATAGCCGGTACTCGGACGCATTTGATTCCCCGTCTCTATCGTATTCTCCGGTACCCGCCTGGATACCACCGTTTCATTCTTGGATTCTCCGATACTCGAACGAATTCGATTCCCCGTTTGTCTTGTATTCTCCAGTACTCGGCCGGATACGATATCTTCTCCTGTACTCGCCAGGATACCATTCTTTTGGTCTTGGAATTGCCGGTACTCGGACGCATTTGATTCCCCGTCTCTATCGTATTCTCCGGTACCCGCCTGGATACGACCGTTTCATTCTTGGATTCTTTGATACTCGAACGAATTCGATTCCCCGTTTGTCTTGTATTCTCCAGTACTCGGCCGGATATGATATCTTCTCCGGTACTCGCGAGGATGCCATTCTTTTGGTCTTGGATTCGCCGGTACTCGGACGAATTCGATACCCCGTGTCTATCGTATTCTTCGGTACTCGCCTGGATACCACCCTTTCTGTCTTGGATTCTCCGATACTCGAACGAATTTCATTCCCCGTTTGTCTTGTATTCTCCAGTGCTCGACCGGATACGATATCTTCTCTGGTACTCGCGAGGATACCATTCTTTTGGTCTTGGATTCACCAGTACTCGGACGAATTCGATTCCCCGTCTCTATCGTATTCTCCGGTACTCGCCTGGATACCATCCTTTCTTTCTTGGAATCACCGATACTGGAACGCATTCGATTCCCGGTTTGTCTTGTATTCTCCAGTACTCGGCCGGATACGATATCTTCTCCTGTACTCGCCAGGATACCATTCTTTTGGTCTTGGAATTTCCGGTACTCAGACGCATTTGATTCCCCGTCTCTATCGTATTCTCCGGTACCCGCCTGGATACCACCGTTTCATTCTTGGATTCTTCGGTACTCGGACGAATTCGATTCCCCGTTTGTCTTGTATTCTCCAGTGCTCGACCGGATACGATATCCTCTCCGGTACTCGCCAGGATGCCATTCTTTTGGTCTTGGATTCGCCAGTACTCGGACGAATTCGATTCCCCGTCTCTATCGTATTCTTCGATACTCGCCTGGATACCACCCTTTCTGTCTTGGATTCTCCGATACTCAAACGAATTCGATTCCCCGTTTCTCTTGTATTCTCCAGTACTCGCCTGGATACCACCCTTTCTGTCTTGGATTCTCAAATACTCGAACGAATTTCATTCTCCGTTTGTCTTGTATTCTCTAGTGCTCGACCGGATACGATATCTTCTCCGGTACTCGCGAGGATACCATTCTTTTGGTCTTGGATTCGCCGGTACTCGGACGAATTCGATTCCCCGTCTCTATCGTATTCTCCGGTACTCGCCTATATACCATCCTTTCTTTCTTGGATTCACCGATACTGGAACGAATTCGATTCCCGGTTTGTCTTGTATTCTCCAGTACTCGGCCGGATACGATATCTTCTCCTGTACTCGCTAGGATACCATTCTTTTGGTCTTGGAATTGCCGGTACTCGGACGCATTTGATTCCCCGTCTCTATCGTATTCTCCGGTACCCGCCTGGATACCACCGTTTCATTCTTGGATTCTCCGATACTCGAACGAATTCGATTCCCCGTTTGTCTTGTATTCTCCAGTACTCGGCCGGATACGATATCTTCTCCGGTACTCGCCAGGATACCATTCTTTTGGTCTCGGAATCGCCGGTACTCTGATTCGTCCCCAATTGGTGTTCTGATTGATTCAGATCAATCAACTGATGTGCTTTGATTTCAATCCTCAGACGGGAGTTATCAACAAAATTTATAAACCTATTTCACCATATACTAGGGTAGCATAGCTAGCATAGCATAGTGGCTCTAGGATCGTTCACTGGGATGGGTTTTCACTTCACAATTGATATTATTTCAAAAGCTAAATTGGTGGTTTTTCCTTTCCTAGGTTAGCTTTAAAAGAAAACATAAACTTGTAATGGAAATGGTTGATTTTAAGCTAACGCCTAACCAAACTAAAGATAACTAAAAATAATGAGAAAGAAAGATGTTTCTTGGGATTTCAGGTCACTAGGATCAGGTGCCATAAACAAAAAGGGAGATTCCGGTCACTTGTTTCTTTTCCTCGCATTAGAGAATTAACATATAGTCAATTCTCTAACCGGTGTGGTACAGATGCTTACCATTAATGGTCTCAACAATAAATCCCTCTCACTGATCCATCTTGCAATGGCTCGTGCCTCTCACCTAGCACTTGCCATTCAAGGGGATCTTTAACCTTGGATTATCCTTCAAAAGCTTGCAAGAGATAACTAATGGATGTCTCCTTGGAGTCCAAAAGCTTACCAAGTGTTGGCTGGTCTAGAAAATCCCACCTTCAAGTCACCTCCCAGAAGCTCGCAAGAGGTAAACAAGTGCATCTCTATGGACGGAGATCACTAGCCTTACCAAGTGTTGGCTCAGGTGACTTGCAAGGTGTTTTAAGTTAAACTAAAAAGATAAAAACCATAAACGGGTCACACTTTCTTTTCATTAAAAATGGAAACAACAAAAACTCACACTTATGCATGCCGGCACCTTACCTGGCTCCCTTCACCCAAGAGACAAAAAGTCTAGCCTCTCATCCTCTGAGGAAACATCCTCAGAGGATGTTTGGCTAGAAAGAAAATAAAAGAGAAAAACAAAGACGAGAAGGAAAAAGCAGAGCAAGTGCTCTGTATAATATATTGATCGATTCTATATCTACATCATATATAATTTTACATCGGGTGCAAGAGAACATATATAGGGAAGTTTTTCCAACCTTCCTAGCCAAGTAATGCTATGATTGGTGGATTACAAGGAGAAGAATGGAAAATTATACAAAAATATCTGAAGAAAAGATCTAAAAGAGTCGGTGCAAAAATATCCCAGTTTCGCACGTTGCATGGTGACTTGCGAAAATTTCGCAAGTTGATTTCGCAACTTGGAATCCACTTTCGCACGTTGGAGTTCAAGTTCGCAAGTTGCAAAATCACTTTCGCATGTTGGGCTTCACCGAGAATGCACAGCTGCCATCCATTTCCACTTCGCACGGCAGGCTTCAATTTCGCACGTTGGAGTTCAATTTCGCAAGGTGCGAAATTGTCCTTCAGCTTGAGACAGTTGTCTTCCAAAGGACATATCTTCCTCATTTCCGCTCCAAATCGTACACGGTTTGAAGCGTTGGATTCTTGACTTCCAGAGCTTTCCATCGGTATATAGCATGCACAAAATGGACTTCGGAAAGTGCTCCAAAAGTGGGAAGGAAGACTGCAGCTGCCATGCTCTGTTTTCTTCACTCTGTTTTCCTCTCTCCTTTGTTCTTTCCTTGCATACTTTACCCGACCATGGCAAAGGACTATGAGGCTCCAAAGCTTGGTTCTTCATGAATTTGAGCTTCCAAAAGCCTTGCCATGAACTATATAAAGATCTCCCTCATTCTCGGATTTCTTTGGTGTAGCTAAAAGCTATCAAAAACACCAAAACTTAACACAATTTGGCTAGAAACGATTGCAAAGGTCCCTAACATGCCAATTGAGTTAAAAGGAAATAATTACTACTCAAGAGTGTTTAAAAGAGTTAATTACAAGCTACCAAATAGCACTTTTTGAGTAGTAATCATACTCGGACGAATTCGATTCCCCGTGTCTATCGTATTCTTCGATACTCGCCTGGATACCACCCTTTCTGTCTTGGATTCTCCGATACTCGAACGAATTTCATTCCCCGTTTGTCTTGTATTCTCCAGTGCTCGACCGGATACGATATCTTCTCTGGTACTCGCGAGGATACCATTCTATTGGTCTTGGATTCACCAGTACTCGGACGAATTCGATTCCCCGTCTCTGTCGTATTCTCCGGTACTCGCCTGGATACCATCCTTTCTTTCTTGGAATCACCGATACTGGAACGCATTCGATTCCCGGTTTGTCTTGTATTCTCCAGTACTCGGCCGGATACGATATCTTCTCCTGTACTCGCCAGGATACCATTCTTTTGGTCTTGGAATTGCCGGTACTCGGACGCATTTGATTCCCCGTCTCTATCGTATTCTACGGTACCCGCCTGGATACCACCGTTTCATTCTTGGATTCTCTGATACTCGAACGAATTCGATTCCCCGTTTGTCTTGTATTCTCCAGTACTCGGCCGGATACGATATCTTCTCCGGTACTCGCCAGGATACCATTCTTTTGGTCTTGGAATCGCCGGTAATCGGACGAATTCGATTCCCCGTGTCTATCGTATTCTTCGGTACTCGCCTGGATACCACCCTTTCTGTCTTGGATTCTCCGATACTCGAACGAATTTCATTCCCCGTTTGTCTTGTATTCTCCAGTGCTCGACCGGATACGATATCCTCTCCGGTACTCGCGAGGATGCCATTCTTTTGGTCTTGGATTCGCCGGTACTCGGACGAATTCGATTCCCCGTCTCTATCGTATTCTTCGATACTCGCCTGGATACCACCCTTTCTGTCTTGGATTCTCCGATACTCGAACGAATTCGATTCCCCGTTTCTCTTGTATTCTCCAGTACTCGCCTGGATACCACCCTTTCTGTCTTGGATTCTCAAATACTCGAACGAATTTCATTCTCCGTTTGTCTTGTATTCTCTAGTGCTCGACCGGATACGATATCTTCTCCGGTACTCGCGAGGATACCATTCTTTTGGTCTTGGATTCGCCGGTACTCGGACGAATTCGATTCCCCGTCTCTATCGTATTCTCCGGTACTCGCCTGTATACCATCCTTTCTTTCTTGGATTCACCGATACTGGAACGAATTCGATTCCCGGTTTGTCTTGTATTCTCCAGTACTCGGCCGGATACGATATCTTCTCCGGTACTCGCCAGGATACCATTCTTTTGGTCTTGGAATCGCCGGTAATCGGACGAATTCGATTCCCCGTGTCTATCGTATTCTTCGGTACTCGCCTGGATACCACCCTTTCTGTCTTGGATTCTCCGATACTCGAACGAATTTCATTCCCCGTTTGTCTTGTATTCTCCAGTGCTCGACCGGATACGATATCCTCTCCTGTACTCGCGAGGATGCCATTCTTTTGGTCTTGGATTCGCCAGTACTCGGACGAATTCGATTCCCCGTCTCTATCGTATTCTTCGATACTCGCCTGGATGCCACCATTTCTGTCTTGGATTCTCCGATACTCGAACGAATTTGATTCCCCGTTTCTCTTGTATTCTCCAGTACTCGCCTGGATACCACCCTTTCTGTCTTGGATTCTCAAATACTCGAACGAATTTCATTCTCCGTTTGTCTTGTATTCTCTAGTGCTCGACCGGATACGATATCTTCTCCGGTACTCGCGAGGATACCATTCTTTTGGTCTTGGAATCGCCGGTACTCGGACGAATTCGATTCCCCGTCTCTATCGTATTCTTCGATACTCGCCTGGATACCACCCTTTCTGTCTTGGATTCTCCGATACTCGAACAAATTTCATTCCCCGTTTGTCTTGTATTCTCCAGTGCTCGACCGGATACGATATCTTCTCTGGTACTCGAGAGGATACCATTCTTTTGGTCTTGGATTCACCAGTACTCGGACGAATTCGATTCCCCGTCTCTGTCGTATTCTCCGGTACTCGCCTGGATACCATCCTTTATTTCTTGGAATCACCGATACTGGAACGCATTCGATTCCCGGTTTGTCTTGTATTCTCCAGTACTCGGCCGGATACGATATCTTCTCCTGTACTCGCCAGGATACCATTCTTTTGGTCTTGGAATTGCCGGTACTCGGACGCATTTGATTCCCCGTCTCTATCGTATTCTACGGTACCCGCCTGGATACCACCGTTTCATTCTTGGATTCTCCGATACTCGAACGAATTCGATTCCCCGTTTGTCTTGTATTCTCAAGTACTCGGCCGGATACGATATCTTCTCCGGTACTCGCCAGGATACCATTCTTTTGGTCTTGGAATCGCCGGTAATCGGACGAATTCGATTCCCCGTGTCTATCGTATTCTTCGGTACTCGCCTGGATACCACCCTTTCTGTCTTGGATTCTCCGATACTCGAACGAATTTCATTCCCCGTTTGTCTTGTATTCTCCAGTGCTCGACCGGATACGATATCTTCTCCGGTACTCGCCAGGATACCATTCTTTTGGTCTTGGAATCGCCGATACTCGGACGAATTCGATTCCCCGTGTCTATCGTATTCTTCGGTACTCGCCTGGATACCACCCTTTCTATCTCGGATTCTCCGATACTCGAACGAATTTCATTCCCCGTTTGTCTTGTATTCTCTACTGCTCGATCGGATACGATATCTTCTCCGGTACTTGCGAGGATACCATTCTTTTGGTCTTGGATTCGCCGGTACTCGGACGAATTCGATTCCCCGTCTCTATCGTATTCTCCGGTACTCGCCTGTATACCATCCTTTCTTTCTTGGATTCACCGATACTGGAACGAATTCGATTCCCGGTTTGTCTTGTATTCTCCAGTACTCGGCCGGATACGATATCTTCTCCTGTACTCGCCAGGATACCATTCTTTTGGTCTTGGAATTGCCGGTACTCGGACGCATTTGATTCCCCGTCTCTATCGTATTCTCCGGTACCCGCCTGGATACCACCGTTTCATTCTTGGATTCTCCGATACTCGAACGAATTCGATTCCCCGTTTGTCTTGTATTCTCCAGTACTCGGCCGGATACGATATCTTCTCCGGTACTCGCCAGGATACCATTCTTTTGGTCTTGGAATCGCCGGTACTCGGACGAATTCGATTCCCCGTGTCTATTGTATTCTTCGATACTCGCCTGGATACCACCCTTTCTGTCTTGGATTCTCCGATACTCGAACGAATTTCATTCCCCGTTTGTCTTGTATTCTCTAGTGCTCGACCGGATACGATATCTTCTCTGGTACTCGCGAGGATACCATTCTTTTGGTCTTGGATTCACCAGTACTCGGACGAATTCGATTCCCCGTCTCTATCGTATTCTCCAGTACTCGCCTGGATACCATCCTTTCTTTCTTGGAATCACCGATACTGGAACGCATTCGATTCCCTGTTTGTCTTGTATTCTCCAGTACTCGGCCGGATACGATATCTTCTCCTGTACTCGCCAGGATACCATTCTTTTGGTCTTGGAATTGCCGGTACTCGGACGCATTTGATTCCCCGTCTCTATCGTATTCTCCGGTACCCGCCTGGATACCACCGTTTCATTCTTGGATTCTCCGATACTCGAACGAATTCGATTCCCCGTTTGTCTTGTATTCTCCGGTACTCGGCCGGATACGATATCTTCTCCGGTACTCGCCAGGATACGATTCTATTGGTCTTGGAATCGCCGGTACTCGGACGAATTCGATTCCCCGTGTCTATCGTATTCTTCGGTACTCGCCTGGATACCACCCTTTCTGTCTTGGATTCTCCGATACTCGAACGAATTTCATTCCCCGTTTCTCTTGTATTCTCCAGTGCTCGACCGGATACGATATCTTCTCCGGTACTCGCGAGGATGCCATTCTTTTGGTCTTGGATTCGCCGGTACTCGGACGAATTCGATTCCCCGTCTCTATCGTATTCTCCGGTACTCGCCTGGATACGACCCTTTCTGTCTTGGATTCTCCGATACTCGAACGAATTTCATTTCCCGTTTGTCTTGTATTCTCTAGTGCTCGACCGGATATGATATCTTCTCCGGTACTCGCGAGGATACCATTCTTTTGGTCTTGGAATCGCCGGTACTCGGACGAATTCGATTCCCCGTCTCTATCGTATTCTTCAATACTCGCCTGGATACCACCCTTTCTGTCTTGGATTCTCCGATACTCGAACGAATTTCATTCCCCGTTTGTCTTGTATTCTCCAGTGCTCGACCGGATACGATATCTTCTCCGGTACTCGCGAGGATGCCATTCTTTTGGTCTTGGATTCGCCGGTACTCGGACGAATTCGATTCCCCGTCTCTATCGTATTCTCCGGTACTCGCCTGGATACGACCCTTTCTGTCTTGGATTCTCCGATACTCGAACGAATTTCATTTCCCGTTTGTCTTGTATTCTCTAGTGCTCGACCGGATACGATATCTTCTCCGGTACTCGCGAGGATACCATTCTTTTGGTCTTGGAATCGCCGGTACTCGGACGAATTCGATTCCCCGTGTCTATCGTATTCTTCGATACTCGCCTGGATACCACCCTTTCTGTCTTGGATTCTCCGATACTCGAAGGAATTTCATTCCCCGTTTGTCTTGTATTCTCCAGTGCTCGACCGGATACGATATCTTCTCCGGTACTCGCGAGGATGCCATTCTTTTGGTCTGGGAATCGTCGGTACTCGGACGAATTCGATTCCCCGTCTCTATCGTATTTTCCGGTACTCGCCTGGATACCACCCTTTCTGTCTTGGATTCTCCGATACTCGAACGAATTTCATTCCCCGTTTGTCTTGTATTCTCTAGTGCTCGACCGGATACGATATCTTCTCCGGTACTCGCGAGGATACCATTCTTTTGGTCTTGGAATCGCCGGTACTCGGACGAATTCGATTCCCCGTGTCTATCGTATTCTTCGATACTCGCCTGGATACCACCCTTTCTGTCTTGGATTCTCCGATACTCGAACGAATTTCATTCCCCGTTTGTCTTGTATTCTCCAGTGCTCGACCGGATACGATATCTTCTCCGGTACTCGCGAGGATGCCATTCTTTTGGTCTGGGAATCGTCGGTACTCGGACGAATTCGATTCCCCGTCTCTATCGTATTTTCCGGTACTCGCCTGGATACCACCCTTTCTGTCTTGGATTCTCCGATACTCGAACGAATTTCATTCCCCGTTTGTCTTGTATTCTCTAGTGCTCGACCGGATACGATATCTTCTCCGGTACTCGCGAGGATGCCATTCTTTTGGTCTTGGATTCGCCGGTACTCGGACGAATTCGATTCCCCGTCTCTATCGTATTCTCCGGTACTCGCCTGGATACGACCCTTTCTGTCTTGGATTCTCCGATACTAGAACGAATTTCATTTCCCGTTTGTCTTGTATTCTCTAGTGCTCGACCGGATACGATACCTTCTCCGGTACTCGCGAGGATGCCATTCTTTTGGTCTGGGAATCGTCGGTACTCGGACGAATTCGATTCCCCGTCTCTATCGTATTTTCCGGTACTCGCCTGGATACCACCCTTTCTGTCTTGGATTCTCCGATACTCGAACGAATTTCATTCCCCGTTTGTCTTGTATTCTCTAGTGCTCGACCGGATACGATATCTTCTCCGGTACTCGCGAGGATACCATTCTTTTGGTCTTGGAATCGCCGGTACTCGGACGAATTCGATTCCCCGTGTCTATCGTATTCTTCGATACTCGCCTGGATACCACCCTTTCTGTCTTGGATTCTCCGATACTCGAACGAATTTCATTCCCCGTTTGTCTTGTATTCTCCAGTGCTCGACCGGATACGATATCTTCTCTGGTACTCGCGAGGATACCATTCTTTTGGTCTTGGATTCACCGGTACTCGGACGAATTCGATTCCCCGTCTCTATCGTATTTTCCGGTACTCGCCTGGATACCACCCTTTCTGTCTTGGATTCTCCGATACTCGAACGAATTTCATTCCCCGTTTGTCTTGTATTCTCCAGTGCTCGACCGGATACGATATCTTCTCCGGTACTCGCGAGGATGCCATTCTTTTGGTCTTGGATTCGCCGGTACTCGGACGAATTCGATTCCCCGTCTCTATCGTATTCTCCGGTACTCGCCTGGATACGACCCTTTCTGTCTTGGATTCTCCGATACTAGAACGAATTTCATTTCCCGTTTGTCTTGTATTCTCTAGTGCTCGACCGGATACGATACCTTCTCCGGTACTCGCGAGGATGCCATTCTTTTGGTCTGGGAATCGTCGGTACTCGGACGAATTCGATTCCCCGTCTCTATCGTATTTTCCGGTACTCGCCTGGATACCACCCTTTCTGTCTTGGATTCTCCGATACTCGAACGAATTTCATTCCCCGTTTGTCTTGTATTCTCCAGTGCTCGACCGGATACGATATATTCTCCGGTACTCGCGAGGATGCCATTCTTTTGGTCTGGGAATCGTCGGTACTCGGACGAATTCGATTCCCCGTCTCTATCGTATTTTCCGGTACTCGCCTGGATACCACCCTTTCTGTCTTGGATTCGCCGATACTCGAACGAATTTCATTCCCCGTTTGTCTTGTATTCTCTAGTGCTCGACCGGATACGATATCTTTTCCGGTACTCGCGAGGATACCATTCTTTTGGTCTTGGAATCGCCGGTACTCGGACGAATTCGATTCCCCGTCTCTATCGTATTCTTCGATACTCGCCTGGATACCACCCGTTCTGTCTTGGATTCTCCGATACTCGAACGAATTTCATTCCCCGTTTGTCTTGTATTCTCCAGTGCTCGACCGGATACGATATCTTCTCTGGTACTCGCGAGGATACCATTCTTTTGGTCTTGGATTCACCGGTACTCGGACGAATTCGATTCCCTGTCTCTATCGTATTCTCCGATACTCGCCTGGATACCATCCTTTCTTTCTTGGAATCACCGATACTGGAACGAATTCGATTCCCGGTTTGTCTTGTATTCTCCAGTACTCGGCCGGATACGATATCTTCTCCGGTACTCGCGAGGATGCCATTCTTTTGGTCTTGGATTCGTCGGTACTCGGACGAATTCGATTCCCCGTCTCTATCGTATTCTCTGGTACTCGCCTGGATACCATCCTTTCTTTCTTGGAATCACCGATACTGGAACGAATTCGATTCCCGGTTTGTCTTGTATTCTCCAGTACTCGGCCGGATACGATATCTTCTCCGGTACTCGCAAGGATACCATTCTTTTGGTCTTGGAATCGCCGGTACTCGGACGAATTCGATTCCCCGTCTCTATCGTATTCTCTGGTACTCGCCTGGATACCATCCTTTCTTTCTTGGAATCACCGATACTGGAACGAATTCGATTCCCGGTTTGTCTTGTATTCTCCAGTACTCGGCCGGATACGATATCTTCTCCGGTACTCGCAAGGATACCATTCTTTTGGTCTTGGAATCGCCGGTACTCGGACGAATTCGATTCCCCGTGTCTATCGTATTCTTCGATACTCGCCTGGATACCACCCTTTCTGTCTTGGATTCTCCGATACTCGAACGAATTTCATTCCCCGTTTGTCTTGTATTCTCCAGTGCTCGACCGGATACGATATCTTCTCCGGTACTCGCGAGGATGCCATTCTTTTGGTCTGGGAATCGTCGGTACTCGGACGAATTCGATTCCCCGTCTCTATCGTATTTTCCGGTACTCGCCTGGATACCACCCTTTCTGTCTTGGATTCTCCGATACTCGAACGAATTTCATTCCCCGTTTGTCTTGTATTCTCTAGTGCTCGACCGGATACGATATCTTCTCCGGTACTCGCGAGGATGCCATTCTTTTGGTCTTGGATTCGCCGGTACTCGGACGAATTCGATTCCCCGTCTCTATCGTATTCTCCGGTACTCGCCTGGATACGACCCTTTCTGTCTTGGATTCTCCGATACTCGAACGAATTTCATTTCCCGTTTGTCTTGTATTCTCTAGTGCTCGACCGGATACGATATCTTCTCCGGTACTCGCGAGGATACCATTCTTTTGGTCTTGGAATCGCCGGTACTCGGACGAATTCGATTCCCCGTCTCTATCGTATTCTTCGATACTCGCCTGGATACCACCCTTTCTGTCTTGGATTCTCCGATACTCGAACGAATTTCATTCCCCGTTTGTCTTGTATTCTCCAGTGCTCGACCGGATACGATATCTTCTCCGGTACTCGCGAGGATGCCATTCTTTTGGTCTTGGATTCGCCGGTACTCGGACGAATTCGATTCCCCGTCTCTATCGTATTCTCCGGTACTCGCCTGGATACGACCCTTTCTGTCTTGGATTCTCCGATACTAGAACGAATTTCATTTCCCGTTTGTCTTGTATTCTCTAGTGCTCGACCGGATACGATATCTTCTCCGGTACTCGCGAGGATACCATTCTTTTGGTCTTGGAATCGCCGGTACTCGGACGAATTCGATTCCCCGTGTCTATCGTATTCTTCGATACTCGCCTGGATACCACCCTTTCTGTCTTGGATTCTCCGATACTCGAACGAATTTCATTCCCCGTTTGTCTTGTATTCTCCAGTGCTCGACCGGATACGATATCTTCTCCGGTACTCGCGAGGATGCCATTCTTTTGGTCTGGGAATCGTCGGTACTCGGACGAATTCGATTCCCCGTCTCTATCGTATTTTCCGGTACTCGCCTGGATACCACCCTTTCTGTCTTGGATTCTCCGATACTCGAACGAATTTCATTCCCCGTTTGTCTTGTATTCTCTAGTGCTCGACCGGATACGATATCTTCTCCGGTACTCGCGAGGATGCCATTCTTTTGGTCTTGGATTCGCCGGTACTCGGACGAATTCGATTCCCCGTCTCTATCGTATTCTCCGGTACTCGCCTGGATACGACCCTTTCTGTCTTGGATTCTCCGATACTCGAACGAATTTCATTTCCCGTTTGTCTTGTATTCTCTAGTGCTCGACCGGATACGATATCTTCTCCGGTACTCGCGAGGATACCATTCTTTTGGTCTTGGAATCGCCGGTACTCGGACGAATTCGATTCCCCGTCTCTATCGTATTCTTCGATACTCGCCTGGATACCACCCTTTCTGTCTTGGATTCTCCGATACTCGAACGAATTTCATTCCCCGTTTGTCTTGTATTCTCCAGTGCTCGACCGGATACGATATCTTCTCCGGTACTCGCGAGGATGCCATTCTTTTGGTCTTGGATTCGCCGGTACTCGGACGAATTCGATTCCCCGTCTCTATCGTATTCTCCGGTACTCGCCTGGATACGACCCTTTCTGTCTTGGATTCTCCGATACTAGAACGAATTTCATTTCCCGTTTGTCTTGTATTCTCTAGTGCTCGACCGGATACGATATCTTCTCCGGTACTCGCGAGGATGCCATTCTTTTGGTCTGGGAATCGTCGGTACTCGGACGAATTCGATTCCCCGTCTCTATCGTATTTTCCGGTACTCGCCTGGATACCACCCTTTCTGTCTTGGATTCTCCGATACTCGAACGAATTTCATTCCCCGTTTGTCTTGTATTCTCTAGTGCTCGACCGGATACGTTATCTTCTCCGGTACTCGCGAGGATACCATTCTTTTGGTCTTGGAATCGCCGGTACTCGGACGAATTCGATTCCCCGTGTCTATCGTATTCTTCGATACTCGCCTGGATACCACCCTTTCTGTCTTGGATTCTCCGATACTCGAACGAATTTCATTCCCCGTTTGTCTTGTATTCTCCAGTGCTCGACCGGATACGATATCTTCTCCGGTACTCGCGAGGATGCCATTCTTTTGGTCTGGGAATCGTCGGTACTCGGACGAATTCGATTCCCCGTCTCTATCGTATTTTCCGGTACTCGCCTGGATACCACCCTTTCTGTCTTGGATTCGCCGATACTCGAACGAATTTCATTCCCCGTTTGTCTTGTATTCTCTAGTGCTCGACCGGATACGATATCTTTTCCGGTACTCGCGAGGATACCATTCTTTTGGTCTTGGAATCGCCGGTACTCGGACGAATTCGATTCCCCGTCTCTATCGTATTCTTCGATACTCGCCTGGATACCACCCGTTCTGTCTTGGATTCTCCGATACTCGAACGAATTTCATTCCCCGTTTGTCTTGTATTCTCCAGTGCTCGACCGGATACGATATCTTCTCTGGTACTCGCGAGGATACCATTCTTTTGGTCTTGGATTCACCGGTACTCGGACGAATTCGATTCCCTGTCTCTATCGTATTCTCCGATACTCGCCTGGATACCATCCTTTCTTTCTTGGAATCACCGATACTGGAACGAATTCGATTCCCGGTTTGTCTTGTATTCTCCAGTACTCGGCCGGATACGATATCTTCTCCGGTACTCGCGAGGATGCCATTCTTTTGGTCTTGGATTCGTCGGTACTCGGACGAATTCGATTCCCCGTCTCTATCGTATTCTCGGGTACTCGCCTGGATACCATCCTTTCTTTCTTGGAATCACCGATACTGGAACGAATTCGATTCCCGGTTTGTCTTGTATTCTCCAGTACTCGGCCGGATACGATATCTTCTCCGGTACTCGCAAGGATACCATTCTTTTGGTCTTGGAATCGCCGGTACTCGGACGAATTCAATTGCCCGTCTCTATCGTATTCTCTGGTACTCGCCTGGATACCACCCTTTCTGTCTTGGATTCTCCGATACTCGAACGAATTTCATTTCCCGTTTGTCTTGTATTCTCCAGTACTCGGCCGGATACGATATCTTCTCCGGTACTCGCGAGGATACCATTCTTTTGGTCTTGGAATCGCCGGTACTCGGACGAATTCAATTGCCCGTCTCTATCGTATTCTCTGGTACTCGCCTGGATACCACCCTTTCTGTCTTGGATTCTCCGATACTCGAACGAATTTCATTCCCCGTTTGTCTTGTATTCTCCAGTGCTCGACCGGATACGATATCTTCTCCGGTACTCGCGAGGATGCCATTCTTTTGGTCTTGGATTCGCCGGTACTCGGACGAATTCGATTCCCCGTCTCTATCGTATTCTCCGGTACTCGCCTGGATACGACCCTTTCTGTCTTGGATTCTCCGATACTAGAACGAATTTCATTTCCCGTTTGTCTTGTATTCTCTAGTGCTCGACCGGATACGATATCTTCTCCGGTACTCGCGAGGATACCATTCTTTTGGTCTTGGAATCGCCGGTACTCGGACGAATTCGATTCCCCGTCTCTATCGTATTCTTCGATACTCGCCTGGATACCACCCTTTCTGTCTTGGATTCTCCGATACTCGAACGAATTTCATTCCCCGTTTGTCTTGTATTCTCCAGTGCTCGACCGGATACGATATCTTCTCCGGTACTCGCGAGGATGCCATTCTTTTGGTCTTGGATTCGCCGGTACTCGGACGAATTCGATTCCCCGTCTCTATCGTATTCTCCGGTACTCGCCTGGATACGACCCTTTCTGTCTTGGATTCTCCGATACTAGAACGAATTTCATTTCCCGTTTGTCTTGTATTCTCTAGTGCTCGACCGGATACGATATCTTCTCCGGTACTCGCGAGGATACCATTCTTTTGGTCTTGGAATCGCCGGTACTCGGACGAATTCGATTCCCCGTGTCTATCGTATTCTTCGATACTCGCCTGGATACCACCCTTTCTGTCTTGGATTCTCCGATACTCGAACGAATTTCATTCCCCGTTTGTCTTGTATTCTCCAGTGCTCGACCGGATACGATATCTTCTCCGGTACTCGCGAGGATGCCATTCTTTTGGTCTGGGAATCGTCGGTACTCGGACGAATTCGATTCCCCGTCTCTATCGTATTTTCCGGTACTCGCCTGGATACCACCCTTTCTGTCTTGGATTCTCCGATACTCGAACGAATTTCATTCCCCGTTTGTCTTGTATTCTCTAGTGCTCGACCGGATACGATATCTTCTCCGGTACTCGCGAGGATGCCATTCTTTTGGTCTTGGATTCGCCGGTACTCGGACGAATTCGATTCCCCGTCTCTATCGTATTCTCCGGTACTCGCCTGGATACGACCCTTTCTGTCTTGGATTCTCCGATACTCGAACGAATTTCATTTCCCGTTTGTCTTGTATTCTCTAGTGCTCGACCGGATACGATATCTTCTCCGGTACTCGCGAGGATACCATTCTTTTGGTCTTGGAATCGCCGGTACTCGGACGAATTCGATTCCCCGTCTCTATCGTATTCTTCGATACTCGCCTGGATACCACCCTTTCTGTCTTGGATTCTCCGATACTCGAACGAATTTCATTCCCCGTTTGTCTTGTATTCTCCAGTGCTCGACCGGATACGATATCTTCTCCGGTACTCGCGAGGATGCCATTCTTTTGGTCTTGGATTCGCCGGTACTCGGACGAATTCGATTCCCCGTCTCTATCGTATTCTCCGGTACTCGCCTGGATACGACCCTTTCTGTCTTGGATTCTCCGATACTAGAACGAATTTCATTTCCCGTTTGTCTTGTATTCTCTAGTGCTCGACCGGATACGATATCTTCTCCGGTACTCGCGAGGATGCCATTCTTTTGGTCTGGGAATCGTCGGTACTCGGACGAATTCGATTCCCCGTCTCTATCGTATTTTCCGGTACTCGCCTGGATACCACCCTTTCTGTCTTGGATTCTCCGATACTCGAACGAATTTCATTCCCCGTTTGTCTTGTATTCTCTAGTGCTCGACCGGATACGTTATCTTCTCCGGTACTCGCGAGGATACCATTCTTTTGGTCTTGGAATCGCCGGTACTCGGACGAATTCGATTCCCCGTGTCTATCGTATTCTTCGATACTCGCCTGGATACCACCCTTTCTGTCTTGGATTCTCCGATACTCGAACGAATTTCATTCCCCGTTTGTCTTGTATTCTCCAGTGCTCGACCGGATACGATATCTTCTCCGGTACTCGCGAGGATGCCATTCTTTTGGTCTGGGAATCGTCGGTACTCGGACGAATTCGATTCCCCGTCTCTATCGTATTTTCCGGTACTCGCCTGGATACCACCCTTTCTGTCTTGGATTCGCCGATACTCGAACGAATTTCATTCCCCGTTTGTCTTGTATTCTCTAGTGCTCGACCGGATACGATATCTTTTCCGGTACTCGCGAGGATACCATTCTTTTGGTCTTGGAATCGCCGGTACTCGGACGAATTCGATTCCCCGTCTCTATCGTATTCTTCGATACTCGCCTGGATACCACCCGTTCTGTCTTGGATTCTCCGATACTCGAACGAATTTCATTCCCCGTTTGTCTTGTATTCTCCAGTGCTCGACCGGATACGATATCTTCTCTGGTACTCGCGAGGATACCATTCTTTTGGTCTTGGATTCACCGGTACTCGGACGAATTCGATTCCCTGTCTCTATCGTATTCTCCGATACTCGCCTGGATACCATCCTTTCTTTCTTGGAATCACCGATACTGGAACGAATTCGATTCCCGGTTTGTCTTGTATTCTCCAGTACTCGGCCGGATACGATATCTTCTCCGGTACTCGCGAGGATGCCATTCTTTTGGTCTTGGATTCGTCGGTACTCGGACGAATTCGATTCCCCGTCTCTATCGTATTCTCGGGTACTCGCCTGGATACCATCCTTTCTTTCTTGGAATCACCGATACTGGAACGAATTCGATTCCCGGTTTGTCTTGTATTCTCCAGTACTCGGCCGGATACGATATCTTCTCCGGTACTCGCAAGGATACCATTCTTTTGGTCTTGGAATCGCCGGTACTCGGACGAATTCAATTGCCCGTCTCTATCGTATTCTCTGGTACTCGCCTGGATACCACCCTTTCTGTCTTGGATTCTCCGATACTCGAACGAATTTCATTTCCCGTTTGTCTTGTATTCTCCAGTACTCGGCCGGATACGATATCTTCTCCGGTACTCGCGAGGATACCATTCTTTTGGTCTTGGAATCGCCGGTACTCGGACGAATTCAATTGCCCGTCTCTATCGTATTCTCTGGTACTCGCCTGGATACCACCCTTTCTGTCTTGGATTCTCCGATACTCGAACGAATTTCATTCCCCGTTTGTCTTGTATTCTCCAGTGCTCGACCGGATACGATATCTTCTCCGGTACTCGCGAGGATGCCATTCTTTTGGTCTTGGATTCGCCGGTACTCGGACGAATTCGATTCCCCGTCTCTATCGTATTCTCCGGTACTCGCCTGGATACGACCCTTTCTGTCTTGGATTCTCCGATACTAGAACGAATTTCATTTCCCGTTTGTCTTGTATTCTCTAGTGCTCGACCGGATACGATATCTTCTCCGGTACTCGCGAGGATGCCATTCTTTTGGTCTGGGAATCGTCGGTACTCGGACGAATTCGATTCCCCGTCTCTATCGTATTTTCCGGTACTCGCCTGGATACCACCCTTTCTGTCTTGGATTCTCCGATACTCGAACGAATTTCATTCCCCGTTTGTCTTGTATTCTCTAGTGCTCGACCGGATACGTTATCTTCTCCGGTACTCGCGAGGATACCATTCTTTTGGTCTTGGAATCGCCGGTACTCGGACGAATTCGATTCCCCGTGTCTATCGTATTCTTCGATACTCGCCTGGATACCACCCTTTCTGTCTTGGATTCTCCGATACTCGAACGAATTTCATTCCCCGTTTGTCTTGTATTCTCCAGTGCTCGACCGGATACGATATCTTCTCCGGTACTCGCGAGGATGCCATTCTTTTGGTCTGGGAATCGTCGGTACTCGGACGAATTCGATTCCCCGTCTCTATCGTATTTTCCGGTACTCGCCTGGATACCACCCTTTCTGTCTTGGATTCGCCGATACTCGAACGAATTTCATTCCCCGTTTGTCTTGTATTCTCTAGTGCTCGACCGGATACGATATCTTTTCCGGTACTCGCGAGGATACCATTCTTTTGGTCTTGGAATCGCCGGTACTCGGACGAATTCGATTCCCCGTCTCTATCGTATTCTTCGATACTCGCCTGGATACCACCCGTTCTGTCTTGGATTCTCCGATACTCGAACGAATTTCATTCCCCGTTTGTCTTGTATTCTCCAGTGCTCGACCGGATACGATATCTTCTCTGGTACTCGCGAGGATACCATTCTTTTGGTCTTGGATTCACCGGTACTCGGACGAATTCGATTCCCTGTCTCTATCGTATTCTCCGATACTCGCCTGGATACCATCCTTTCTTTCTTGGAATCACCGATACTGGAACGAATTCGATTCCCGGTTTGTCTTGTATTCTCCAGTACTCGGCCGGATACGATATCTTCTCCGGTACTCGCGAGGATGCCATTCTTTTGGTCTTGGATTCGTCGGTACTCGGACGAATTCGATTCCCCGTCTCTATCGTATTCTCTGGTACTCGCCTGGATACCATCCTTTCTTTCTTGGAATCACCGATACTGGAACGAATTCGATTCCCGGTTTGTCTTGTATTCTCCAGTACTCGGCCGGATACGATATCTTCTCCGGTACTCGCAAGGATACCATTCTTTTGGTCTTGGAATCGCCGGTACTCGGACGAATTCAATTGCCCGTCTCTATCGTATTCTCTGGTACTCGCCTGGATACCACCCTTTCTGTCTTGGATTCTCCGATACTCGAACGAATTTCATTTCCCGTTTGTCTTGTATTCTCCAGTACTCGGCCGGATACGATATCTTCTCCGGTACTCGCGAGGATACCATTCTTTTGGTCTTGGAATCGCCGGTACTCGGACGAATTCAATTGCCCGTCTCTATCGTATTCTCTGGTACTCGCCTGGATACCACCCTTTCTGTCTTGGATTCTCCGATACTCGAACGAATTTCATTCCCCGTTTGTCTTGTATTCTCCAGTGCTCGACCGGATACGATATCTTCTCCGGTACTCGCGAGGATGCCATTCTTTTGGTCTTGGATTCGCCGGTACTCGAACGAATTCGATTCCCCGTCTCTATCGTATTCTCCGGTACTCGCCTGGATACGACCCTTTCTGTCTTGGATTCTCCGATACTCGAACGAATTTCATTTCCCGTTTGTCTTGTATTCTCTAGTGCTCGACCGGATACGATATCTTCTCCGGTACTCGCGAGGATACCATTCTTTTGGTCTTGGAATCGCCGGTACTCGGACGAATTCGATTCCCCGTGTCTATCGTATTCTTCGATACTCGCCTGGATACCACCCTTTCTGTCTTGGATTCTCCGATACTCGAAGGAATTTCATTCCCCGTTTGTCTTGTATTCTCCAGTGCTCGACCGGATACGATATCTTCTCCGGTACTCGCGAGGATGCCATTCTTTTGGTCTGGGAATCGTCGGTACTCGGACGAATTCGATTCCCCGTCTCTATCGTATTTTCCGGTACTCGCCTGGATACCACCCTTTCTGTCTTGGATTCTCCGATACTCGAACGAATTTCATTCCCCGTTTGTCTTGTATTCTCTAGTGCTCGACCGGATACGATATCTTCTCCGGTACTCGCGAGGATACCATTCTTTTGGTCTTGGAATCGCCGGTACTCGGACGAATTCGATTCCCCGTCTCTATCGTATTCTTCGATACTCGCCTGGATACCACCCTTTCTGTCTTGGATTCTCCGATACTCGAACGAATTTCATTCCCCGTTTGTCTTGTATTCTCCAGTGCTCGACCGGATACGATATCTTCTCCGGTACTCGCGAGGATGCCATTCTTTTGGTCTGGGAATCGTCGGTACTCGGACGAATTCGATTCCCCGTCTCTATCGTATTTTCCGGTACTCGCCTGGATACCACCCGTTCTGTCTTGGATTCTCCGATACTCGAACGAATTTCATTCCCCGTTTGTCTTGTATTCTCCAGTGCTCGACCGGATACGATATCTTCTCTGGTACTCGCGAGGATACCATTCTTTTGGTCTTGGATTCACCGGTACTCGGACGAATTCGATTCCCTGTCTCTATCGTATTCTCCGATACTCGCCTGGATACCATCCTTTCTTTCTTGGAATCACCGATACTGGAACGAATTCGATTCCCGGTTTGTCTTGTATTCTCCAGTACTCGGCCGGATACGATATCTTCTCCGGTACTCGCGAGGATGCCATTCTTTTGGTCTTGGATTCGTCGGTACTCGGACGAATTCGATTCCCCGTCTCTATCGTATTCTCTGGTACTCGCCTGGATACCATCCTTTCTTTCTTGGAATCACCGATACTGGAACGAATTCGATTCCCGGTTTGTCTTGTATTCTCCAGTACTCGGCCGGATACGATATCTTCTCCGGTACTCGCAAGGATACCATTCTTTTGGTCTTGGAATCGTCGGTACTCAGACGAATTCGATTCCCCGTCTCTATCGTATTCTCCGGTACTCGCCTGGATACCATCCTTTCTTTCTTGGAATCACCGATACTGGAACGAATTCGATTCCCGGTTTGTCTTGTATCCTCCAGTACTCGGCCGGATACGATATCTTCTCCGGTACTCGCTAGGATACCATTCTTTTGGTCTTGGAATCGCCGGTACTCGGACGCATTCGATTCCCCGTCTCTGTCCTATTCTCCAGTACTCGCCTGGATACCATCCTTTCTTTCTTGGATTCACCGATACTGGAACGAATTCGATTCCCGGTTTGTCTAGTATTCTCCAGTACTCGGCCGGATACGATATCTTCTCCGGTACTCGCAAGGATACCATTCTTCTGGTCTTGGAATCGTCGGTACTCGGACGAATTCGATTCCCCGTCTCTATCGTATTCTCCGGTACTCGCCTGGATACCATCCTTTCTTTCTTGGAATCACCGATACTGGAACGAATTCGATTCCCGGTTTGTCTTGTATCCTCCAGTACTCGGCCGGATACGATATCTTCTCCGGTACTCGCTAGGATACCATTCTTTTGGTCTTGGAATCGCCGGTACTCGGACGCATTCGATTCCCCGTCTCTGTCCTATTCTCCAGTACTCGCCTGGATACCATCCTTTCTTTCTTGGATTCACCGATACTGGAACGAATTCGATTCCCGGTTTGTCTAGTATTCTCCAGTACTCGGCCGGATACGATATCTTCTCCGGTACTCGCAAGGATACCATTCTTTTGGTCTTGGAATCGTCGGTACTCAGACGAATTCGATTCCCCGTCTCTATCGTATTCTCCGGTACTCGCCTGGATACCATCCTTTCTTTCTTGGAATCACCGATACTGGAACGAATTCGATTCCCGGTTTGTCTTGTATCCTCCAGTACTCGGCCGGATACGATATCTTCTCCGGTACTCGCTAGGATACCATTCTTTTGGTCTTGGAATCGCCGGTACTCGGACGCATTCGATTCCCCGTCTCTGTCCTATTCTCCAGTACTCGCCTGGATACCATCCTTTCTTTCTTGGATTCACCGATACTGGAACGAATTCGATTCCCGGTTTGTCTAGTATTCTCCAGTACTCGGCCGGATACGATATCTTCTCCGGTACTCGCAAGGATACCATTCTTCTGGTCTTGGAATCGTCGGTACTCGGACGAATTCGATTCCCCGTCTCTATCGTATTTTCCGGTACTCGCCTGGATACCACCCTTTCTGTTTTGGATTCTCCGATACTCGAACGAATTTCATTCCCCGTTTGTCTTGTATTCTCCAGTACTCGGCCGGATACGATATCTTCTCCTGTACTCGCCAGGATACCATTCTTTTGGTCTTGGAATTGCCGGTACTCGGACGCATTTGATTCCCTGTCTCTATCGTATTCCCCGGTACCCGCCTGGATACCACCGTTTCATTCTTGGATTCTCCGATACTCGAACGAATTCGATTCCCCGTTTCTCTTGTATTCTCCAGTACTCGGCCGGATACGATATCTTCTCCGGTACTCGCAAGGATACCATTCTTTTGGTCTTGGAATCGTCGGTACTCGGACGAATTCGATTCCCCGTCTCTATCGTATTTTCCGGTAGTCGCCTGGATACCACCCTTTCTGTCTTGGATTCTCCGATACTCGAACGAATTTCATTCCCCGTTTGTCTTGTATTCTCCAGTGCTCGACCAGATACGATATCTTCTCTGGTACTCGCGAGGATACCATTCTTTTGGTCTTGGATTCACCGGTACTCGGACGAATTCGATTCCCCGTCTCTATCGTATTCTCCGGTACTCGCCTGGATACCATCCTTTCTTTCTTGGAATCACCGATACTGGAACGAATTCGATTCTCCGTTTGTCTTGTATTCTCCAGTGCTCGACCGGATACGATATCTTCTCCGGTACTCGCAAGGATACCATTCTTTTGGTCTTGGAATCGCCGGTACTCGGACGAATTCAATTCCCCGTCTCTATGGTATTCCCTGGGACTCGCCAGGATACCATTCTTTTGGTCTTTGAATCGCCGGTACTCGGACACATTCGATTCCCCGTCTCTATCGTATTCTCCGGTACTCGCCTGGATACCATCCTTTCTTTCTTGGATTCACCGATACTGGAACGAATTCGATTCCTTGTTTGTCTTGAATTCCCCTGTACTCGGACGGATACGATATCGTCTCCGGTACTCGCGAGGATACCATTCTTTTGGTCTTGGAATCGCCGGTACTCGGACGAATTCAATTGCCCGTCTCTATCGTATTCTCTGGTACTCGCCTGGATACCACCCTTTCTGTCTTGGATTCTCCGATACTCGAACGAATTTCACTCCCCGTTTGTCTTGTATTCTCCAGTGCTCGACCGGATACGATATCTTCTCCGGTACTCGCAAGGATACCCTTCTTTTGGTCTTGGATTCGCCAGTACTCGGACGAATTCGATTCCCCGTCTCTATCGTATTCTCCGGTACTCGCCTGTATACCATCCTTTCTTTCTTGGAATCACCGATACTGGAACGAATTCGATTCCCGGTTTGTCTTGTATCCTCCAGTACTCGGCCGGATACGATATCTTCTCCGGTACTCGCTAGGATACCATTCTTTTGGTCTTGGAATCGCCGGTACTCGGACGCATTCGATTCCCCGTCTCTGTCCTATTCTCCAGTACTCGCCTGGATACCATCCTTTCTTTCTTGGATTCACCGATACTGGAACGAATTCGATTCTCGGTTTGTCTAGTATTCTCCAATACTCGGCCGGATACGATATCTTCTCCGGTACTCGCAAGGATACCATTCTTTTGGTCTTGGAATCGTCGGTACTCAGACGAATTCGATTCCCCGTCTCTATCGTATTCTCCGGTACTCGCCTGGATACCATCCTTTCTTTCTTGGAATCACCGATACTGGAACGAATTCGATTCCCGGTTTGTCTTGTATCCTCCAGTACTCGGCCGGATACGATATCTTCTCCGGTACTCGCTAGGATACCATTCTTTTGGTCTTGGAATCGCCGGTACTCGGACGCATTCGATTCCCCGTCTCTGTCCTATTCTCCAGTACTCGCCTGGATACCATCCTTTCTTTCTTGGATTCACCGATACTGGAACGAATTCGATTCCCGGTTTGTCTAGTATTCTCCAGTACTCGGCCGGATACGATATCTTCTCCGGTACTCGCAAGGATACCATTCTTCTGGTCTTGGAATCGTCGGTACTCGGACGAATTCGATTCCCCGTCTCTATCGTATTTTCCGGTACTCGCCTGGATACCACCCTTTCTGTTTTGGATTCTCCGATACTCGAACGAATTTCATTCCCCGTTTGTCTTGTATTCTCCAGTACTCGGCCGGATACGATATCTTCTCCTGTACTCGCCAGGATACCATTCTTTTGGTCTTGGAATTGCCGGTACTCGGACGCATTTGATTCCCTGTCTCTATCGTATTCCCCGGTACCCGCCTGGATACCACCGTTTCATTCTTGGATTCTCCGATACTCGAACGAATTCGATTCCCCGTTTCTCTTGTATTCTCCAGTACTCGGCCGGATACGATATCTTCTCCGGTACTCGCAAGGATACCATTCTTTTGGTCTTGGAATCGTCGGTACTCGGACGAATTCGATTCCCCGTCTCTATCGTATTTTCCGGTAGTCGCCTGGATACCACCCTTTCTGTCTTGGATTCTCCGATACTCGAACGAATTTCATTCCCCGTTTGTCTTGTATTCTCCAGTGCTCGACCAGATACGATATCTTCTCTGGTACTCGCGAGGATACCATTCTTTTGGTCTTGGATTCACCGGTACTCGGACGAATTCGATTCCCCGTCTCTATCGTATTCTCCGGTACTCGCCTGGATACCATCCTTTCTTTCTTGGAATCACCGATACTGGAACGAATTCGATTCTCCGTTTGTCTTGTATTCTCCAGTGCTCGACCGGATACGATATCTTCTCCGGTACTCGCAAGGATACCATTCTTTTGGTCTTGGAATCGCCGGTACTCGGACGAATTCAATTCCCCGTCTCTATGGTATTCCCTGGGACTCGCCAGGATACCATTCTTTTGGTCTTTGAATCGCCGGTACTCGGACACATTCGATTCCCCGTCTCTATCGTATTCTCCGGTACTCGCCTGGATACCATCCTTTCTTTCTTGGATTCACCGATACTGGAACGAATTCGATTCCTTGTTTGTCTTGAATTCCCCTGTACTCGGACGGATACGATATCGTCTCCGGTACTCGCGAGGATACCATTCTTTTGGTCTTGGAATCGCCGGTACTCGGACGAATTCAATTGCCCGTCTCTATCGTATTCTCTGGTACTCGCCTGGATACCACCCTTTCTGTCTTGGATTCTCCGATACTCGAACGAATTTCACTCCCCGTTTGTCTTGTATTCTCCAGTGCTCGACCGGATACGATATCTTCTCCGGTACTCGCAAGGATACCCTTCTTTTGGTCTTGGATTCGCCAGTACTCGGACGAATTCGATTCCCCGTCTCTATCGTATTCTCCGGTACTCGCCTGTATACCATCCTTTCTTTCTTGGATTCACCGATACTGGAATGAATTCGATTCCCCGTTTGTCTTGTATTCTCCAATACTCGGCCGGATACGATATCTTCTCCGGTACTCGCCAGGATACCATTCTTAAGGTCTTGGAATCGCCGGTACTCGGACGCATTCTATTCCATGTCTCTGTCGTATTCTCCAGTACTCGCCTGGATACCATCCTTTCTTTCTTGGATTCACCGATACTGGAACGAATTCGATTCGCGGTTTGTCTTGTATTCTCCAGTACTCGGCCGGATACGATATCTTCTCCATTACTCGCTAGGATACCATTCTTTTGGTCTTGGAATCGCCGGTACTCGGACGCATTCGATTCCCCGTCTCTATCGTATTCTCCGGTACTCGCCTGGATACCACCGTTTCATTCTTGGATTCTCCGATACTCGAACGAATTCGATTCGCCGTTTGTCTTGTATTTTCCAATACTCGGCCGGATACGATATCTTCTCCGGTACTCGCCAGGATACCATTCTTTTGGTCTTTGAATCGCCGGTACTCGGACACATTCGATTCCCCGTCTCTATCGTATTCTCCGGTACTCGCCTGGATACCATCCTTTCTTTCTTGGATTCACCGATACTGGAACGAATTCAATTCCCCGTTTGTCTTGAATTCCCCAGTACTCGGCCGGATACGATATCTTCTCCGGTACTCGCGAGAATACCATTTTTTTGGTCTTGGAATCGCCGGTACTCGGACGAATTCGATTCCCCGCCTCTATCGTATTCTTCGGTACTCGCCTGGATACCACCCTTTCTGTCTTGGATTCTCCGATACTCGAACGAATTTCATTCCTTGTTTGTCTTATATTCTCCAGTGCTCGACCGGATACGATATCTTCTCTGGTACTCGCGAGGATACCATTCTTTTGGTCTTGGAATCGCCAGTACTCGGACGAATTCAATTCCCCGTCTCTATCGTATTCTCTGGTACTAGCCAGGATACCATTCTTTTGGTCTTTGAATCGCCGGTACTCGGACACATTCGATTCCCCGTCTCTATCGTATTCTCCGGTACTCGCCTGGATACCACCGTTTCATTCTTGGATTCTCCGATACTCGAACGAATTCGATTCGCCGTTTGTCTTGTATTCTCCAGTACTCGGCCGGATACGATATCTTCTCCGGTACTCGCCAGGATACCATTCTTTTGGTCTTTGAATCGCCGGTACTCGGACGAATTCGATTCCCCGTCTCTATCGTATTCTCCGGTACTCGCCTGTATACCATCCTTTCTTTCTTGGATTCACCGATACTGGAATGAATTCGATTCCCCGTTTGTCTTGTATTCTCCAATACTCGGCCGGATACGATATCTTCTCCGGTACTCGCCAGGATACCATTCTTAAGGTCTTGGAATCGCCGGTACTCGGACGCATTCTATTCCATGTCTCTGTCGTATTCTCCAGTACTCGCCTGGATACCATCCTTTCTTTCTTGGATTCACCGATACTGGAACGAATTCGATTCGCGGTTTGTCTTGTATTCTCCAGTACTCGGCCGGATACGATATCTTCTCCATTACTCGCTAGGATACCATTCTTTTGGTCTTGGAATCGCCGGTACTCGGACGCATTCGATTCCCCGTCTCTATCGTATTCTCCGGTACTCGCCTGGATACCACCGTTTCATTCTTGGATTCTCCGATACTCGAACGAATTCGATTCGCCGTTTGTCTTGTATTCTCCAATACTCGGCCGGATACGATATCTTCTCCGGTACTCGCCAGGATACCATTCTTTTTGTCTTTGAATCGCCGGTACTCGGACACATTCGATTCCCCGTCTCTATCGTATTCTCCGGTACTCGCCTGGATACCATCCTTTCTTTCTTGGATTCACCGATACTGGAACGAATTCAATTCCCCGTTTGTCTTGAATTCCCCAGTACTCGGCCGGATACGATATCTTCTCCGGTACTCGCGAGGATACCATTTTTTTGGTCTTGGAATCGCCGGTACTCGGACGAATTCGATTCCCCGCCTCTATCGTATTCTTTGGTACTCGCCTGGATACCACCCTTTCTGTCTTGGATTCTCCGATACTCGAACGAATTTCATTCCCTGTTTGTCTTGTATTCTCCAGTGCTCGACCGGATACGATATCTTCTCTGGTACTCGCGAGGATACCATTCTTTTGGTCTTGGAATCGCCAGTACTCGGACGAATTCAATTCCCCGTCTCTATCGTATTCTCTGGTACTAGCCAGGATACCATTCTTTTGGTCTTTGAATCGCCGGTACTCGGACACATTCGATTCCCCGTCTCTATCGTATTCTCCGGTACTCGCCTGGATACCACCGTTTCATTCTTGGATTCTCCGATACTCGAACGAATTCGATTCGCCGTTTGTCTTGTATTCTCCAGTACTCGGCCGGATACGATATCTTCTCCGGTACTCGCCAGGATACCATTCTTTTGGTCTTTGAATCGCCGGTACTCGGACACATTCGATTCCCCGTCTCTATCGTATTCTCCGGTACTCGCCTGGATACCATCCTTTCTTTCTTGGATTCACCGATACTGGAACGAATTCGATTCCCCGTTTGTCTTGAATTCCCCAATACTTGGCCGGATACGATATCTTCTCCGGTACTCGCGAGGATACCATTCTTTTGCTCTTGGAATCGCCAGTACTCGGACGAATTCGATTCCCCCTCTCTGTCGTATTCTCCAGTACTCGCCTGGATACCATCCTTTCTTTCTTGGATTCACCGATACTGGAACGAATTCGATTCCCTGTTTGTCTTGAATTCCCCAGTACTCGGCCGGATACGATATCTTCTCCGGTACTCGCGAGGATACCATTTTTTTGGTCTTGGAATCGCCGGTACTCGGACGAATTCGATTCCCCGCCTCTATCGTATTCTTCGGTACTCGCCTAGATACCACCCTTTCTGTCTTGGATTCTCCGATACTCGAACGAATTTCATTCCCTGTTTGTCTTGTATTCTCCAGTGCTCGACCGGATACGATATCTTCTCTGGTACTCGCGAGGATACCATTCTTTTGGTCTTGGAATCGCCGATACTCGGACGAATTCAATTGCCCGTCTCTATCGTATTCTCTGGTACTCGCCTGGATACCACCCTTTCTGTCTTGGATTCTCCGACACTCGAACGAATTTCACTCCCCGTTTGTCTTGTATTCTCCAGTGCTCGACCGGATACGATATCTTCTCCGGTACTTGCGAGGATACCATTCTTTTGGTCTTGGAATCGCCGATACTCGGACGAATTCAATTCCCCGTCTCTATCGTATTCTCTGGTACTTGCCTGGATACCACCCTTTCTGTCTTGGATTCTCCGATACTCGAACGAATTTCACTCCCCGTTGGTCTTGTATTCTCCAGTGCTTGACCGGATACGATATCTTCTCCGGTACTCGCGAGGATACCATTCTTTTGGTCTTGGATTCGCCGGTACTCGGACGAATTCGATTCCCCGTCTCTATCGTATTCTCTGGTACTCGCCTGTATACCATCCTTTCTTTCTTGGATTCACCGATACGAGAACGAATTCGATTCCCCGTTTGTCTTGTATTCTCCAATACTCGGCCGGATACGATATCTTCTCCGGTACTCGCCAGGATACCATTCTTAAGGTCTTGGAATTGCCGGTACTCGGACGCATTTGATTCCCCGTCTCTATCGTATTCTCCGGTACTCGCCTGGATACCATCCTTTCTTTCTTGGATTCATCGATACTGGAACGAATTCGATTCCCCGTTTGTCTTGAATTCCCCAATACTTGGCCGGATACGATATCTTCTCCGGTACTCGCGAGGATACCATTCTTTTGCTCTTGGAATCGCCGGTACTCGGACGAATTCGATTCCCCGCCTCTATCGTATTCTTCGGTACTCGCCTGGATACCACCCTTTCTGTCTTGGATTCTCCGATACTCGAACGAATTTCATTCCCTGTTTGTCTTGTATTCTCCAGTGCTCGACCGGATACGATATCTTCTCTGGTACTCGCGAGGATACCATTCTTTTGGTCTTGGAATCGCCAGTACTCGGACGAATTCAATTCCCCGTCTCTATCGTATTCTCTGGTACTAGCCAGGATACCATTCTTTTGGTCTTTGAATCGCCGGTACTCGGACACATTCGATTCCCCGTCTCTATCGTATTCTCCGGTACTCGCCTGGATACCACCGTTTCATTCTTGGATTCTCCGATACTCGAACGAATTCGATTCGCCGTTTGTCTTGTATTCTCCAGTACTCGGCCGGATATGATATCTTCTCCGGTACTCGCCAGGATACCATTCTTTTGGTCTTTGAATCGCCGGTACTCGGACACATTCGATTCCCCGTCTCTATCGTATTCTCCGGTACTCGCCTGGATACCATCCTTTCTTTCTTGGATTCACCGATACTGGAACGAATTCGATTCCCCGTTTGTCTTGAATTCCCCAGTACTCGGCCGGATACGATATCTTCTCCGGTACTCGCGAGGATACCATTTTTTTGCTCTTGGAATCGCCGGTACTCGGACGAATTCGATTCCCCGCCTCTATCGTATTCTTCGGTACTCGCCTGGATACCACCCTTTCTGTCTTGGATTCTCCGATACTCGAACGAATTTCATTCCCTGTTTGTCTTGTATTCTCCAGTGCTCGACCGGATACGATATCTTCTCTGGTACTCGCGAGGATACCATTCTTTTGGTCTTGGAATCGCCAGTACTCGGACGAATTCAATTCCCCGTCTCTATCGTATTCTCTGGTACTAGCCAGGATACCATTCTTTTGGTCTTTGAATCGCCGGTACTCGGACACATTCGATTCCCCGTCTCTATCGTATTCTCCGGTACTCGCCTGGATACCATCCTTTCTTTCTTGGATTCACCGATACTAGAACGAATTCGATTCCCCGTTTGTCTTGAATTCCCCAGTACTCGGACGGATACGATATCTTCTCCGGTACTCGCGAGGATACCATTCTTTTGGTCTTGGAATCGCCGGTACTCGGACGAATTCAATTGCCCGTCTCTATCGTATTCTCTGGTACTCGCCTGGATACCACCCTTTCTGTCTTGGATTCTCCGATACTCGAACGAATTTCACTCCCCGTTGGTCTTGTATTCTCCAGTGCTCGACCGGATACGATATCTTCTCCGGTACTCGCGAGGATACCATTCTTTTGGTCTTGGATTCGCCGGTACTCGGACGAATTCGATTCCCCGTCTCTATCGTATTCTCTGGTACTCGCCAGTATACCATCCTTTCTTTCTTGGATTCACCGGTACTAGAACGAATTCGATTCCCCGTTTGTCTTGTATTCTCCAATACTCGGCCGGATACGATATCTTCTCCGGTACTCGCCAGGATACCATTCTTAAGGTCTTGGAATTGCCGGTACTCGGACGTATTTGATTCCCCGTCTCTATCGTATTCTCTGGTACCCGCCTGGATACCACCGTTTTATTCTTGGATTCTCCGATACTCGAACGAATTCGATTCCCCGTTTGTCTTGTATTCTCCAGTACTCGGTCGGATACGATATCTTCTCCGGTACTCGCGAGGATACCATTCTTTTGGTCTTGGAATCGCCGGTAGTCGGACGAATTCAATTGCCCGTCTCTATCGTATTCTCTGGTACTCGCCTGGATACCACCCTTTCTGTCTTGGATTCTCCGATACTCGAACGAATTTCACTCCCCGTTTGTCTTGTATTCTCCAGTGCTCGACCGGATACGATATCTTCTCCGGTACTCGCGAGGATACCCTTCTTTTGGTCTTGGATTCGCCAGTACTCGGACGAATTCGATTCCCCGTCTCTATCGTATTCTCCGGTACTCGCCTGTATACCATCCTTTCTTTCTTGGATTCACCGATACTGGAACGAATTCGATTCCCCGTTTGTCTTGTATTCTCCAATACTCGGCCGGATACGATATCTTCTCCGGTACTCGCCAGGATACCATTCTTAAGGTCTTGGAATCGCCGGTACTCGGACGCATTCTATTCCACGTCTCTGTCGTATTCTCCAGTACTCGCCTGGATACCATCCTTTCTTTCTTGGATTCACCGATACTGGAACGAATTCGATTCCCGGTTTGTCTTGTATTCTCCAGTACTCGGCCGGATACGATATCTTCTCCATTACTCGCTAGGATACCATTCTTTTGGTCTTGGAATCGCCGGTACTCGGACGCATTCGATTCCCCGTCTCTATCGTATTCTCCGGTACTCGCCTGGATACCACCGTTTCATTCTTGGATTCTCCGATACTCGAACGAATTCGATTCGCCGTTTGTCTTGTATTCTCCAGTACTCGGCCGGATACGATATCTTCTCCGGTACTCGCCAGGATACCATTCTTTTGGTCTTTGAATCGCCGGTACTGGGACACATTCGATTCCCCGTCTCTATCGTATTCTCCGGTACTCGCCTGGATACCATCCTTTCTTTGTTGGATTCACCGATACTGGAACGAATTCGATTCCCCGTTTGTCTTGAATTCCCCAATACTTGGCCGGATACGATATCTTCTCCGGTACTCGCGAGGATACCATTCTTTTGCTCTTGGAATCGCCGGTACTCGGACGCATTCGATTCCCCCTCTCTGTCGTATTCTCCAGTACTCGCCTGGATACCATCCTTTCTTTCTTGGATTCACCGATACTGGAACGAATTCGATTCCCCGTTTGTCTTGAATTCCCCAGTACTCGGCCGGATACGATATCTTCTCCGGTACTCGCGAGGATACCATTTTTTTGGTCTTGGAATGGCCGGTACTCGGACGAATTCGATTCCCCGCCTCTATCGTATTCTTCGGTACTCGCCTGGATACCACCCTTTCTGTCTTGGATTCTCCGATACTCGAACGAATTTCATTCCCTGTTTGTCTTGTATTCTCCAGTGCTCGACCGGATACGATATCTTCTCTGGTACTCGCGAGGATACCATTCTTTTGGTCTTGGAATCGCCAGTACTCGGACGAATTCAATTCCCCGTCTCTATCGTATTCTCTGGTACTAGCCAGGATACCATTCTTTTGGTCTTTGAATCGCCGGTACTCGGACACATTCGATTCCCCGTCTCTATCGTATTCTCCGGTACTCGCCTGGATACCATCCTTTCTTTCTTGGATTCACCGATACTAGAACGAATTCGATTCCCCGTTTGTCTTGAATTCCCCAGTACTCGGACGGATACGATATCTTCTCCGGTACTCGCAAGGATACCATTCTTTTGGTCTTGGAATCGCCGATACTCGGACGAATTCAATTGCCCGTCTCTATCGTATTCTCTGGTACTCGCCTGGATACCACCCTTTCTGTCTTGGATTCTCCGATACTCGAACGAATTTCACTCCCCGTTTGTCTTGTATTCTCCAGTGCTCGACCGGATACGATATCTTCTCCGGTACTCGCGAGGATACCATTCTTTTGGTCTTGGAATCGCCGATACTCGGACGAATTCAATTCCCCGTCTCTATCGTATTCTCTGGTACTCGCCTGGATACCACCCTTTCTGTCTTGGATTCTCCTATACTCGAACGAATTTCACTCCCCGTTTGTCTTGTATTCTCCAGTGCTCGACCGGATACGATATCTTCTCCGGTACTCGCGAGGATACCATTCTTTTGGTCTTGGATTCGCCGGTACTCGGACGAATTCGATTCCCCGTCTCTATCGTATTCTCTGGTACTCGCCTGTATACCATCCTTTCTTTCTTGGATTCACCGATACTAGAACGAATTCGATTCCCCGTTTGTCTTGTATTCTCCAATACTCGGCCGGATACGATATCTTCTCCGGTACTCGCTAGGATACCATTCTTAAGGTCTTGGAATCGTCGGTACTCGGACGCATTCCATTCCACGTCTCTGTCGTATTCTCCAGTGCTTGCTTGGATACCATCCTTTCTTTCTTGGATTCATCGATACTGCAACGAATTCGATTCCCGGTTTGTCTTGTATTCTCTAGTACTCGGCCGGATACGATATCTTCTTCATTACTCGCTAGGATACCATTCTTTTGGTCTTGGAATCGCCGGTACTCGGACGCATTTGATTCCCCGTCTCTATCGTATTCTTCGGTACTCGCTTGGATACCACCCTTTCTGTCTTGGATTCTCCGATACTGGAACGAATTCGATTCCCCGTTTGTCTTGTATTCTCCAATACTCGGCCGGATACGATATCTTCTCCGGTACTCGCCAGGATACCATTCTTTTGGTCTTGGAATCGCCGGTACTCGGACGCATTCGATTCCCCGTCTCTATCGTATTCTTCGGTACTCGCCTGGATACCACCGTTTCATTCTTGGATTCTCCGATACTCGAACGAATTCGATTCCCCGTTTGTCTTGAATTCCCCAGTACTCGGACGGATACGATATCTTCTCCGGTACTCGCAAGGATACCATTCTTTTGGTCTTGGAATCGCCGATACTCGGACGAATTCAATTGCCCGTCTCTATCGTATTCTCTGGTACTCGCCTGGATACCACCCTTTCTGTCTTGGATTCTCCGATACTCGAACGAATTTCACTCCCCGTTTGTCTTGTATTCTCCAGTGCTCGACCGGATACGATATCTTCTCCGGTACTCGCGAGGATACCATTCTTTTGGTCTTGGAATCGCCGGTACTCGGACGAATGCGATTCCCCGTCTCTATCGTATTCTTTGGTACTCGCCTGGATACCACCGTTTCATTCTTGGATTCTCCGATAGTCGAATGAATTCGATTCCCCGTTTGTCTTGTATTCTCCAGTGCTCGGCCGGATACGATATCTTCTCGGTACTCGCCAGGATACCATTCTTTTGGTCTTTGAATCGCCGGTACTGGGACACATTCGATTCCCCGTCTCTATCGTATTCTCCGGTACTCGCCTGGATACCATCCTTTCTTTGTTGGATTCACCGATACTGGAACGAATTCGATTCCCCGTTTGTCTTGAATTCCCCAATACTTGGCCGGATACGATATCTTCTCCGGTACTCGCGAGGATACCATTCTTTTGCTCTTGGAATCGCCGGTACTCGGACGCATTCGATTCCCCCTCTCTGTCGTATTCTCCAGTACTCGCCTGGATACCATCCTTTCTTTCTTGGATTCACCGATACTGGAACGAATTCGATTCCCCGTTTGTCTTGAATTCCCCAGTACTCGGCCGGATACGATATCTTCTCCGGTACTCGCGAGGATACCATTTTTTTGGTCTTGGAATGGCCGGTACTCGGACGAATTCGATTCCCCGCCTCTATCGTATTCTTCGGTACTCGCCTGGATACCACCCTTTCTGTCTTGGATTCTCCGATACTCGAACGAATTTCATTCCCTGTTTGTCTTGTATTCTCCAGTGCTCGACCGGATACGATATCTTCTCTGGTACTCGCGAGGATACCATTCTTTTGGTCTTGGAATCGCCAGTACTCGGACGAATTCAATTCCCCGTCTCTATCGTATTCTCTGGTACTAGCCAGGATACCATTCTTTTGGTCTTTGAATCGCCGGTACTCGGACACATTCGATTCCCCGTCTCTATCGTATTCTCCGGTACTCGCCTGGATACCATCCTTTCTTTCTTGGATTCACCGATACTAGAACGAATTCGATTCCCCGTTTATCTTGAATTCCCCAGTACTCGGACGGATACGATATCTTCTCCGGTACTCGCAAGGATACCATTCTTTTGGTCTTGGAATCGCCGATACTCGGACGAATTCAATTGCCCGTCTCTATCGTATTCTCTAGTACTCGCCTGGATACCACCCTTTCTGTCTTGGATTCTCCGATACTCGAACGAATTTCACTCCCCGTTTGTCTTGTATTCTCCAGTGCTCGACCGGATACGATATCTTCTCCGGTACTCGCGAGGATACCATTCTTTTGGTCTTGGAATCGCCGATACTCGGACGAATTCAATTCCCTGTCTCTATCGTATTCTCTGGTACTCGCCTGGATACCACCCTTTCTGTCTTGGATTCTCCGATACTCGAACGAATTTCACTCCCCGTTTGTCTTGTATTCTCCAGTGCTCGACCGGATACGATATCTTCTCCGGTACTCGCGAGGATACCATTCTTTTGGTCTTGGATTCGCCGGTACTCGGACGAATTCGATTCCCCGTCTCTATCGTATTCTCTGGTACTCGCCTGTATACCATCCTTTCTTTCTTGGATTCACCGATACTAGAACGAATTCGATTCCCCGTTTGTCTTGTATTCTCCAATACTCGGCCGGATACGATATCTTCTCCGGTACTCGCTAGGATACCATTCTTAAGGTCTTGGAATCGTCGGTACTCGGACGCATTCCATTCCACGTCTCTGTCGTATTCTCCAGTGCTTGCTTGGATACCATCCTTTCTTTCTTGGATTCATCGATACTGGAACGAATTCGATTCCCGGTTTGTCTTGTATTCTCTAGTACTCGGCCGGATACGATATCTTCTCCATTACTCGCTAGGATACCATTCTTTTGGTCTTGGAATCGCCGGTACTCGGACGCATTTGATTCCCCGTCTCTATCGTATTCTTCGGTACTCGCTTGGATACCACCCTTTCTGTCTTGGATTCTCCGATACTGGAACGAATTCGATTCCCCATTTGTCTTGTATTCTCCAATACTCGGCCGGATACGATATCTTCTCCGGTACTCGCCAGGATACCATTCTTTTGGTCTTGGAATCGCCGGTACTCGGACGCATTCGATTCCCCGTCTCTATCGTATTCTTCGGTACTCGCCTGGATACCACCGTTTCATTCTTGGATTCTCCGATACTCGAACGAATTCGATTCCCCGTTTGTCTTGAATTCCCCAGTACTCGGACGGATACGATATCTTCTCCGGTACTCGCAAGGATACCATTCTTTTGGTCTTGGAATCGCCGATACTCGGACGAATTCAATTGCCCGTCTCTATCGTATTCTCTGGTACTCGCCTGGATACCACCCTTTCTGTCTTGGATTCTCCGATACTCGAACGAATTTCACTCCCCGTTTGTCTTGTATTCTCCAGTGCTCGACCGGATACGATATCTTCTCCGGTACTCGCGAGGATACCATTCTTTTGGTCTTGGAATCGCCGATACTCGGACGAATTCAATTCCCCGTCTCTATCGTATTCTCTGGTACTCGCCTGGATACCACCCTTTCTGTCTTGGATTCTCCGATACTCGAACGAATTTCACTCCTCGTTTGTCTTGTATTCTCAAGTGCTCGACCGGATACGATATCTTCTCCGGTACTCGCGAGGATACCATTCTTTTGGTCTTGGATTCGCCGGTACTCGGACGAATTCGATTCCCCGTCTCTATCGTATTCTCTGGTACTCGCCTGTATACCATCCTTTCTTTCTTGGATTCACCGATACTAGAACGAATTCGATTCCCCGTTTGTCTTGTATTCTCCAATACTCGGCCGGATACGATATCTTCTCCGGTACTCGCTAGGATACCATTCTTAAGGTCTTGGAATCGTCGGTACTCGGACGCATTCCATTCCACGTCTCTGTCGTATTCTCCAGTGCTTGCTTGGATACCATCCTTTCTTTCTTGGATTCATCGATACTGGAACGAATTCGATTCCCGGTTTGTCTTGTATTCTCCAGTACTTGGCCGGATACGATATCTTCTCCATTACTCGCTAGGATACCATTCTTTTGGTCTTGGAATCGCCGGTACTCGGACGCATTTGATTCCCCGTCTCTATCGTATTCTTCGGTACTCGCTTGGATACCACCCTTTCTGTCTTGGATTCTCCGATACTGGAACGAATTCGATTCCCCGTTTGTCTTGTATTCTCCAATACTCGGCCGGATACGATATCTTCTCCGGTACTTGCCAGGATACCATTCTTTTGGTCTTGGAATCGCCGGTACTCGGACGCATTCGATTCCCCGTCTCTATCGTATTCTTCGGTACTCGCCTGGATACCACCGTTTCATTCTTGGATTCTCCGATACTCGAACGAATTCGATTCCCCGTTTGTCTTGAATTCCCCAGTACTCGGACGGATACGATATCTTCTCCGGTACTCGCAAGGATACCATTCTTTTGGTCTTGGAATCGCCGATACTCGGACGAATTCAATTGCCCGTCTCTATCGTATTCTCTGGTACTCGCCTGGATACCACCCTTTCTGTCTTGGATTCTCCGATACTCGAACGAATTTCACTCCCCGTTTGTCTTGTATTCTCCAGTGCTCGACCGGATACGATATCTTCTCCGGTACTCGCGAGGATACCATTCTTTTGGTCTTGGAATCGCCGATACTCGGACGAATTCAATTCCCCGTCTCTATCGTATTCTCTGGTACTCGCCTGGATACCACCCTTTCTGTCTTGGATTCTCCGATACTCGAACGAATTTCACTCCCCGTTTGTCTTGTATTCTCCAGTGCTCGACCGGATACGATATCTTCTCCGGTACTCGCGAGGATACCATTCTTTTGGTCTTGGATTCGCCGGTACTCGGACGAATTCGATTCCCCGTCTCTATCGTATTCTCTGGTACTCGCCTGTATACCATCCTTTCTTTCTTGGATTCACCGATACTAGAACGAATTCGATTCCCCGTTTGTCTTGTATTCTCCAATACTCGGCCGGATACGATATCTTCTCCGGTACTCGCTAGGATACCATTCTTAAGGTCTTGGAATCGTCGGTACTCGGACGCATTCCATTCCACGTCTCTGTCGTATTCTCCAGTGCTTGCTTGGATACCATCCTTTCTTTCTTGGATTCATCGATACTGGAACGAATTCGATTCCCGGTTTGTCTTGTATTCTCCAGTACTTCGCCGGATACGATATCTTCTCCATTACTCGCTAGGATACCATTCTTTTGGTCTTGGAATCGCCGGTACTCGGACGCATTTGATTCCCCGTCTCTATCGTATTCTTCGGTACTCGCTTGGATACCACCCTTTCTGTCTTGGATTCTCCGATACTGGAACGAATTCGATTCCCCGTTTGTCTTGTATTCTCCAATACTCGGCCGGATACGATATCTTCTCCGGTACTTGCCAGGATACCATTCTTTTGGTCTTGGAATCGCCGGTACTCGGACGCATTCGATTCCCCGTCTCTATCGTATTCTTCGGTACTCGCCTGGATACCACCGTTTCATTCTTGGATTCTCCGATACTCGAACGAATTCGATTCCCCGTTTGTCTTGAATTCCCCAGTACTCGGACGGATACGATATCTTCTCCGGTACTCGCAAGGATACCATTCTTTTGGTCTTGGAATCGCCGATACTCGGACGAATTCAATTGCCCGTCTCTATCGTATTCTCTGGTACTCGCCTGGATACCACCCTTTCTGTCTTGGATTCTCCGATACTCGAACGAATTTCACTCCCCGTTTGTCTTGTATTCTCCAGTGCTCGACCGGATACGATATCTTCTCCGGTACTCGCGAGGATACCATTCTTTTGGTCTTGGAATCGCCGATACTCGGACGAATTCAATTCCCCGTCTCTATCGTATTCTCTGGTACTCGCCTGGATACCACCCTTTCTGTCTTGGATTCTCCGATACTCGAACGAATTTCACTCCCCGTTTGTCTTGTATTCTCCAGTGCTCGACCGGATACGATATCTTCTCCGGTACTCGCGAGGATACCATTCTTTTGGTCTTGGATTCGCCGGTACTCGGACGAATTCGATTCCCCGTCTCTATCGTATTCTCTGGTACTCGCCTGTATACCATCCTTTCTTTCTTGGATTCACCGATACTAGAACGAATTCGATTCCCCGTTTGTCTTGTATTCTCCAATACTCGGCCGGATACGATATCTTCTCCGGTACTCGCTAGGATACCATTCTTAAGGTCTTGGAATCGTCGGTACTCGGACGCATTCCATTCCACGTCTCTGTCGTATTCTCCAGTGCTTGCTTGGATACCATCCTTTCTTTCTTGGATTCATCGATACTGGAACGAATTCGATTCCCGGTTTGTCTTGTATTCTCCAGTACTTGGCCGGATACGATATCTTCTCCATTACTCGCTAGGATACCATTCTTTTGGTCTTGGAATCGCCGGTACTCGGACGCATTTGATTCCCCGTCTCTATCGTATTCTTCGGTACTCGCTTGGATACCACCCTTTCTGTCTTGGATTCTCCGATACTGGAACGAATTCGATTCCCCGTTTGTCTTGTATTCTCCAATACTCGGCCGGATACGATATCTTCTCCGGTACTTGCCAGGATACCATTCTTTTGGTCTTGGAATCGCCGGTACTCGGACGCATTCGATTCCCCGTCTCTATCGTATTCTTCGGTACTCGCTTGGATACCACCGTTTCATTCTTGGATTCTCCGATACTCGAACGAATTCGATTCCCCGTTTGTCTTGAATTCCCCAGTACTCGGACGGATACGATATCTTCTCCGGTACTCGCAAGGATACCATTCTTTTGGTCTTGGAATCGCCGATACTCGGACGAATTCAATTGCCCGTCTCTATCGTATTCTCTGGTACTCGCCTGGATACCACCCTTTCTGTCTTGGATTCTCCGATACTCGAACGAATTTCACTCCCCGTTTGTCTTGTATTCTCCAGTGCTCGACCGGATACGATATCTTCTCCGGTACTCGCGAGGATACCATTCTTTTGGTCTTGGAATCGCCGATACTCGGACGAATTCAATTCCCCGTCTCTATCGTATTCTCTGGTACTCGCCTGGATACCACCCTTTCTGTCTTGGATTCTCCGATACTCGGACGAATTTCACTCCCCGTTTGTCTTGTATTCTCCAGTGCTCGACCGGATACGATATCTTCTCCGGTACTCGCGAGGATACCATTCTTTTGGTCTTGGATTCGCCGGTACTCGGACGAATTCGATTCCCCGTCTCTATCGTATTCTCTGGTACTCGCCTGTATACCATCCTTTCTTTCTTGGATTCACCGATACTAGAACGAATTCGATTCCCCGTTTGTCTTGTATTCTCCAATACTCGGCCGGATACGATATCTTCTCCGGTACTCGCTAGGATACCATTCTTAAGGTCTTGGAATCGTCGGTACTCGGACGCATTCCATTCCACGTCTCTGTCGTATTCTCCAGTGCTTGCTTGGATACCATCCTTTCTTTCTTGGATTCATCGATACTGGAACGAATTCGATTCCCGGTTTGTCTTGTATTCTCCAGTACTTGGCCGGATACGATATCTTCTCCATTACTCGCTAGGATACCATTCTTTTGGTCTTGGAATCGCCGGTACTCGGACGCATTTGATTCCCCGTCTCTATCGTATTCTTCGGTACTCGCTTGGATACCACCCTTTCTGTCTTGGATTCTCCGATACTCGAACGAATTCGATTCCCCGTTTGTCTTGTATTCTCCAATACTCGGCCGGATACGATATCTTCTCCGGTACTCGCCAGGATACCATTCTTTTGGTCTTGGAATCGCCGGTACTCGGACGCATTCGATTCCCCGTCTCTATCGTATTCTTCGGTACTCGCCTGGATACCACCGTTTCATTCTTGGATTCTCCGATACTCGAACGAATTCGATTCCCCGTTACTCTTGTATTCTCCAGTACTCGGCCGGATACGATATCTTCTCCGGTACTCGCGAGGATACCGTTCTTTTGGTCTTCGATTCGCAGGTACTCGGACTAATTCGATTCCCCGTCTGTATCGTATTCTCCGGTACTCGCCTGGATACCATCCTTTCTTTCTCGGATTCTTCGATACTCGAACGAATTCGATTCCCTTTTGTCTTGTATTCTCCAATACTCGGCCGGATACGATATCTTTTCCGGTACTCGCGAGGATACCATTCTTTTGGTCTTGGAATCGCCGGTACTCGGACGAATTCGATTCCCCGTCTCTATCGTATTCTTCAGTACTCGCCTGGATACCACCGTTTCATTCTTGGATTCTCCGATACTCGAACGAATTCGATTCCCCGTTAGTCTTGTATTCTCCAATACTCGGCCGGATACGATATCTTCTCCGGTACTCGCGAGGATACCGTTCTTTTGGTCTTCGATTCGCAGGTACTCGGACTAATCCGATTCCCCGTCTGTATCGTATTCTCCGGTACTCGCCTGGATACCATCCTTTCTTTCTCGGATTCTCCGATACTGGAACGAATTCGATTCCCGGTTGTCTTGTATTCTCCAGTACTCGGCCGGATACGATATCTTCTCCGGTACTCACCAGGATACTATTCTTTTGGTCTTGGAATCGCCGGTACTCGGACGAATTCAATTCCCCGTCTCTATCGTATTCTCTGGTACTCGCCTGGATACCATCCTTTCTTTCTTGGAGTCACCGATACTGGAACCAATTCGATTCCCGGTTTGTCTTGTATTCTCCAGTACTCGCCAGGATACCATTCTTTTCGTCTTGGAATCACCGGTACTCGGACGCATTTGATTCCCCGTCTCTATCGTATTCTCCGGTACTCGCCTGGATACCACCGTTTTATTCTTGGATTCTCCGATACTCGAACGAATTCGATTCCCCGTTTGTCTTGTATTCTCCAGTACTCGGCCGGATACGATATCTTCTCTGGTACTCGCGAGGATACCATTCTTTTGGTCTTGGAATCGCCGGTACTCGGACGAATGCGATTCCTCGTCTCTATCGTATTCTTTGGTACTCGCCTGGATACCACCGTTTCATTCTTGGATTCTCCGATACTCGAACGAATTCGATTCCCCGTTTGTCTTGTATTCTCCAGTACTCGGCCGGATACGATAACTTCTTCGGTACTCGCCAGGATACCATTCTTTTGGTCTTTGAATCGCCGGTACTCGGACACATTCGATTCCCCGTCTCTATCGCATTCTCCGGTACTCGCCTGGATACCATCCTTTCTTTCTTGGATTCACCGATACTGGAACGAATTCGATTCCCCGTTTGTCTTGAATTCCCCAGTACTCGGGCGGATACGATATCTTCTCCGGTACTCGCGAGGATACCATTCTTTTGGTCTTGGAATCGCCGGTACTCGGACGAATTCGATTCCCCGTCTCTATCGTATTCTTCGGTACTCGCCTAGATACCACCCTTTCTGTCTTGGATTCTCCGATACTCGAACGAATTTCATTCCCTGTTTGTCTTGTATTCTCCAGTGCTCGACCGGATACGATATCTTCTCCGGTACTCGCGAGGATACCATGCTTTTGGTCTTGGAATCGCCGGTACTCGGACGAATTCAATTCCCCGTCTTTATCGTATTCTCTGGTACTCGCCTGGATACCATCCTTTCTCTCTTGGATTCACCGATACTGGAACCAATTCGATTCCCGGTTTGTCTTGTATTCTCCAGTACTCGGCCGGATACGATATCTTGTCCGGTACTCACCAGGATACTATTCTTTTGGTCTTGGAATCGCCGGTACTCGGACGAATTCAATTCCCCGTCTCTATCGTATTCTTCGGTACTCGCCTGGATACCACCCTTTCTGTCTTGGATTCTCCGATACTCGAACGAATTTCATTCCCTGTTTGTCTTGTATTCTCCAGTGCTCGACCGGATACGATATCTTCTCCGGTACTCGCGAGGATACCATTCTTTTGGTCTTGGAATCGCCGGTACTCGGACGAATTCAATTCACCGTCTCTATCGTATTCTCTGGTACTCGCCTGGATACCACCCTTTCTGTCTTGGATTCTCCGATACTCGAACGAATTTCACTCCCCGTTTGTCTTGTATTCTCCAGTGCTCGACCGGATACGATATCTTCTCCGGTACTCGCGAGGATACCATTCTTTTGGTCTTGGAATCGCCGGTACTCGGACGAATGCGATTCCCCGTCTCTATCGTATTCTTTGGTACTCGCCTGGATACCACCGTTTCATTCTTGGATTCTCCGATACTCGAATGAATTCGATTCCCCGTTTGTCTTGTATTCTCCAGTGCTCGACCGGATACGATATCTTCTCCGGTACTCGCGAGGATACCATTCTTTTGGTCTTGGAATCGCCGGTACTCGGACGAATGCGATTCCCCGTCTCTATCGTATTCTTTGGTACTCGCCTGGATACCACCGTTTCATTCTTGGATTCTCCGATACTCGAATGAATTCGATTCCCCGTTTGTCTTGTATTCTCCAGTACTCGGCCGGATACGATATCTTCTCTGGTACTCGCGAGGATACCATTCTTTTGGTCTTGGAATCGCCGGTACTCGGACGAATGCGATTCCCCGTCTCTATCGTATTCTTCGGTACTCGCCTGGATACCACCCTTTCTGTCTTGGATTCTCCGATACTCGAACGAATTTCATTCCCCGTTTGTCTTGTATTCTCCAGTGCTCGACCGGATACGATATCTTCTTCGGTACTCGCCTGGATACCACCGTTTTATTCTTGGATTCTCTATACTCGAACGAATTTGATTCCCCGTTTGTCTTGTATTCTCCAGTACTCGGCCGGATACGATATCTTCTCCGGTACTCGCCAGGATACCATTCTTTTGGTCTTGGAATGGCCGGTACTCGGACGCATTCGATTCCACGTCTCTGTGGTATTCTCCGGTACTCGCCAGGATACCATTCATTTGGTCTTTGAATCGCCGGTACTCGGACACATTCGATTCCCCGTCTCTATCGTATTCTCCGGTACTCGCCTGTATACCATCCTTTCTTTCTTGGATTCACCGATACTGGAACGAATTCGATTCCCCGTTTGTCTTGAATTCCCCAGTACTCGGGCGGATACGATATCTTCTCCGGTACTCGCGAGGATACCATTCTTTTGGTCTTGGAATCGCCGGTACTCGGACGAATTCGATTCCCCGTCTCTATCGTGTTCTTCGGTACTCGCCTAGATACCACCCTTTCTGTCTTGGATTCTCCGATACTCGAACGAATTTCATTCCCTGTTTGTCTTGTATTCTCCAGTGCTCGACCGGATACGATATCTTCTCCGGTACTCGCGAGGATACCATTCTTTTGGTCTTGGAATCGCCGGTACTCAGACGAATTCAATTCCCCGTCTTTATCGTATTCTCTGGTACTCGCCTGGATACCATCCTTTCTTTCTTGGATTCACCGATACTGGAACCAATTCGATTCCCGGTTTGTCTTGTATTCTCCAGTACTCGGCCGGATACGATATCTTCTCCGGTACTCACCAGGATACTATTCTTTTGGTCTTGGAATCGCCGGTACTCGGACGAATTCAATTCCCCGTCTCTATCGTATTCTTCGGTACTCGCCTGGATACCACCCTTTCTGTCTTGGATTCTCCGATACTCGAACGAATTTCATTCCCTGTTTGTCTTGTATTCTCCAGTGCTCGACCGGATACGATATCTTCTCCGGTACTCGCGAGGATACCATTCTTTTGGTCTTGGAATCGCCGATACTCGGACGAATTCAATTCACCGTCTCTATCGTATTCTCTGGTACTCGCCTGGATACCACCCTTTCTGTCTTGGATTCTCCGATACTCGAACGAATTTCACTCCCCGTTTGTCTTGTATTCTCCTGTGCTCGACCGGATACGATATCTTCTCCGGTACTCGCGAGGATACCATTCTTTTGGTCTTGGAATCGTCGGTACTCGGACGAATGCGATTCCCCGTCTCTATCGTATTCTTTGGTACTCGCCTGGATACCACCGTTTCATTCTTGGATTCTCCGATACTCGAATGAATTCGATTCCCCGTTTGTCTTGTATTCTCCAGTACTCGGCCGGATACGATATCTTCTCTGGTGCTCGCGAGGATACCATTCTTTTGGTCTTGGAATCGCCGGTACTCGGACGAATGCGATTCCCCGTCTCTATCGTATTCTTCGGTACTCGCCTGGATACCACCCTTTTTGTCTTGGATTCTCCGATACTCGAACGAATTTCATTCCCCGTTTGTCTTGTATTCTCCAGTGCTCGACCGGATACGATATCTTCTTCGGTACTTGCCTGGATACCACCGTTTTATTCTTGGATTCTCTATACTCGAACGAATTTGATTCCCCGTTTGTCTTGTATTCTCCAGTACTCGGCCGGATACGATATCTTCTCCGGTACTCGCCAGGATACCATTCTTTTGGTCTTGGAATGGCCGGTACTCGGACGCATTCGATTCCACGTCTCTGTGGTATTCTCCGGTACTCGCCAGGATACCATTCATTTGGTCTTTGAATCGCCGGTACTCGGACACATTCGATTCCCCGTCTCTATCGTATTCTCCGGTACTCGCCTGTATACCATCCTTTCTTTCTTGGATTCACCGATACTGGAACGAATTCGATTCCCCGTTTGTCTTGAATTCCCCAGTACTCGGGCGGATACGATATCTTCTCCGGTACTCGCGAGGATACCATTCTTTTGGTCTTGGAATCGCCGGTACTCGGACGCATTTCATTCCCCGTCTCTATCGTATTCTCCGGTACTCGCCTGGATACCACCGTTTTATTCTTGGATTCTCCGATACTCGAACGAATTCGATTCCCCGTTTGTCTTGTATTCTCCAGTACTCGGCCGGATACGATATCTTCTCTGGTACTCGCGAGGATACCATTCTTTTGGTCTTGGAATCGCCGGTACTCGGACGAATGCGATTCCTCGTCTCTATCGTATTCTTTGGTACTCGCCTGGATACCACCGTTTCATTCTTGGATTCTCCGATACTCGAACGAATTCGATTCCCCGTTTGTCTTGTATTCTCCAGTACTTGGTCGGATACGATATCTTCTCCGGTACTCGCCAGGATACCATTCTTTTGGTCTTTGAATCGCCGGTACTCGGACACATTCGATTCCCCATCTCTATCGTATTCTCCGGTACTCGCCTGGATACCATCCTTTCTTTCTTGGATTCACCGATACTGGAACGAATTCGATTCCCCGTTTGTCTTGAATTCCCCAGTACTCGGGCGGATACGATATCTTCTTCGGTACTCGCCTGGATACCACCGTTTTATTCTTGGATTCTCTATACTCGAACGAATTTGATTCCCGGTTTGTCTTGTATTCTCCAGTACTCGGCCGGATAAGATATCTTCTCCGGTACTCGCCAGGATACCATTCTTTTGGTCTTCGAATGGCCGGTACTCGGACGCATCGATTCCAAGTCTCTGTCGTATTCTCCAGTACTCGCCTGGATACCATCCTTTCTTTCTTGGATTCACCGATGCTGGAACGAATTCGATTCCCGGTTTGTCTTGTATTCTCCAGTACTCGGCCGGATACGATATCTTCTCCATTACTCGCTAGGATACCATTCTTTTGGTCTTGGAATCGCCGGTACTCGGACGCATTCGATTCCCCGTCTCTATCGTATTCTCCGGTACTCGCCTGGATACCACCGTTTCATTCTTGGATTCTCCGATACTCGAACGAATTCGATTCCCCGTTTGTCTTGTATTCTCCAGTGCTCGGCCGGATACGATATCTTCTTCGGTACTCGCCAGGATACCATTCTTTTGGTCTTTGAATCGCCGGTACTCGGACACATTCGATTCCCCGTCTCTATCGTATTCTCCGGTACTCGCCTGGATACCATCCTTTCTTTCTTGGATTCACCGATACTGGAACGAATTCGATTCCCCCGTTTGTCTTGAATTCCCCAGTACTCGGGCGGATACGATATCTTCTCCGGTACTAGCGAGGATACCATTCTTTTGGTCTTGGAATCGCCGGTACTCGGACGAATTCGATTCCCCGTCTCTATCGTATTCTTCGGTACTCGCCTGGATACCACCCTTTCTGTCTTGGATTCTCCGATACTCGAACGAATTTCATTCCCTGTTTGTCTTGTATTCTCCAGTGCTCGACCGGATACGATATCTTCTGCGGTACTCGCGAGGATACCATTCTTTTGGTCTTGGAATCGTCGGTACTCGGACGAATTCAATTCCCCGTCTCTATCGTATTCTCTGGTACTCACCTGGATACCACCCTTTCTGTCTTGGATTCTCCGATACTCGAACGAATTTCCCTCCCCGTTTGTCTTGTATTCTCAAGTGCTCGACCGGATACGATATCTTCTCCGGTACTCGTGAGGATACCATTCTTTTGGTCTTGGATTCGCCGGTACTCGGACGAATTCGATTCCCCGTCTCTATCGTATTCTCCGGTACTCGCCTGTATACCATCCTTTCTTTCTTGGATTCACCGATACTGGAACGAATTCGATTCCCAGTTTGTCTTGTATTCTCCAATACTCGGCCGGATACGATATCTTCTCCGGTACTCGCCAGGATACCATTCTTAAGGTCATGGAATCGCCGGTACTCGGACGCATTCGATTCCACGTCTCTGTCGGATTCTCCAGTACTCGCCTGGATACCATCCTTTCTTTCTTGGATTCACTGATACTGGAACGAATTCGATTCCCGGTTTTTCTTGTATTCTCCAGTACTCGGCCGGATACGATATCTTCTCCATTAATCGCTAGGATACCATTCTTTTGGTCTTGGAATCGCCGGTACTCGGACGCATTCGATTCCCCGTCTCTATCGTAATCTCCGGTACTCGCCTGGATACCACCGTTTCATTCTTGGATTCTCCGATACTCGAACGAATTCGATTCCCCGTTTGTCTTGTATTCTCCAGTACTCGGCCGGATACGATATCTTCTCCGGTACTCGCCAGGATACCATTCTTTTGGTCTTTGAATCGCCGGTACTCGGACACATTCAATTCCCCGTCTCTATCGTATTCTCCGGTACTCGCCTGGATACCATCCTTTCTTTCTTGGATTCACCGATACTGGAACGAATTCGATTCCCCGTTTGTCTTGTATTCTCCAGTACTCGCCTGGATACCACCCTTTCTGTCTTGGATTCTCCGATACTCGAACGAATTCGATTCCCCGTTTGTCTTGTATTCTCCAGTACTCGGCCGGATACGATATCTTCTCCGGTACTCGCGAGGATACCATTCTTTTGGTCTTGGAATCGCCGGTACTCGGACGAAATTCCTCGTCTCTATCGTATTCTTTGGTACTCGCCTGGATACCACCGTTTCATTCTTGGATTCTCCGATACTCGAACGAATTCGATTCGCCGTTTGTCTTGTACTCTCCAGTACTCGGCCGGATACGATATCTTCTCCGGTACTCGCCAGGATACCATTCTTTTGGTCTTTGAATCGCCGGTACTCGGATACATTCGATTCCCCGTCTCTATCGTATTCTCCGGTACTCGCCTGGATACCATCCTTTCTTTCTTGGATTCACCGATACTGGAACGAATTCGATTCCCTGTTTGTCTTGAATTCCACAGTACTCGGGCGGATACGATATCTTCTCCGGTACTCGCGAGGATACCATTCTTTTGGTCTTGGAATCGCCGGTACTCGGACGAATTCGATTCCCCGTCTCTATCGTATTCTTCGGTACTCGCCTGGATACCACCCTTTCTGTCTTGGATTCTCCGATACTCGAACAAATTCCATTCCCCGTTTGTCTTGTATTCTCCAGTGCTCGACCGGATACGATATCTTCTTTGGTACTCGCCTGGATACCACCGTTTTATTCTTGGATTCTCCGATACTCGAACGAATTCGATTCCCCGTTTGTCTTGTATTCTCCAGTACTCGGCCGGATACGATATCTTCTCCGGTACTCGCGAGGATACCATTCTTTTGGTCTTGGAATCGCCGGTACTCGGACGAAATTCCTCGTCTCTATCGTATTCTTTGGTACTCGCCTGGATACCACCGTTTCATTCTTGGATTCTCCGATACTCGAACGAATTCGATTCGCCGTTTGTCTTGTACTCTCCTGTACTCGGCCGGATACGATATCTTCTCCGGTACTCGCCAGGATACCATTCTTTTGGTCTTTGAATCGCCGGTACTCGGATACATTCGATTCCCCGTCTCTATCGTATTCTCCGGTACTCGCCTGGATACCATCCTTTCTTTCTTGGATTCACCGATACTGGAACGAATTCGATTCCCTGTTTGTCTTGAATTCCACAGTACTCGGGCGGATACGATATCTTCTCCGGTACTCGCGAGGATACCATTCTTTTGGTCTTGGAATCGCCGGTACTCGGACGAATTCGATTCCATGTCTCTATCGTATTCTCCGGTACTCGCCTGGATACCATCCTTTCTTTCTTGGATTCACCGATACTGGAACGAATTCGACTCTCGGTTTGTCTTGTATTCTCCAGTACTCGGTCGGATACGATATCTTCTCCGGTACTCGCCAGGATACCATTCTTTTGGTCTTGGAATCGCCGGTACTCGGACGAATTCGATTCCCCGTCTCTATTGTATTCTCCGGTACTCGCCTGGATACCATCCTTTCTTTCTTGGATTCACCGATACTGGAACGAATTCGATTCCTCGTTTGTCTTGTATTCTCCAGTACTCGGCCGGATACGATATCTTCTCCGGTACTCGCCAGGATACCATTCTTTTGGTCTTTGAATCGCCGGTACTCGGACACATTCGATTCCCCGTCTCTATCGTATTCTCCGGTACTCGCCTGGATACCATCCTTTCTTTCTTGGATTCACCGATACTGGAACGAATTCGATTCCCCGTTTGTCTTGAATTCCCCAGTACTCGGGCGGATACGATATCTTCTCCGGTACTCGCGAGGATACCATTCTTTTGGTCTTGGAATCGCCGGTACTCGGACGAATTCGATTCCCCGTCTCTATCGTATTCTTCGGTACTCGCCTGGATACCACCCTTTCTGTCTTGGATTCTCCGATACTCGAACGAATTTCATTCCCTGTTTGTCTTGTATTCTCCAGTGCTCGACCGGATACGATATCTTCTCCGGTACTCGCGAGGATACCATTCTTTTGGTCTTGGAATCGCCGGTACTCGGACGAATTCAATTCCCCGTCTCTATCGTATTCTCTGGTACTCGCCTGGATACCACCCTTTCTGTCTTGGATACTCCGGTACTCGAACGAATTTCACTCCCCGTTTGTCTTGTATTCTTCAGTGCTCGACCGGATACGATATCTTCTCCGGTACTCGCGAGGATACCATTCTTTTGGTCTTGGAATCGCCGGTACTCGGACGAATGCGATTCCCCGTCTCTATCGTATTCTTTGGTACTCGCCTGGATACCACCGTTTCATTATTGGATTCTCCGATACTCGAACGAATTCGATTCCCCGTTTGTCTTGTATTCTCCAGTACTCGGCCGGATACGATATCTTCTCTGGTGCTCGCGAGGATACCATTCTTTTGGTCTTGGAATGGCCGGTACTCGGACGAATGGGATTCCCCGTCTCTATCGTATTCTTCGGTACTCGCCTGGATACCACCCTTTCTGTCTTGGATTCTCCGATACTCGAACGAATTTCATTCCCCGTTTGTCTTGTATTCTCAAGTGCTCGACCGGATACGATATCTTCTTTGGTACTCGCCTGGATACCACCGTTTTATTCTTGGATTCTCCGATACTCGAACGAATTCGATTCCCCGTTTGTCTTGTATTCTCCAGTACAGGGCCGGATACGATATCTTCTCTGGTACTCGCGAGGATACCATTCTTTTGGTCTTGGAATCGCCGGTACTCGGACGAATGCGATTCCTCGTCTCTATCGTATTCTTTGGTACTCGCCTAGATACCACCGTTTCATTCTTGGATTCTCCGATACTCGAACGAATTCGATTCCCCGTTTGTCTTGTATTCTCCAGTACTCGGCCGGATACGATATCTTCTCTGGTGCTCGCGAGGATACCATTCTTTTGGTCTTGGAATCGCCGGTACTCGGACGAATGCGATTCCCCGTCTCTATCGTATTCTTCGGTACTCGCCTGGATACCACCCTTTCTGTCTTGGATTCTCCGATACTCGAACAAATTCCATTCCCCGTTTGTCTTGTATTCTCCAGTGCTCGACCGGATACGATATCTTCTTTGGTACTCGCCTGGATACCACCGTTTTATTCTTGGATTCTCCGATACTCGAACGAATTCGATTCCCCGTTTGTCTTGTATTCTCCAGTACTCGGCCGGATACGATATCTTCTCCGGTACTCGCGAGGATACCATTCTTTTGGTCTTGGAATCGCCGGTACTCGGACGAAATTCCTCGTCTCTATCGTATTCTTTGGTACTCGCCTGGATACCACCGTTTCATTCTTGGATTCTCCGATACTCGAACGAATTCGATTCGCCGTTTGTCTTGTACTCTCCAGTACTCGGCCGGATACGATATCTTCTCCGGTACTCGCCAGGATACCATTCTTTTGGTCTTTGAATCGCCGGTACTCGGATACATTCGATTCCCCGTCTCTATCGTATTCTCCGGTACTCGCCTGGATACCATCCTTTCTTTCTTGGATTCACCGATACTGGAACGAATTCGATTCCCTGTTTGTCTTGAATTCCACAGTACTCGGGCGGATACGATATCTTCTCCGGTACTCGCGAGGATACCATTCTTTTGGTCTTGGAATCGCCGGTACTCGGACGAATTCGATTCCCCGTCTCTATCGTATTCTTCGGTACTCGCCTGGATACCACCCTTTCTGTCTTGGATTCTCCGATACTCGAACGAATTTCATTCCCTGTTTGTCTTGTATTCTCCAGTGCTCGACCGGATACGATATCTTCTCCGGTACTCGCGAGGATACCATTCTTTTGGTCTTGGAATCGCCGGTACTCGGACGAATTCAATTCCCCGTCTCTATCGTATTCTCTGGTACTCGCCTGGATACCACCCTTTCTGTCTTGGATACTCCGGTACTCGAACGAATTTCACTCCCCGTTTGTCTTGTATTCTTCAGTGCTCGACCGGATACGATATCTTCTCCGGTACTCGCGAGGATACCATTCTTTTGGTCTTGGAATCGCCGGTACTCGGACGAATGCGATTCCCTGTCTCTATCGTATTCTTCGGTACTCGCCTGGATACCACCCTTTCTGTCTTGGATTCTCCGATACTCGAACAAATTCCATTCCCCGTTTGTCTTGTATTCTCCAGTGCTCGACCGGATACGATATCTTCTTTGGTACTCGCCTGGATACCACCGTTTTATTCTTGGATTCTCCGATACTCGAACGAATTCGATTCCCCGTTTGTCTTGTATTCTCCAGTACTCGGCCGGATACGATATCTTCTCCGGTACTCGCGAGGATACCATTCTTTTGGTCTTGGAATCGCCGGTACTCGGACGAATGCGATTCCTCGTCTCTATCGTATTCTTTGGTACTCGCCTGGATACCACCGTTTCATTCTTGGATTCTCCGATACTCGAACGAATTCGATTCCCTGTTTGTCTTGTATTCTCCAGTACTCGGCCGGATACGATATCTTCTCTGGTGCTTGCGAGGATACGATTCTTTTGGTCTTGGAATCGCCGGTACTCGGACGAATGCGATTCCCCGTCTCTATCGTATTCTTCGGTACTCGCCTGGATACCACCTTTTCTGTCTTGGATTCTCCGATACTCGAACGAATTTCATTCCCCGTTTGTCTTGTATTCTCCAGTGCTCGACCGGATACGATATCTTCTTCGGTACTCGCCTGGATACCACCGTTTTATTCTTGGATTCTCTGTACTCGAACGAATTTGATTCCCCGTTTGTCTTGTATTCTCCAGTACTCGGCCGGATACGATATCTTCTCCGGTACTCGCCAGGATACCATTCTTTTGGTCTTGGAATGGCCGGTACTCGGACGCATTCGATTCCACGTCTCTGTCGTATTCTCCAGTACTCGCCTGGATACCATCCTTTCTTTCTTGGATTCACCGATACTGGAACGAATTCGATTCCCGGTTTGTCTTGCATTCTCCAGTACTCGGCCGGATACGATATCTTCTCCATTACTCGCTAGGATACCATTCTTTTGGTCTTGGAATCGCCGGTACTCGGACGCATTCGATTCCCCGTCTCTATCGTATTCTCCGGTACTCGCCTGGATACCACCGTTTCATTCTTGGATTCTCCGATACTCGAACGAATTCGATTCCCCGTTTGTCTTGTATTCTCCAGTACTCGGCCGGATACGATATCTTCTCCAGTACTCGCGAGGATACCATTCTTTTGGTCTTGGAATCGCCGGCACTCGGACGAATTCAATTGCCCGTCTCTATCGTATTCTCTGGTACTCGCCTGGATACCACCCTTTCTGTCTTGGATTCTCCGATACTCGAACGAATTTCATTCCCCGTTTGTCTTGTATTCTCCAGTGCTCGACCGGATACGATATCTTCTCCGGTACTCGCCAGGATACCATTCTTTTGGTCTTGGAATGGCCGGTACTCGGACGCATTCGATTCCACGTCTCTGTCGTATTCTCCAGTACTCGCCTGGATACCATCCTTTCTTTCTTGGATTCACCGATACTGGAACGAATTCGATTCCCGGTTTGTCTTGCATTCTCCAGTACTCGGCCGGATACGATATCTTCTCCATTACTCGCTAGGATACCATTCTTTTGGTCTTGGAATCGCCGGTACTCGGACGCATTCGATTCCCCGTCTCTATCGTATTCTCCGGTACTCGCCTGGATACCACCGTTTCATTCTTGGATTCTCCGATACTCGAACGAATTCGATTCCCCGTTTGTCTTGTATTCTCCAGTACTCGGCCGGATACGATATCTTCTCCGGTACTCGCCAGGATACCATTCTTTTGGTCTTGGAATGGCCGGTACTCGGGCGCATTCGATTCCACGTCTCTGTCGTATTCTCCAGTACTCGCCTGGATACCATCCTTTCTTTCTTGGATTCACCGATACTGGAACGAATTCGATTCCCGGTTTGTCTTGCATTCTCCAGTACTCGGCCGGATACGATATCTTCTCCATTACTCGCTAGGATACCATTCTTTTGGTCTTGGAATCGCCGGTACTCGGACGCATTCGATTCCTCGTCTCTATCGTATTCTCCGGTACTCGCCTGGATACCACCGTTTCATTCTTGGATTCTCCGATACTCGAACGAATTCGATTCCCCGTTTGTCTTGTATTCTCCAGTACTCGGCCGGATACGATATCTTCTCCGGTACTCGCCAGGATACCATTCTTTTGGTCTTTGAATCGCCGGTACTCGGACACATTCGATTCCCCGTCTCTATCGTATTCTCCGGTACTCGCCTGGATACCATCCTTTCTTTCTTGGATTGAACGATACTGGAACGAATTCGATTCCCCGTTTGTCTTGAATTCCCCAGTACTCGGGCGGATACGATATCTTCTCCGTTACTCGCGAGGATACCATTCTTTTGGTCTTGGAATCGCCGGTACTCGGACGAATTCGATTCCCTGTCTCTATCGTATTCTTCGGTACTCGCCTAGATACCACCCTTTCTGTCTTGGATTCTCCGATACTCGAACGAATTTCATTCCCTGTTTGTCTTGTATTCTCGAGTGCTCGACTGGATACGATATCTTCTCTGGTACTCGCGAGGATACCATTCTTTTGGTCTTGGAATCGCCGGTACTCGGACGAATGCGATTCCTCGTCTCTATCGTATTCTTTGGTACTCGCCTGGATACCACCGTTTCATTCTCTGATTCTCCGAGACTCGAACGAATTCGATTCCCCGTTTGTCTTGTATTCTCCAGTACTCGGCCGGATACGATATCTTCTCTGGTGCTCGCGAGGATACCATTCTTTTGGTCTTGGAATCGCCGGTACTCGGACGAATGCGGTTCCCCGTCTCTATCGTGTTCTTCGGTACTCGCCTGGATACCACCCTTTTTGTCTTGGATTCTCCGATACTCGAACGAATTTCATTCCCCGTTTGTCTTGTATTCTCCAGTACTCGGCCGCATACGATATCTTCTCCGGTACTCGCCAGGATACCATTCTTTTGGTCTTGGAATCACCGGTACTCGGACGCATTCGATTCCCCGTCTCTATCGTATTCTCCAGTACTCGGCCGGATACGATATCTTCTCCGGTACTCGCCAGGATACCATTCTTTTGGTCTTGGAATGGCCGGTACTCGGACGCATTCGATTCCACGTCTCTGTCGTATTCTCCAGTACTCGCCTGGATACCATCCTTTCTTTCTTGGATTCACCGATACTGGAACGAATTCGATTCCCGGTTTGTCTTGTATTCTCCAGTACTCGGCCGGATACGATATCTTCTCCATTACTCGCTAGGATACCATTCTTTTGGTCTTGGAATCGCCGGTACTCGGACACATTCGATTCCCCGTCTCTATCGTATTCTCCGGTACTCGCCTGGATACCACCGTTTCATTCTTGGATTCTCCGATACTCGAACGAATTTGATTCCCCGTTTGTCTTGTATTCTCCAGTACTCGGCCGGATACGATATCTTCTCCGGTACTCGCCAGGATACCATTCTTTTGGTCTTTGAATCGCCGGTACTCGGACACATTCGATTCCCCGTCTCTATCGTATTCTCCGGTACTGACCTGGATACCATCCTTTCTTTCTTGGATTCACCGATACTGGAACGAATTCGATTCCCCGTTTGTCTTGAATTCCCCAGTACTCGGGCGGATACGATATCTTCTCCGTTACTCGCGAGGATACCATTCTTTTGGTCTTGGAATCGCCGGTACTCGGACGAATTCGATTCCCCGTCTCTATCGTATTCTTCGGTACTCGCCTGGATACCACCCTTTCTGTCTTGGATTCTCCGATACTCGAACGAATTTCATTCCCTGTTTGTCTTGTATTCTCTAGTGCTCGACCGGATACGATATCTTCTCCGGTACTCGCGAGGATACCATTCTTTTGGTCTTGGATTCACAGGTACTCGGACGAATTCGATTCCCCGTCTCTATCGTATTCTCCGGTACTCGCCTGGATATCACCCTTTCGATCTTGGATTCTCCTATACTCGAATGAATTCGATTCCCCGTTTGTGTTATATTATCCAATACTTGGCCGGATACGATATCTTCTCCGGTACTCGCCAGGATACCATTCTTTTGGTGTTGAAATCGCCGGTACTCGGACGAATTCGATTGCCCGTCTCTATCGTATTCTCCGGTACTTGCCTGGATACCACCTTTCTATTCTTGGATTCTCCGATACTCGAACGAATTCGATTCCCCGTCTCTATCGTATTCTCCGGTACTCGACTGTATACCATCCTTTCTTTCTTGGATTCACCGATACTGGAACGAATTCGATTCCCCGTTTGTCTTGTATTCTCCAATACTCGGCCGGATACGATATCTTCTCCGGTACTCGCCAGGATACCATTTTTAAGGTCTTGGAATCGCCGGTACTCGGATGCATTCGATTCCACGTCTCTGTCGTATTCTCCGGTACTCGCCTGGATACCATCCTTTCTTTCTTGGATTCACCGATACTGGAACGAATTCGATTCCCGGTTTGTCTTGTATTCTCCAGTACTCGGCCGGATACGATATCTTCTCCATTACTCGCTAGGATACCATTCTTTTGGTCTTGGAATTGCCGGTACTCGGACGCATTCGATTCCCCGTCTCTATCGTATTCTCCGGTACTCGCCTGGATACCACCGTTTCATTCTTGGATTCTCCGATACTCGAACGAATTCGATTCCCCGTTTGTCTTGTATTCTCCAGTAATCGGCCGGTTACGATATCTTCTCCGGTACTCGCGAGGATACCATTCTGTTAGTCTTGGATTCGCCGGTACTCGGACGAATTCGATTCCCCGTCTCTATCGTATTCTCCGGTACTCGCCTGGATACCATCCTTTTTTTCTTGGATTCACCGATACTGGAACGAATTCGATTCCCCGTTTGTCTTGTATTCTCCAATACTCAGCCGGATAGATATCTTCTCCGGTACTCGCCAGGATACCATTCTTTGGGTCTTGGAATCGGCGGTACTCGGACGCATTCCATTCCCCGTCTCTGTCGTATTCTCCAGTACTCGCCTGGATACCATCCTTTCTTTCTTGGATTCACCGTCACTGGAACGAATTCGATTCCCGGTTTGTCTTGTATTCTCCAGTACTCGGCCGGATACGATATCTTCTCCGGTACTCGCCAGGATGCCATTCTTTTGGTCTTGGAATCGCCGGTACTCGGACGCATTTGATTCCCCGTTTCTATCGTATTCTCCGGTACTCGCCTGGATACCACCGTTTCATTCTTGGATTCTCCGATACTCGAACGAATTCGATTCCCCGTTAGTCTTGTATTCTCCAGTACTCGGCCGGCTACGATATCTTCTCCGATACTCGCCAGGATACCATTCCTTTGGTCTTTGAATCGCCGGTACTCGGACACATTCGATTCCCCGTCTCTATCCTATTCTCCGGTACTCGCTTGGATACCATCCCTTCTTTCTTGGATTCACCGATACTGGAAGGAATTCGATTCCCCGTTTGTCTTGTATTCTCCAGTACTCGGCCGAATACGATATCTTCTCTAGTACTCACCAGGATACTGTTCTTTTGGTCTTTGAATCGCCGGTACTCGGACGCATTTGATTCCCCGTCTCTATCGTATTCTCCGGTACCTGCCTGGATACCACCGTTTCATTCTTGGATTCTACGATACTCGAACGAATTCAATTCCCCGTTTATCTTGTATTCTCCAGTACTCGGCCGGATACGATATCTTCTCCGGTACTCGCCAGGATACCATTCTTTGGGTCTTGGAATCGCCGGTACTCGGACGCATTCGATTCCCCGTCTCTGTCGTATTTTCCGGTACTCGCCTGGATACCACCCTCTCTGTCTTGGATTCTCCAATACTCGTACGAATTCGATTCCCCGTTTGTCTTGTATTCTCCAGTGCTCGACCGGATACGATATCTTCTCCGGTACTCGCGAGGATACCATTCTTTTGGTCTTGGAATCGTCAATACTCGGACGAATTCAATTCCCTGTCTCTATCGTATTCTCCGGTACTCGCCTGGATACCATCCTTTCTTTCTTGGATTCACCGTTACTGGAACGAATTCGATTCCCGGTTTGTCTTGTATTCTCCAGTACTCGGCCGGATACGATATCTTCTCCGGTACTCGCCAGGATACCATTCTTTTGGTCTTGGAATCGCCGGTACTCGGACGCATTTGATTCCCCGTCTCTATCGTATTCTCCGGTACCTGCCTGGATACCACCGTTTCATTCTTGGATTCTACGATACTCGAACGAATTCGATTCCCCGTTTGTCTTGTATTCTCCAGTGCTCGACCGGATACGATATCATCTCTAGTACTCGCGAGGATACCATTCTTTTGGTCTTGGATTCGCCGGTACTCGGACGAATTCGATTCCCCGTCTCTATCGTATTCTCCGGTACTAGCCTGGATACCATCCTTTCTTTCTTGGATTCACCGATACTGGAACGAATTCGATTCCCCGTTTGTCTTGTATTCTCCAATACTCGGCCGGATACGATATCTTCTCCAGTACTCACCAGGATACTATTCTTTTGGTCTTGGAATCGCCGGTACTCGGACGCATTTGATTCCCCGTCTCTATCGTATTCTCCGGTACCTGCCTGGATACCACCGTTTCATTCTTGGATTCTACGATACTCGAACGAATTCAATTCCCCGTTTGTCTTGTATTCTCCAGTACTCGGCCGGATACGATATCTTCTCCGGTACTCGCCAGGATACCATTCTTTGGGTCTTGGATTCGCCGGTACTCGGACGAATTCGATTCCCCGTCTCTATCGTATTCTCCGGTACTAGCCTGGATACCATCCTTTCTTTCTTGGCTTCACCGATACTGGAACGAATTCGATTCCCCGTTTGTCTTGTATTCTCCAATACTCGACCGCATACAATATCTTCTCCAGTACTCACCAGGATACTATTTTTTTGGTCTTGGAATCGCCGGTACTCGGACGCATTTGATTCCCCGTCTCTATTGTATTCTCCGGTACCTGCCTGGATACCACCGTTTCATTCTTTGATTCTACGATACTTGAACGAATTCAATTCCCCGTTTGTCTTGTATTCTCTAGTACTCGGCCGGATACGATATCTTCTCCGGTACTCGCGAGGATACCATTCTTTTGGTCTTGGAATCGCCGGTACTCGGATGAATGCGATTCCCCGTCTCTATCGTATTCTTCGGTACTCGCCTGGATACCACCCTTTCTGTCTTGGATTCTCCGATACTCGAACGAATTTCATTCCCCGTTTGTCTTGTATTCTCCAGTGCTCGACCGGATACGATATCTTCTCCGGTATTCGCGAGGATACCATTCTTTTTGTCTTGGAATCGCCGGTACTCGGATGAATTCAATTCCCCGTCTCTATCGTATTCTCTGGTACTCGCCTGGATACCATCCTTTCTTTCTTGGATTCACCGATACTGGAACCAATTTGATTCCCGGTTTGTCTGGTATTCTCCAGTACTCGGCCGGATACGATATCTTCTCCGGTACTCGCCAGGATACCATTCTTTTGGTCTTGGAATCGCCGATACTCGGACGCATTTGATTCCCCGTCTCTATCGTATTCTCCGGTACTCGCCTGGATACCACCGTTTCATTCTTGGATTCTCCGATACTCGAACGAATTCGATTCCCCGTTTGTCTTGTATTCTCCAGTACTCGGCCGGATACGATATCTTCTCCGGTACTCGCGAGGATACCATTCGTTTGGTCTTGGAATCGCCGATACTCGCCAAATCCTTGAGCACTTGGGATACCCAGCAGAGCCTCAGCAGGAGCAAAAGAGGATCTGTAGAGATGTTTTTACTTTTGAAAAATGGAGCAACATGACGGCTTACAAGGTGGAGCAACAAGAACTTCCACAGCCAGTTCAGGCTCTACCTGCTAGGAGAGTATCCCCACGCCTCATACCTGAGGGTGTGCCAGCAGCCTCTCCCTCCATGGCCAGTGCATCTCCAGTTCCTCCAGCAGCCCCTGCTTCAGCACAGCCTTCCACATCAGCTGAGCCTAGGATGGCCATCCCTATCTCTGAGTATAGGGATCTATGCCAGGCATTGAAGACATCGACAGCCTCTCAGAGCAGACTTGCTCAAGAGATGGCAACTTTGAGATCTCAGCAGCAGCAGATGATGGCTACTCAGGCTCAGCATACTTTCATTCTGAGGCAGCTTCAGCAGCATCTTGGCCTCCCATCAGCTGAGGAGGAGGCCACTCCTACCACCACAGAGCCTCATGCCCCTCATCCCTCAGCAGCTCCAGCTTCAGCAGAGCCATCTTCATAGGCTATCAGCTCTAGCATCTCCTTCCTCTGAACATTTCTATATCTTTGATATATTACCTTTTTGTGTATTTTGTTTTGGTTAGTCTTTTATGAAATCTCCTACATTTTGGTAATATTTGTGGAGATTCTTTGGATTGTTGTATTACTCCCTTTTTCCAGCTGTTCACAAATGAGTAAAGTAATACAAAATCTAATATTTTTTGTTAATTCTTAGCATCAATTTACTCTTACTCCCTTTACTCATACCTTTTATTCTTTTTGAAACATGTGGTTTCTCCATTCAATATTCGAAAGTGAAATCGATCAGGAGGTACCACTTCCTCCCTTTATTTTCGATCACCTATATCACATTGAGGACAATGCTCAGCTTGGTTGGGGGGGAGATATGAGGAAGGAAGTCTGCTAAGTTGAAGGAAGTATGCTATGGTAGTTTTGATATTTTAGCCTCGTTTAGTAAAGTAGTTGTAGTTGTTTTGCTTATTACTATAATCTCCATGGATTTTGAAGAAAAATTTTCGAATTAAAACAGGAGAAACTGAACTTTTGCTTTGCATCTAACTTAGAGTTTGGATTATGCTTGCTAAAGTGGTTCAATTGTTGAAACTTCTATTGAAATCAAATTTAGTCCTTCCACTTTAACCTATCCACACACTGTGCACAATAGATTCCTTTCATAAAATGAGAAACTATTTCCCCCTTGACTTAGAAAATTTTGGGACTTGGTATCTTTGACCTCATTTTAATGATATTGAGACACCTTATGAAAGGCCAATGAGCCTTTGAAAAAAAAAAAGAAGAGAAGAAAAAGAAAGAAAGCAAAATGTTTGCTTGCCTTGAAACCCGAGCAAGGTCTGAAAGGGTATATGGTGAAAACCTTTTAAACCTGGTGCCCTAAGCCTTCATTGGTTGGGAGTCACCGGCCTTAATGCTCGTTACAAGGGTGGAAAGGTGGAGTTAGCATATGATAGGCAAAAAGGGTATATGAAAAAGTCCGGGGTGAAATCCGAGGAGTTAGTGGTTGAAAGATCCTTAAAGCTTGATGCCCTAAACCTTCATTGGTTGGGAGTCATCGATGGACCCCCGTTACATGGACAAAACAGAAAAGAATGCCCCTTAAGCCTGCTCACTAAAAAAAAAAAAAAAAAAAAAAAAAAAAAAAAAAAAAAAAAAAAAAAAAAAAAGTGTGTTCTCTGCTTATTGAATTGGGTCAGTTTACTAAAGTGTTGAAAAAAGATAGGTTGGGGGGAGAGATTAGTTTAGCATGCTATATTTGGAACCTATCATATTACACTTAGATTTTTGTGGAAGATTAAAGTTTGGTTCTTTGGAAGTGAAAATGATTCTAAAACTTCAATTTGCATAATGCATTCCCTTGATCAGTGGTATTTAGCAAAGTTGCTGATTTCTCTTATTGAAATATTGAAGTTATAGTTCTTTAATGATCCATGTGAGAGTTTGATTAGTCATGCCACTTAAACATATTTTTTTGGAAGTGATTAGCATGATTTGTAAATTATGGTAATTTTGTTTGTTTTTCTCTCCTTCATTGCTAAGGGACTAGCAATATGTCGGTTGGGGGGAGTGATTACTACTCAAAAAGTGCTATTTCATAGCTTGTTAATTAATCCTTTTAAACACTTTTGAGTAGTAGTTAGTGCCTTTTAACCCAATTAGCATGTTAAGACTCCTTGTAATCAATTATAATCAAATTGCCTTAAGTTTTGGTGTTTTGATAGCATTTTGACCACCAAAGCATTATGAGTTTGAGGAGAGTGATATGGAATACTTAGAAAGCTTTGGGAAGCTCAGAGGCATGAAGAATCACAGCCTTGAAGCTCTTATGCCATAAGCAAAGTGGAAATGCAAAAGGGGAAGCAAAGAGGATTCAGCCATGGAACATTCTTGATGACAGTCACTGCAGCTAGTTTTGGAGCACTTCCTGATGTCCAATTTATGCATACAATATGTCATTTGAAAGCTTAGGAAGTCAACAATCCAATGCCCCAAACCGTGTGCAATTTGGATCTGAAATGAGGAAGCTACAGCCGTTGGAAGATAACTGCTCCAAGCTGAAGGAAGGAAGACTTCAGTAAAGTGCTGCGAAATCACCATTCTTGTTGCGGAATGGTTTCGCAGCCTTTTTGCACAGTGCTATGGAGTTCCCCTGAAGCTTCGCGCCGCGATGGAAGCCAAACACCTCAAGTTGGAAGTTCACTTTGCAAAGGTGTTGAAGCAGCTGGCTGCTATGAAGGAATTTCGCAGCTCCTCTTGTGTACCTGCGAAATTCCGCAGACCTCACCTTTCACCTGCGAAGTGGTCCTTAGTGCTTCCTGATATTTGTAACCGACTCTTGGAGATATTTTTCATTAGATTTTTGTTACTTAAATGCCTAAATTCTCCTTGTAAGTCACCAATGATAGATTTCCTTAGCTTTTAAGTTAGGAATTTAGCAAAATACCATGGGATAGCTGTAATTGGGATTTTTGGTATAAAAGGGAGCCCGAGGAGCCTGTTCTGTGGGTGTTCTGGTTGTTGAACTTTTTGTAAATTCAAAAGAAAGAAATACAAAGAGCTTTAGCTCTTGACTGCCTTACCTTCTCACTTTGTATTTTTAATATTTTCACTAAGTTATGCACTCTTTGAGGAATTTTCCCCAGAGAATGAGTAGCTAAACCTCTTAGTTCCTTGGAGTTAAGGTTGCCGGGAAAGGTTCCAAGTGCATCAATCAGAAGCTTTGTGGTTTCAGCTATGAATGAAGAGTAAGTGTGTCCCGTGAATGGTTTCTAATGTTTTTAGTTAACTTAAAACACCTTGGAGTCACCTGGGCCAACACTTGGTAAGGCAAGTGATCTTCACCCATGGAGATGCACTAGTTTACCCCTTGCGAGCCTCTGGTAGGTGACTTGAAGGTAGGATTTTCTAGAATAGCCAACACTTGGTAAGCTTTTGGACTCTTAGGAGACATCCATTAGTTACCTCTTGCGAGCTTTTGACGGGTAATCCAAGGTTAAAGATCACCTTGAATGGTAAAAGCTAAGTGAGAGGCTTGAACCATTGCAAGTTGCATCAGTGAGAGAATTAAAGCTGAAATCCAATTGAGGGATGCATTTATGCAGCACCTGTTAGAGAATTGACTTAATGTTAAGTCTCTAATGTGAGGAATTGAACCAAGTGACCGGAGCTATGCTTTTGCATGAGAAACCTCCCCTGTATACCTGAATCTCCAAGGAATGCTTTTCTTCTTAAGTTATTTTCATCACTTGTTGTGTTGTTAATCTAAGTCAAAACCCTTTTTCAAACCAAAGTTTGTGTTTTATTTCTTAAGCTAATCTTAAAATGAAACAGCACCAATTCACTTTGAATTGGTATCATTTTCAATCTTGAGTACCCTTCCCAGTGGAACGATCCTAGAGCCACTATGCTATAGTAGCTTTGTATTTGCTACCCTAGTTCATGGTGTTATAGGTTAAAAATTTTGTTGATTGCACCTGCCATCAAGGAGCACCAGCTGGACGTACATCAGCTGAGACACCAATTAGGCATGAATCAAATGGCGCCGTTGCCGGGGAAGGTGTCAAGAATCAGTGATACTATTTCAGTGTACTTGTGATTTTCATCACAAGTGTGGTAAAGTTTCTTTAGCTTTATTAATTCTCATTATCTTTGTTTTACTAACTCATAATTTAAATTTAGCTTTTAAATTCAGCTTAGTTTTATTTTGTTTTTGTAGCTTTGTTTTCTTTTTGTTGTCCTCTGTTTTCATTTTAGTCAAATAGTTGCTAGTTGTGTATGCCAAAGTGGATACGAGGTAGTAAAGGAAGGCTTGTTAGAATTGATTTACCTCATACTAAGGAATTGGAATTGAGCTTGAATATCATGGAAACTACTCCTGAAGATCAGCATAGTCACCAAGTTCGTCAAGACAATCTCAATGAATTTAGATCAATGAGGGACCGTATGCATCCACCTCGTATGAGTGCACCATCATGTATAATACCTCCCACAGAGCAGCTAGTGATCAGACCATATATTGTTCCACTTCTACCAACTTTCCATGGAATGGAAAGTGAGAATCCCTATGCACATATTAAGGAATTTGAGGAAGTTTGTAATACATTCCAAGAGGGAGGAGCTTCAATTGATTTGATGAGGCTTAAGTTATTTCCTTTTACTTTAAAGGATAAAGCCAAAATTTGGCTTAATTCTTTAAGGCCAAGGAGTATCCGTACTTGGACTGACTTACAAGCTGAATTCCTTAAGAAATTTTTCCCCACTCATAGAACAAATGGCTTGAAAAGGCAAATTTCAAATTTCTTAGCTAAAGAGAATGAGAAATTCTATGAGTGTTGGGAAAGATATATGGAAGCTATTAATGCATGCCCTCACCATGGTTTTGATACTTGGCTGTTGGTGAGCTATTTTTATGATGGGATGTCATCCTCAATGAAGCAACTTCTGGAGACAATGTGTGGAGGAGATTTCATGAGCAAAAATCCGGAGGAAGCTATGGATTTCTTGAATTATGTAGCTGAAGTTTCAAGGGGATGGGATGAGCCAACCAAAGGAGAAGTGGGAAAGATGAAGTCTCAACTGAATGTTTTCAATGCTAAGGCTGGGATGTATACTTTGAAAGAAGAGGATGATACAAAAGCAAAGTTTGCAGCTGTGACAAGAAGATTAGAGGAGCTGGAATTGAAAAAAATGCATGAAGTGCAAGCTGTTGCTGAATCACCAGTGCAAGTGAAGCTTTGTCCTAAGTGTCAATCCTATGAACACTTGGTGGAGGAATGCCCTATAGTTTCAGCTGAAAGGGAAATGTTTGGAGATCAAGCAAATGTTGTTGGACAATTCAAGCCCAATAACAATGCATCCTATGGAAATACTTACAACTCAAGTTGGAGGAACCATCCAAATTTTTCATGGAAGCCTAGAGCACCTCAGTACCAACAGCCGGATCAACCATCTCAGCAATCTTCAAGTCTTGAACAAGCCATTGTGAATCTCAGCAAGGTAGTGGGAGACTTTGTTGGAGAACAAAAAGCCATTAATAATCAGCTTAATCAAAGAATTGACAGAGTAGAGAATATTCTGAACAAAAGGATGGATGGAATGCAAAATGATATGACTCAAAGATTTGATAATCTCCAGTACTCAATATCAAGGCTTACAAATTTGAATACAGTACAAGAAAAGGGAAGGTTTCCTTCCCAACCCCACCAAAATCCCAAGGGTGTCCAAGAAGTGGAAAGCCATGAGGGGGAATCATCACAAATGAAAGATGTCAAAGCCTTGATCACTCTGAGGAGTGGTAAGAAAATTGAGCAGCCACCACCTAAGCCACCTGTTGAAGAAGAAGAAACAAAGAAGCCAGAGGAAATGAAAGACAAAGAAGAAGAGATCAGTGATAAGAGAGAGGACTCTGAGTCAACAATGAATGCAAATCCAGAGAAGGAACTTCTAAAGGAAGAAAAGCTGAAGAAATCAACTTCTCCACCTTTTCCTCAAGCATTGCATGGGAAGAAGGGGATTAAAAATGCAGCTGAAATTCTTGAAGTATTGAGACAAGTTAAAGTCAATATCCCATTGTTGGATATGATTAAGCAAGTTCCAACATATGCAAAATTCCTAAAGGATTTGTGTACTATCAAAAGAGGGTTGACTGTAACTAAGAAAGCCTTCTTGACTGAGCAAGTAAGTGCAATCCTACAGTGTAAATCCCCTTTGAAGTACAAGGATCCGGGAAGTCCTACCATTTCAGTCATGATTGGAGGGAAGGTAGTGGAGAAAGCTTTATTAGACTTGGGAGCTAGTGTTAATTTGCTTCCATATACTGTCTACAAGCAATTGGGGCTTGGTGAGTTGAAGCCAACAGCAATTACTCTATCTCTAGCAGATAGGTCAGTAAAAATCCCCAGGGGAGTAATTGAGGATGTCTTGGTTCAAGTTGATAATTTCTACTATCCGGTGGATTTCATTGTTCTTGATACGGATCCTACTGTTAAGGAGGCTAATCTAGTTCCTATCATCCTGGGAAGGCCATTCCTAGCTACCTCAAATGCAATCATCAACTGTAGGAATGGGCTCATGCAACTCACTTTTGGCAATATGACACTTGATCTCAATATCTTTCGATTCCCCGTTTGTCTTGTATTATCCAATACTTGGCCGGATACGATATCTTCTCCGGTACTCGCCAGGATACCATTCTTTTGGTGTTGGAATCGCCGGTACTCGGACGAATTCGATTGCCCGTCTCTATCGTATTCTCCGGTACTTGCCTGGATGCCACCTTTTCATTCTTGGATTCTCCGATACTCGAACGAATTCGATTCCCCGTTTGTCTTGTATTCTCCAGTCCTCGGCCGGATACGATATCTTCTCCGGTACTCGCCAGGATACCATTCTTTTGGTCTTTGAATCGCCGGTACTCGGACACATTCGATTCCCCGTCTCTATCCTATTCTCCGATACTCGCCTGGATACCGTCCCTGCTTTCTTGGATTCACCGATACTGGAACAAATTCGATTCCCCGTTTGTCTTGTCTTCTCCAGTACTCGGCCGGATACGATATCTTCTTCGGTACTCACCAGGATACTATTCTTTTGGTCTTGGAATCGCCGGTACCCGGACGAATTCGATTCCCCGTCTCTATCGTATTCTCCGGTACTCGTCTGGATACCACCCTTTCTTTCTTGCATTCACCGATACTGGAACGAATTCGATTCCCCGTTTGTCTTGTATTCTCCAGTACTCGGCCAGATACGATATCTTCTCCGGTACTCGCCAGGATACCATTCTTTTGGTGTCGGATTCGCTGGTACTCGGACGAATTCGATTCCCAATCTCTATCGTATTCTCCGGTACTCGCCTAGATACCTTCCTCTCTTTCTTGGATTCACCGATACTGGAACGAATTCGATTCCCCTTTTGTCTTGAATTCTCTTGTACTTGGCCGGATACGATATCTTCTCCGGTACTCGGCAGGATACCATTATTTTGGTCTTGGAATCGCCGGTACTCGGACGCATTCGATTCCCCGTCTCTATCATATTCTCCGGTACTCGCCTGGATACCATCCCTTCTTTCTTGGATTCACCGATACTGGAACGAATTCGATTCCCCATTTGTCTTGTATTCTCCAGTACTCGGCCCGATACGATATCTTCTCCGGTACTCGCCAGGATACCATTCTTTTGGTCTTGGAATCGCCGGTACTCGGACGAATTCGATTCCCCGTCTCTATCGTATTGTCCAGTACTCGTCTGCATACCATCCTTTCTTTCTTGGATTCACCGATACTGGAACGAATTCGATTCCCCGTTTGTCTTGTATTCTCCAATACTCGATCGGATACGATATCTTCTCCGGTACTCGCCAGGATACCATTCTTTTGGTGTCGGATTCGCCGGTACTCGGACGAATTCGATTCCCCATCTCTATCGTATTCTCCGGTACTCGCCAAGATACCTTCCTCTCTTTCTTGGATTCACCGATACTGGAACGAATTCGATTCCCCTTTTGTCTTGTATTCTCTTGTACTTGGCCGGATACGATATCTTCTCCGGTACTCGCCAGGATACCATTCTTTTGGTCTTGGAATCGTCGGTACTCGGACGAATTCGATTCCCCGTCTCTATCGTATTCTCCGGTACTCGCCTGGATACCATCCTTTCTTTCTTGGATTCACCGATACTGGAACGAATTCGACTCTCGGTTTGTCTTGTATTCTCCAGTACTCGGCCGGATACGATATCTTCTCCGGTACTCGCCAGGATACCATTCTTTTGGTCTTGGAATCGCCGGTACTCGGACGAATGCGATTCCCCGTCTCTATCGTATTCTCCGGTACTTGCCTGGATACCACCCTTTTTATCTTGGATTCTCCGATACTCGAACGAATTCGATTCCTTGTTTATCTTGTATTCTCCAGTACTCGGCCGGATACGATATCTTCTCCGGTACTCGCGAGGATACCATTCTTTTGGTCTTGGATTCACAGGTACTCGGACGAATTCGATTCCCCGTCTCTATCGTATTCTTCGGTACTCGCCTGGATATCACCCTTTCCATCTTGGATTCTCCTATACTCGAACGAATTCGATTCCCCGTTTGTCTTGTATTATCCAATACTTGGCCGGATACGATATCTTCTCCGGTACTCGCCAGGATACCATTCTTTTGGTGTTGGAATCGCCGGTACTCGGACGAATTCGATTGCCCGTCTCTATCGTATTCTCCGGTACTTGCCTGGATGCCACCTTTTCATTCTTGGATTCTCCGATACTCGAACGAATTCGATTCCCCGTTTGTCTTGTATTCTCCAGTCCTCGGCCGGATACGATATCTTCTCCGGTACTCGCTAGTATACCATTCTTTTGGTCTTGGATTCGCAGGTACTCGAACGAATTCGATTCCCCATCTCTATCGTATTCTCCGGTACTCGCCTGGATACCATCCTTTCTTTCTTGGATTCACCGATACTGGAAAGAATTCGATTCCCCATTTGTCTTGTATTCTCCAATACTCGGCCGGATACGATATCTTCTCCGGTACTCGCCAGGATACTATTCTTTTGGTGTTGGTATCGCCGGTACTCGGACGAATTCGATTCCCCGTCTCTATCGTATTCTCCGGTACTCGCCTGGATACCATCCTTTCTTTCTTGGACTCACCGATACTGGAACGAATTCGACTCTCGGTTTGTCTTGTATTCTCCAGTACTCGGCCGGATACGATATCTTCTCCGGTACTCGCCAGGATACCATTCTTTTGGTCTTGGAATCGCCGGTACTCGGACGAATTCGATTCCCCGTCTCTATCGTATTCTCCGGTACTCGCCTGGATACCATCCTTTCTTTCTTGGATTCACCGATACTGGAACGAATTCGACTCTCGGTTTGTCTTGTATTCTCCAGTACTCGGTCGGATACGATATCTTCTCCGGTACTCGCCAGGATACCATTCTTTTGGTCTTGGAATCGCCGGTACTCGGACGAATTCGATTCCCCGTCTCTATTGTATTCTCCGGTACTCGCCTGGATACCATTCTTTTGGTCTTGGAATCGCCGGTACTCGGACGGATTCGATTCCTCGTCTCTATCGTATTCTCCGGTACTCGCCTGGATACCATCCTTTCTTTCTTGGATTCACCGATACTGGAACGAATTCGATTCCTCGTTTGTCTTGTATTCTCCAGTACTCGGCCGGATACGATATCTTCTCCAGTACTCGCCAAGATACCATTCTTTTGGTCTTGGAATCGCCGGTACTCGGACGAATGCGATTCCCCGTCTCTATCGTATTCTCCGGTACTTGCCTGGATACCACCCTTTCTATCTTGGATTCTCCGATACTCGAACGAATTCAATTCCTTGTTTATCTTGTATTCTCCAGTACTCGGCCGGATACGATATCTTCTCCGGTACTCGCGAGGATACCATTCTTTTGGTCTTGGATTCACAGGTACTCGGACGAATTCGATTCCCCGTCTCTATCGTATTCTCCGGTACTCGCCTGGATATCACCCTTTCGATCATGGATTCTCCTATACTCGAATGAATTCGATTCCCCGTTTGTCTTATATTATCCAATACTCGGCCGGATACGATATCTTCTCCGGTACTCGCCAGGATACCATTCTTTTGGTCTTGGAATCGCCGGTACTCGGACGAATTCGATTCCCCGTCTCTATCGTATTCTCCGATACTCGCCTGGATACCACCGTTTCATTCTTGGATTCTCCGATACTGGAACGAATTCGATTCCCCGTTTGTCTTGTATTCTCCAATACTCGGCCGGATACGATATCTTCTCCGGTACTCGCCAGGATACCATTCTTTTGGTCTTGGAATCGCCGGTACTCGGACGAATGCGATTCCCCGTCTCTATCGTATTCTCCGGTACTTGCCTGGATACCACCCTTTTTATCTTGGATTCTCCGATACTCGAACGAATTCGATTCCTTGTTTATCTTGTATTCTCCAGTACTCGGCCGGATACGATATCTTCTCCGGTACTCGCGAGGATACCATTCTTTTGGTCTTGGATTCACAGGTACTCGGACGAATTCGATTCCCCGTCTCTATCGTATTCTTCGGTACTCGCCTGGATATCACCCTTTCCATCTTGGATTCTCCTATACTCGAACGAATTCGATTCCCCGTTTGTCTTGTATTATCCAATACTTGGCCGGATACGATATCTTCTCCGGTACTCGCCAGGATACCATTCTTTTGGTGTTGGAATCGCCGGTACTCGGACGAATTCGATTGCCCGTCTCTATCGTATTCTCCGGTACTTGCCTGGATGCCACCTTTTCATTCTTGGATTCTCCGATACTCGAACGAATTCGATTCCCCGTTTGTCTTGTATTCTCCAGTCCTCGGCCGGATACGATATCTTCTCCGGTACTCGCCAGTATACCATTCTTTTGGTCTTGGATTCGCAGGTACTCGAACGAATTCGATTCCCCATCTCTATCGTATTCTCCGGTACTCGCCTGGATACCATCCTTTCTTTCTTGGATTCACCGATACTGGAAAGAATTCGATTCCCCATTTGTCTTGTATTCTCCAATACTCGGCCGGATACGATATCTTCTCCGGTACTCGCCAGGATACTATTCTTTTGGTGTTGGTATCGCCGGTACTCGGACGAATTCGATTCCCCGTCTCTATCGTATTCTCCGGTACTCGCCTGGATACCATCCTTTCTTTCTTGGACTCACCGATACTGGAACGAATTCGACTCTCGGTTTGTCTTGTATTCTCCAGTACTCGGCCGGATACGATATCTTCTCCGGTACTCGCCAGGATACCATTCTTTTGGTCTTGGAATCGCCGGTACTCGGACGAATTCGATTCCCCGTCTCTATCGTATTCTCCGGTACTCGCCTGGATACCATCCTTTCTTTCTTGGATTCACCGATACTGGAACGAATTCGACTCTCGGTTTGTCTTGTATTCTCCAGTACTCGGTCGGATACGATATCTTCTCCGGTACTCGCCAGGATACCATTCTTTTGGTCTTGGAATCGCCGGTACTCGGACGAATTCGATTCCCCGTCTCTATTGTATTCTCCGGTACTCGCCTGGATACCATTCTTTTGGTCTTGGAATCGCCGGTACTCGGACGGATTCGATTCCTCGTCTCTATCGTATTCTCCGGTACTCGCCTGGATACCATCCTTTCTTTCTTGGATTCACCGATACTGGAACGAATTCGATTCCTCGTTTGTCTTGTATTCTCCAGTACTCGGCCGGATACGATATCTTCTCCGGTACTCGCCAAGATACCATTCTTTTGGTCTTGGAATCGCCGGTACTCGGACGAATGCGATTCCCCGTCTCTATCGTATTCTCCGGTACTTGCCTGGATACCACCCTTTCTATCTTGGATTCTCCGATACTCGAACGAATTCAATTCCTTGTTTATCTTGTATTCTCCAGTACTCGGCCGGATACGATATCTTCTCCGGTACTCGCGAGGATACCATTCTTTTGGTCTTGGATTCACAGGTACTCGGACGAATTCGATTCCCCGTCTCTATCGTATTCTCCGGTACTCGCCTGGATATCACCCTTTCGATCTTGGATTCTCCTATACTCGAATGAATTCGATTCCCCGTTTGTCTTATATTATCCAATACTCGGCCGGATACGATATCTTCTCCGGTACTCGCCAGGATACCATTCTTTTGGTCTTGGAATCGCCGGTACTCGGACGAATTCGATTCCCCGTCTCTATCGTATTCTCCGATACTCGCCTGGATACCACCGTTTCATTCTTGGATTCTCCGATACTGGAACGAATTCGATTCCCCGTTTGTCTTGTATTCTCCAATACTCGGCCGGATACGATATCTTCTCCGGTACTCGCCAGGATACCATTCTTTTGGTCTTGGAATCGCCGGTACTCGGACGAATGCGATTCCCCGTCTCTATCGTATTCTCCGGTACTTGCCTGGATACCACCCTTTCTATCTTGGATTCTCCGATACTCGAACGAATTCGATTCCTTGTTTATCTTGTATTCTCCAGTACTCGGCCGGATACGATATCTTCTCCGGTACTCGCGAGGATACCATTCTTTTGGTCTTGGATTCACAGGTACTCGGACGAATTCGATTCCCCGTCTCTATCGTATTCTTCGGTACTCGCCTGGATATCACCCTTTCCATCTTGGATTCTCCTATACTCGAACGAATTCGATTCCCCGTTTGTCTTGTATTATCCAATACTTGGCCGGATACGATATCTTCTCCGGTACTCGCCAGGATACCATTCTTTTGGTGTTGGAATCGCCGGTACTCGGACGAATTCGATTGCCCGTCTCTATCGTATTCTCCGGTACTTGCCTGGATGCCACCTTTTCATTCTTGGATTCTCCGATACTCGAACGAATTCGATTCCCCGTTTGTCTTGTATTCTCCAGTCCTCGGCCGGATACGATATCTTCTCCGGTACTCGCCAGGATACCATTCTTTTGGTCTTTGAATCGCCGGTACTCGGACACATTCGATTCCCCGTCTCTATCCTATTCTCCGATACTCGCCTGGATACCGTCCCTTCTTTCTTGGATTCACCGATACTGGAACAAATTCGATTCCCCGTTTGTCTTGTCTTCTCCAGTACTCGGCCGGATACGATATCTTCTTCGGTACTCACCAGGATACTATTCTTTTGGTCTTGGAATCGCGGGTACCCGGACGAATTCGATTCCCCGTCTCTATCGTATTCTCCGGTACTCGCCTGGATACCATCCTTTCTTTCTTGGATTCACCGATACTGGAAAGAATTCGATTCCCCATTTGTCTTGTATTCTCCAATACTCGGCCGGATACGATATCTTCTCCGGTACTCGCCAGGATACTATTCTTTTGGTGTTGGTATCGCCGGTACTCGGACGAATTCGATTCCCCGTCTCTATCGTATTCTCCGGTACTCGCCTGGATACCATCCTTTCTTTCTTGGACTCACCGATACTGGAACGAATTCGACTCTCGGTTTGTCTTGTATTCTCCAGTACTCGGCCGGATACGATATCTTCTCCGGTACTCGCCAGGATACCATTCTTTTGGTCTTGGAATCGCCGGTACTCGGACGAATTCGATTCCATGTCTCTATCGTATTCTCCGGTACTCGCCTGGATACCATCCTTTCTTTCTTGGATTCACCGATACTGGAACGAATTCGACTCTCGGTTTGTCTTGTATTCTCCAGTACTCGGTCGGATACGATATCTTCTCCGGTACTCGCCAGGATACCATTCTTTTGGTCTTGGAATCGCCGGTACTCGGACGAATTCGATTCCCCGTCTCTATTGTATTCTCCGGTACTCGCCTGGATACCATCCTTTCTTTCTTGGATTCACCGATACTGGAACGAATTCGATTCCTCGTTTGTCTTGTATTCTCCAGTACTCGGCCGGATACGATATCTTCTCCGGTACTCGCCTGGATACCATTCTTTTGGTCTTGGAATCGCCGGTACTCGGACGGATTCGATTCCTCGTCTCTATCGTATTCTCCGGTACTCGCCTGGATACCATCCTTTCTTTCTTGGATTCACCGATACTGGAACGAATTCGATTCCTCGTTTGTCTTGTATTCTCCAGTACTCGGCCGGATACGATATCTTCTCCGGTACTCGCCAAGATACCATTCTTTTGGTCTTGGAATCGCCGGTACTCGGACGAATGCGATTCCCCGTCTCTATCGTATTCTCCGGTACTTGCCTGGATACCACCCTTTCTATCTTGGATTCTCCGATACTCGAACGAATTCAATTCCTTGTTTATCTTGTATTCTCCAGTACTCGGCCGGATACGATATCTTCTCCGGTACTCGCGAGGATACCATTCTTTTGGTCTTGGATTCACAGGTACTCGGACGAATTCGATTCCCCGTCTCTATCGTATTCTCCGGTACTCGCCTGGATATCACCCTTTCGATCTTGGATTCTCCTATACTCGAATGAATTCGATTCCCCGTTTGTCTTATATTATCCAATACTTGGCCGGATACGATATCTTCTCCGGTACTCGCCAGGATACCATTCTTTTGGTGTTGAAATCGCCGATACTCGGACGAATTCGATTGCCCGTCTCTATCGTATTCTCCGGTACTTGCCTGGATACCACCTTTCTATTCTTGGATTCTCCGATACTCGAACGAATTCGATTCCCTGTTTGTCTTGTATTCTCCAGTACTCGGCCGGATACGATATCTTCTCCGGTACTCGCCAGGATACCATTCTTTTGGTCTTGGATTCGCAGGTACTCGGACGAATTCGATTCCCCATCTCTATCGTATTCTCCGGTACCCGCTTGGATACCATCCTTTCTTTCTTGGATTCACCGATACTGGAAAGAATTCGATTCCCCATTTGTCTTGTATTCTCCAATACTCGGCCGAATACGATATCTTCTCCGGTACTCGCAAGGATACTATTCTTTTGGTGTTGGTATCGCCGGTACTCGTACGAATTCGATTCCCCGTCTCTATCGTATTCTCCGGTACTCGCCTGGATACCATCCTTTCTTTCTTGGATTCACCGATACTGGAACGAATTCGATTCCCCGTTTGTCTTGTATTCTCCAGTACTCGGCCGGATACGATATCTTCTCCGGTACTCGCTTGGATACCATTCTTTTGGTTTTGGAATCACCGGTACTCGGACGCATTCGATTCCCCGTCTCTGTCGTATTCTCCGGTACTCGCCTGGATATCACCCTTTCCATCTTAGATTCTCCTATACTCGAACGAAATCGATTCCCCGTTTCTCTTGTATTATCCAATACTTGGCAGGATATGATATCTTCTCCGGTACTCGCCAGGATACCATTCTTTTGGTGTTGGAATCGCCGGTACTCGGACGAATTCGATTGCCCGTCTCTATCGTATTCTCCAGTACTCGCCTGGATACCACCCTTTCTGTCTTGGATTCTCTGATAGTCGAACGAATTCGATCCCCGTTTGTCTTGTATTCTCCAGTACTCGGCCGGATACGATATCTTCTCCGGTACTCGCCAGGTTACCATTCTTTTGGTCTTGGAATCGCCGGTACTCGGACAAATTCGATTCCCCGTCTCTATCGTATTCTCCGGTACTCGCCTGGATATCACCCTTTCCATCTTGGATTCTCCTATACTCGAACGAATTCGATTCCCCGTTTGTCTTGTATTATCCAATACTTGGCCGGATACGATATCTTCTCCGGTACTCGCCAGGATACCATTCTTTTGGTGTTGGAATCGCCGGTACTCAGACGAATTCGATTGCCCGTCTCTATCGTATTCTCCGGTACTTGCCTGGATACCACCGTTTTATTCTTGGATTCTCCGATACTCGAACGAATTCGATTCCTCGTTTGTCTTGTATTCTCCAGTACTCGGTCATATACGATATCTTCTCTGGTACTCGCTAGGATACCATTCTTTTGGTCTTGGAATCGCCGGTACTCGGACGCATTTGATTCCCCGTCTCCATCGTATTCTCCGGTACTCGCCTGGATACCACCGTTTCATTCTTGGATTCTCCGATACTCGAACGAATTGGATTCCCCGTTTGTCTTGTATTCTCCAGTACTCGGCCAGATACGATATCTTCTCCGGTACTCGTGAGGATACCATTCTTTTGGTCTTGGATTCGCAGGTACTCGGACGAATTCGATTCCCCATCTCTATCGTATTCTCCGGTACTCGCCTGGATACCATCCTTTGTTTCTTGGATTCACCGATACTGGAAAGAATTCGATTCCCCATTTGTCTTGTATTCTCCAGTACTCGGCCGGATACGATATCTTCTCCGGTACTCGCGAGGATACCATTCTTTTGGTCTTGGAATCGCCGGTACTCGGACGAATTCGATTCCCCGTCTCTATCGTATTCTCCGGTACTCGCCTGGATACCATCCTTTCTTTCCTGGATTCACCGATACTGGAACGAATTCGATTCCCCGTCTGTCTTGTATTCTCCAGTACTCGGCCGGATATGATATCTTCTCCGGTACTCGCCAGGATACCATTCTTTTGGTCTTGGAATCGCCGGTACTCGGACGCATTCGATTCCCCGTCTCTATCGTATTCTCCGGTACTCGCCTGGATATCACCCTTTCCATCTTGAATTCTCCTATACTCGAACGAATTCGATTCCCCGTTTGTCTTGTATTATCCAATACTTGACCGGATGCGATATCTTCTCCGGTACTTGCGAGGATACCATTCTTTTGGTCTTGGATTCGTCGGTACTCGGACGAATTCGATTCCCCGTCTCTATCGTATTCTCTGGTACTCGCCTGGATACCATCCTTTCTGTGTTGGATTCTCCGATACTCGAATGAATTCGATTCCCCGTTTGTCTTATATTCTCCAATACTCGGCCGAATACGATATCTTCTCCGATACTCGCCAGGATACCATTCTTTCGATCTTAGATTCATCGGTACTCTGAGGAATTCGATTCCCCGTCTCTGTCGTATTCTTTGGTACTCGCCTGGATACCATCCTTTCTGTCTTGGATTCTCCGATACTCGAATGAATTCAATTCCCCGTCTGTCTTGTATTCTCCAGTACTCCACCGGATACGATATCTTCTCCGGTACTCGCTAGGATACCATTCTTTCGGTCTTGGATTCGTCGGTACTCGGACGAATTGGATTCCCCGTCTCTATCGTATTCTCCGACACTAGCCTGGATACCATCCTTTCTGTCTTGGATTCTCTGATACTTGGTAAATTCGATTCCCCGTCTTTCTTGTATTGTCCAGTACTCGGTCGGACACGATCTCGTCTCTAGTACTCGGTAGGATACCAATCTTTCGGTCATGGATTTGTCGATAGTCGAACGAATTCGATTCCCCGTCTCTATCATATTCTTTGATACTCGTATGGATACCATCCTTTCTGTCTTGGATTCTCCGATACTCGGACGAATTTAATTCCCCGTCTTTCTTGTATTCTCTAGTACTCGCCAGGATACCATTGTTTCGGTCTTGGATTCATCAGTACTCGGACGAATTCGATTCTCTGTCTCGATCGTATTCTCCGGTACTCGCCCGGATATCATCCTTTCAGTCTTGGATTCTCCAATAGTCGAACGAATTCGATTCCCCATCTGTCTTGTATTCCGCAGTACTCGATCGGATACGAAATCTTCTCCGGTACTTGCTAGGATACCATTCTTTCGGTCATGGATTCGTTGGTACTCGGACAAATTGGATTTCCCGTCTCTATCGTATTCTCCAGTACTCTTACGGATACGATCTCTTCTCCTGTACTCGACAGGATACCATTCTTTCGGTCTTGGATTCGTCGGTACTCGGACGAATTCGATTCCCTGTCTCTATCGTAATCTCCGGTACTTGCCCAGATACCATCCTTTCTGTCTTGGATTCTCCGATACTCGGTAAATTCGATTCCCCGTCTGTCTCGAATTGTCTAGTACTTGGTCGGATACGATCTCGTCTCCAGTACTCGCCAGGATACCATTCTTTCGGTCTTGGATTCGTCGATAGTCGAACGAATTCAATTCCCTGTGTCTATCGTATTCTTCGGTACTCGCCCGAATACCATCCTTTCTGTCTTGGATTCTTTGATACTCAGACGAATTCGATTCCCCGTCTTTCTCGTATTCTCCAGTACTCTTACGGATATGAGCTCGTCTCCGGTACTCACTAGGATACCATTCCTTAGGTCTTGGATTCGCCGGTACTCGCACAAATTCAATTCCCTATCTCTATCGTATTCTTCGGTACTCGCCCAAATACCATCCTTTCTGTCTTGGATTCTCCGATACTCGAACAGAGTCGATTCCCCGTTTGTCTTGTATTCTCTAGTACTCGGCCGGATACGATATCCTCTCCAGTACTCTCCAGGATACCATTCTTTCGGTCCTAGATTCATCGGTACTCGGACAAATTCAATTCCCCGTCTCTATCGTATTCTCCGGTACTCACCCGGATACCATTCTTTCTGTCTTAGACTCTTTGATACTCGGTAAATTCGATTCCCCGTCTGTCTCGTATTGTCCAATACTCGGTCGGATATGATCTCGTCTCCAGTACTCACCAGGATACCATTCTTTCGGTCTTGGATTCGTCGATAGTCGGACGAATTCGATTCCCCATCTCTATCATATTCTCTGGTACTCGCCCGGATACCATCCTTTCTGTCTTGGATTCTCCGATACTCGGACGAATTTAATTCCTCGTCTGTCTTGTATTCTCCAGTACTCGACCAGATACGATCTCTTCTCCTGTAGTCACAGGGATACCATTCTTTCGGTCTTGGATTCATCGGTACTCGGACGAATTCAATTCCCCGTCTCAATCGTATTCTCCGGTACTCGTCCGGATACGATCCTTTTTGTCTTGGATTCTCCGATAGTCGAACGAATTCGATTCCCCGTCTGTCTTGTATTCTCCAGTACTCCGCCGGATATGATATCTTCTCTAGGACTCGCTAGGATACCATTCTTTCGGTCTTGGATTCGTCGGTACTCGAACGAATTGGATTCCCTGTCTCTATCGTATTCTCCGACACTCGCCCGAATACCATCCTTTCTGTCTTGGATTCTCTGATACTCGGTAAATTCGATTCCCCGTCAGTCTTGTATTGTCCAGTACTCAGTCGCACACGATCTTGTCTCTAGTACTCGCTAGGATACCATTCTTTCGATCTTGGATTCGTCGATAGTCGGACAAATTCGATTCCCCGTCTCTATCATATTCTCCGGTACTCGCCCGGATACCATCCTTTCTGTCTTGGATTCTCCGATACTCGGATGAATTTAATTCCCCGTCTGTCTCGTATTCTCCAGTACTCGCCAGGATACCATTATTTTGGTCTTTCATTCATTGGTACTCGGACGAATTCGATTCCCGTCTCTATCGTATTCTCCGGTACTCGCCCGGATACCATCCTTTCTGTCTTGGATTCTCCGATAGTCGAACGAATTTGATTCCTCGTCGTTCTTGTATTTTGCAATACTCGACCGGATACGATATCTTCTTCGGTACTCGCCAGGATACCATTCTTTTGGTCTTGGATTCGTCGGTACTCGGACGAATTCAATTCCCCGTCTCTATCGTATTCTCCGGTACTCGTCCGGATACGATCCTTTCTGTCTTGGATTCTCCGAAAGTCGAACGAATTTGATTCCCCGTCTGTCTTGTATTCTCAAGTACTCCGCCCGATACGATATCTTCTCCGGTACTCGCTAGGATACCATTCTTTCAGTCTTGGATTCATCGGTACTCAGACGAATTGGATTCCCCGTCTTTATCGTATTCTCCGACACTCGCCCGGATACCATCCTTTCTGTCTTGGATTCTCTGATACTCGGTAAATTCGATTCCCCATCTGTCTCGTGTTGTCCAGTACTCGGTTGGACACAATCTCGTCTCTAGTACTCGCTAGGATACCATTCTTTCGATATTGGATTCGTCGATAGTCGGATGAATTCGCTTCCCTGTCTCTATCACATTCTCCAGTACTCGCCCGGATTCCATCCTTTCTGTCTTGGATTCTCCGATACTCGGACGAATTTAATTCCCCGTCTGTCTCGTATTCTCCAGTACTTGTGAGGATACCATTGTTTTAGTCTTGGATTCATCGGTCCTCGGACGAATTCGATTCCCTGTCTCTATCATATTCTCCAGTACTGATTACTACCCAAAAAGTGCATTTTTACACCTTTAAGTCATTATGTTTTAAGCACTTTTGTGTAGTAGTTCTCCATTTTTGTTCCAATTGGCATGTTAAGGACCTAGCAATGACTTCTAATCATATTTGTGGCTAGTTTTAGTGTTTTGACAGCTTTTTGGATCATTAAGACAAGCCAAGTAAAGGAGAGAAGCAAAGAGGAAAATCAAGCAAAAAGAGGAAAACAGAGTGAAGCTGAAACAGAGGACTGCAACTGCAGTCTTCCTTCACACTTTTGGAGCACTTTCCGAAGTCCATTTTTTGCATGCTATATACCGTTGGAAAGCTCTGGAAGTCAAGAATCCAACGCTTCAAACCGTGTACGATTTGGAGCTGAAATTAGGAATATATGGCCTTCGGAAGACAACTGTGTCAAGCTGAGAGCGAATTTCGCACCAGCTTCGCACCAGCTTCGCACCAACTTCGCACCACCTCTGCACAGCCCATGCATGGTGCGAACTTTCCCCTGTTCTGCCGACTCCACTTTAGATCTTTTCTTTTGTATTTTTTGATGGAAATTCCTTTCCTATCCTTGTAACTAGCCAATTACAAGCTTGGCTTTTGTAAAGACTATAAGAGGGGTGGTAATCACCTCTCGGTGGTGATGTTATGCTATGTGATTTTTCACACTTAGAAAAAACAGGGCTCTCTCGTTTTTCCTCTTCTCTCTACTATTTTCTTTTTCTTGGAAGCCAAACAACCTCTGAGGATGATTTCCCGGAGGATGAGAGGCTAAACCTTCGATTTCTTGGAGTGAAGGAAGCTAGGTGAAAAGTCCAGAGGCAAAGGTGGAGAACTCCCGTGCCTTAAATACCGGTAGTTGGAGTTCATTAATGGCTTTCCAATCCAAATTTTTGCTTTAACCCCCTTAGAATCACTTTGAATGGCCAATACATGGTAAGCTTCGGGTCTCTGTGGATGCTTATTGCTAGATCCATATCAGTCCATTAGTTATCATGTACGAGCCATTGGAAAGTGGCTCAAGGTGAAGACCCATAGTGTTTAAAGCCATTAATGGACCTTGACTACCATTTCTATTGATTTTGTATGGATTAAATCTTCATTGTTAAACCTATACCGGTTCGGGAAATAACTATAGGTTAAATCCCCAATGCGAGGAGAAAAATCCGGAATTTTCCACTTTGCATTCTGAACTTAATCCTAGCAACCCTTAGCTCCGGGAGACTTTCTTTCTTCCATTTTTACTTAGTTATATGTTAGTTTACTTCCAAACTCCACTTTCAAAACAAATTTTATTTTCTTTTAAACTTTGAGTTTTTGACAAAGGAAATCATCAAATTCAATTTCTAATCCTGAGTCTATCATTGATAGAGTGAAAACCCATCCCAGAGTTCGACCCTAGAGCCGCTATATTATAGTAGCTTTGCTACGCCAGTATGAGGTTATAGGTTTTATAAATGTTTTTTATTAAAAGACCCGACTGGGTTTCCGCGAATCAGGTACTCGCCCGGATACCATCCTTTCTGTCTTGGATTCTCCAATAGTTGAACGAATTCGATTCCCCATCTGTCTTGTATTCTGCAGTACTCGACCGGATACGATATCTTCTCCGGTACTCGCCAGGATACCATTCTTTCGGTCTTGGATTCGTCGGTACTCGGACGAATTGGATTCCCCGTCTCTATCATATTCTCCTACACTCACCCGGATACCATCCTTTCTGTCTTAGATTCTCCGATACTCGGACAAGTTCGACTCCCCGTCTTTCTCGTATTCTCCAATACTCGACCGGGTACGATCTCTTCTCCTATCCTCACCAGGATACCATTCTTTCGGTCTTGGATTCGTCGATAGTCGGACGAATTCGATTCCCCGTCTCTATCATATTCTCCGGTACTCGCCCGAATACCATCCTTTCTGTCTTGGATTATCCGATACTCGAACGAATTTGATTCCCCGTCTGTCTTGTATTCTCCAGTACTCTGCCGGATACGATATCTTTTCGGGTACTCACCAGGACACCATTCTTTCAATCTTGGATTCATCGGTATGCGGACGAATTCGATTCCCCGTCTTTAGCGTATTCTACGGTACTCTCCCGGATACCATCCTTTTTGTCTTGGATTCTCCGATAGTCGAACGAATTCAATTTCCCGTCTGTCTTGTATTCTCAAGTACTCGGCCAAATACGATATCTTCTCCGATACTCGCCAGGATACAATTCTTTCGGTCTTGGACTGGTCGATAGTCAGACGAATTCGATTCCCCGTCTCTATGGTATTCTCCGGTACTCGTCCGAATACCATCCTTTCTGACTTGGATTCTCCGATACTATAACGAATTCGATTCCCCGTCTGTCTTGTATTCTCCAGTACTCTGCCGGATACGATATCTTCTCCGGTACTCGCCAAGATACCATACTTTCGATCTTGGATTCATCGGTACTCGGACGAACTCGATTCCCTGTCTCTATCGTATTCTCCGGTACTCGCTTGGATACCATCCTTTCTGTCTTGGATTCTCCGATTGTCGAAAGAATTCGATTCCCCGTCTGTCTTGTATTCTCCAGTACTCGGCCGGATACGGTATCTTCTCCGGTACTCGCCAAGATACCATTCTTTCGGTCTTGGATTCATCGGTACTCGAAGGAATTCGATTCCCCGTCTCTATCGTATTCTCCGGTACTCGCCCAGATACCATCCTTTCTGTGTTGGATTCTCCGATACCTGGCAAATTAGACACCCCGTTTGTCTCGTATTGTCCAGTACTCGGTCGGATACGATCTCGTCTCCAGTACTCGCCAGGATACCATTCTTTCGGTCTTGGATTTGTTAATAGTCGGCAAAATTCGATTCCCTGTCTCTATTGTATTCTCCGGTACTCGTTCGGATACCATCCTTTCTGTCTTGGATTCTTCGATACTCGAACGAATTCAATTCCCCGTCTGTCTTGTATTCTCCAGTACTCTGCCAGATACGATATCTTCTCCGGCACTCGCAAAGATACCATTCTTTCGGTCTTGGATTCATCAGTACTCGGACGAATTCGATTCTTCGTTTGTCTTGTATTCTCCAGTACTCGGCCGGATACGACATCTTCTCCGATACTCGCTAGGATACCATTCTTTTGGTCTTGGATTCACTGGTACTCGGACGAATTCGATTCCCTGTCTCTATCGTATTCTCTGGTACTCGACAGGATACCATCCTTTTTGTCTTAGATTCTCCGATACTTGGCAAATTCGATTCCCCATTTGCCTCGTATTGTCCAGCAGTCGGTCGGATACGATCTCGTCTCCAGTACTTGGTCGGATACGATCTCGTCTCCAATACTCGCCAGGATACCATTCTTTCGATCTTGGATTTCTTAATAGTCGGACGAATTCGATTCCTCGTATCTATGGTATTCTCGGATACTCGTCCGGATACCTTCCTTTCTGTCTTGGATTCTCCGATAATCGAACGAATTCGATTCGCCGTTTGTCTTGTATTCTCCAGTACTCTGTCGCATACGATATCTTCTCCGGTACTTGCCAAGATACCATTCTTTCGGTCTTGGATTCATCGGTGCTCGGACGAATTCGATTCCCCGTCTCTCTCGTATTCTCCAGTACTCACCCGGATACCATCCTTTCTGTCTTGGATTCTCCGATACTTGGCAAATTATATTCCCTGTTTGTCTCGTATTGTCCAGTACTCGGATGGATACGATCTCATCTCCAGTACTCGCCAGGATACCATTCTTTCGGTCTTGGATTCAACGGTACTCGGACAAATTCGATTCCCCGTCTCTATCGTATTCTCCGGTACTCGCTTGGATACCATCCTTTCTGTCTAGGATTCTCCGATACTCGAACGAATTCGATTCCCCGTCTGTCTTCTATTCTCCAGTACTCTGCCGGATACGATATCTTCTCCGGTACTCGCCAAGATACCATTTTTTCGGTCTTGGATTCATCGGTACTCGGACGAATTCGATTCCCCGTCTCTATCGTATTCTCCGGTACTCGACCGGAGACCATCCTTTCTGTCTTGGATTCTCCGATACTTGGCAAATACGACTCCTCGTTTGTCTCGTATTGTCCAGTACTTGGTCGAATACGATCTCGTCTCCAGTACTCGCCAGGATACCATTCTTTTGATCTTGGATTTGTCAATTGTCAGACGAATTCGATTCCCCGTCTCTACGGTATTCTCCGATACTCGTTCGGATACCAACCTTTCTGTCTTGGATTCTCCGATATTCGAACGAATGCGATTCCCCGTCTGTCTTGTATTCTCTAGTACTCTGTCGGATACGATATCTTCTTTGGTACTCGCCAAGATACCATTCTTTCGGTCTTGGATTCATCGATGCTCGGACGAATTCGATTCCCCATCTCTATCGTATTCTCTAATACTCGCCCGGATACCATCCTTTTTGTCTTGGATTCTCCGATATTTGGCAAATTCGATTCCTGTTTGTCTCATATTGTCCAGTACTCGGTCGGATACGATCTCATCTCCAGTACTCGCTAGGATACCATTCTTTCGGTCTTGTATTTGTCAATAGTCAGACGAATTCGATTCCCCATCTCTATGGCATTCTCCGGTACTCGTTCGGATACCATCCTTTCTATCTTGGATTCTCCAATACTTGAACGAATTCGATTCCCCGTCTGTCTTGTATTCTCTAGTACTGTGGCGGGTACGATATCTTCTCCGGTACTTGCCAAGATACCATTCTTTCGGTCTTGGATTCATCGGTACTCGGATGAATTTGATTCCCCATCTCTAGCGTATTCTACGGTACTCGCCCGGATACCATCCTTTCTGTCTTAGATTCTCCGATAGTCGAACGAATTCAATTTCCCGTCTGTCTTGTATTCTCGAGTACTCGGCCGAATACGATATCTTCTCCGGTACTCGCCAGGATACCATTTTTTCGGTCTTGGATTCGTCGGTACTCGGACGAATTCGATTCGCTGTCTCTATCGTATTCTTCGGTACTCGCCTGGATACCATCCTTTATGTCTTGGATTCTCCGATACTTGGCAAATTCGATTCCCCGTCTATCTTGTATTGTCCAGTACTCGGTCGGATACGATCTCGTCTCCAGTACTCTCCAGGATACCATTCTTTCGGTCTTGGATTTGTCAATAGTCGGACGAATTCGATTCCCCGTCTTTATGGTATTCTCCGGTACTCGTTCGGATACCATCCTTTCTGTCTTGGATTCTCCAATACTCGAACGAATTCAATTCCCCGTCTGTCTTGTATTCTCCAGTACTCTGCCGGATACGATATCTTCTCCGGCACTCGCAAAGATACCATTCTTTCGGTCTTGGATTCATCGGTACTCGGATGAATTCGATTCTTCGTTTGTCTTGTATTCTCCAGTACTCGGCGGGATACGATATCTCCTCTGGTACTCGCCAGGATACCATTCTTTTGGTCTTGGATTCACCGGTACTCGGACGAATTCGATTCCCCGTCTTTATCGGATTCTCTGGTACTCGCCCGGATACCATCCTTTTTGTCTTGGATTCTCCGATACTTTGCAAATTCAATTCCCCGTTTGTCTCGTATTGTCCAGTACTCAGATGGATACGATCTCATCTCCAGTACTCGCCAGGATACCATTCTTTCGGTCTTGGATTCAACGATACTCGGACAAATTCGATTCCCCGTCTCTATCGTATTCTTCGGTACTCGCTTGGATACCATCCTTTCTGTCTTGGATTCTCCGTTACTTGGCAAATACGACTCCTCGTTTGTCTCGTATTGTCCAGTACTTGGTCGAATACGATCTCGTCTCCAGTACTCGCCAGGATACCATGCTTTTGATCTTGGATTTGTCAAGAGTCGGACGAATTCGATTCCCCGTCTCTATGGTATTATCCGATACTCGTTCGGATACCATCCTTTCTGTCTTGGATTCTCCGATATTCGAACGAATGCGATTCCCCGTCTGTCTTGTATTCTCCAATACTTTGTCGGATACGATATCTTCTCCGGTACTCGCCAAGATACCATTCTTTCGATCTTGGATTCATCGATGCTCGGACGAATTCGATTCCCCATCTCTATCGTATTCTCTAATACTCGCCCGGATACCATCCTTTCTGTCTTGGATTCTCCGATATTTGGCAAATTCGATTCCCGTTTGTCTCGTATTGTCCAGTACTCGGTCGGATACGATCTCGTCTCCAATACTCGCTAGGATACCATTCTTTCGGTCTTGTATTTGTCAATAGTCAGACGAATTCAATTCCCTATCTCTATGGCATTCTCCGGTACTCGTTCGGATACCATCCTTTCTATCTTGGATTCTCCAATACTTGAACGAATTCGATTCCCCGTCTGTCTTGTATTCTCTAGTACTATGGCGGGTACGATATCTTCTCTGGTACTTGCCAAGATACCATTCTTTCGGTCTTGGATTCATCGGTACTTGGGCGAATTCGATTCCCCGTCTCTAGCGTATTCTACGGTACTCGCCCGGATACCATCCTTTCTGTCTTGGATTCCGATAGTCGAACGAATTCGATTTCTCGTCTGTCTTGTATTCTCGAGTACTCGGCCGGATACGATATCTTCTCCAGTACTTGCCAGGATACCATTCTTTCGATCTTGGATTTGTCAATAGTCGGATGAATTCGATTCCCCGTCTCTATTGTATTCTCCGATACTCGTTCGGATACCATCCTGTCTGTCTTGGATTCTCTGATACTCGAACGAATGCGATTCCCCGTCTGTCTTGTATTCTCCAGTACTCTGCCGGATACGATATCTTCTCCGGTACTCACCAAGATACCATTCTTTCGGTCTTGGATTCATTGGTGCTCGGACGAATTCGATTCCCCGTCTCTATCGTATTCTCCAATACTCGCCCGGATAGTATCCTTTCTGTCTTGGATTCTCCGATATTTGGCAAATTCGATTCCCCATTTATCTCGTATTGTCCAGTACTCGGTCGGATACGATCTCGTCTCCAGTACTCGGTCGGATACGATCTCGTCTCCAGTACTCGCCAGGATACCATTCTTTCGATCTTGGATTTCTTAATAGTCGGACGAATTCGATTCCTCGTATCTATGGTATTCTCTGATACTCGTCCGGATACCATCCTTTCTGTCTTGGATTCTCCGATAATCAAACGAATTCGATTCGCCGTTTGTCTTGTATTCTCCAGTACTCTGTCGGATACGATATCTTCTCCGGTACTCGCCAAGATACCATTCTTTCGGTCTTGGATTCATCGGTGCTCGGACGAATTCGATTCCCCGTCTCTATCGTTTTCTCCAGTACTCACCCGGATACCATCCTTTCTGTCTTGGATTCTCCGATACTTGGCAAATTCGATTCCCCGTTTGTCTCGTATTGTCCAATACTCGGATGGATACGATCTCGTCTCCAGTACTCGCCAGGATACCATTCTTTCGGTCTTGGATTCAACGGTACTCGGACAAATTCGATTCCCCGTCTCTATCGTATTCTCCGGTACTCGCTTGGATACCATCCTTTCTGTCTTGGATTCTCCGATACTCGAACGAATTCGATTCCCCGTCTGTCTTGTATTCTCTAGTACTCTGCCGGATACGATATCTTCTCCGGTACTCGCCAAGATACCATTTTTTCGGTCTTGGATTCATCGGTACTTGGATGAATTCGATTCCCCGTCTCTATCGTATTCTCCGGTACTCGACCAGAGACCATCCTTTCTGTCTTGGATTCTCCGATACTTGGCAAATACGACTCCTCGTTGTCTCGTATTGTCTAGTACTCGGTCGAATACGATCTCGTCTCCAGTACTCGCCAGGATACCATTCTTTCGATCTTGGATTTTTCAATAGTCGAACGAATTCGATTCCCTGTCTCTATGGTATTCTCCGATACTCGTTCGGATACCATCCTTTCTGTCTTGGATTCTCCGATATTCGAACGAATGCGATTCCCCGTCTGTCTTGTATTCTCCAGTACTTTGCCGGATACGATATCTTCTCTGGTACTCGCCAAGATACCATTCTTTCGGTCTTGGATTCATCGATGCTCGGATGAATTCGATTCCCCATCTCTATTGTATTCTCTAATACTCGCCTAGATACCATCCTTTCTGTCTTGGATTCTCCGATATTTGGCAAATTCGATTCCCGTTTGTCTCGTATTGTCCAGTACTCGGTCGGATACGATCTCGTTTCCTGTACTCGCTAGGACACCATTATTTCGGTCTTGTATTTATCAATAGTCAGACGAATTCGATTCCCCATCTCTATGGCATTCTCCGGTACTCGTTCGGATACCATCCTTTCTATCTTGGATTCTCCAATACTTGAACAAATTCGATTCCCCGTCTGTCTTGTATTCTCTAGTACTGTGGCGGGTACGATATCTTCTCCGGTACTTGCCAAGATACCATTCTTTCGGTCTTGGATTCATCGGTACTCGAACGAATTCGATTCCCCGTCTCTAGCGTATTCTACGGTACTTGCCCGGATACCATCCGTTCTGTCTTGGATTCCGATAGTCGAACGAATTCGATTTCCCGTCTGTCTTGTATTCTCGAGTACTCAGCCGGATACGATATCTTCTCCGGTACGCGCCAGGATACCATTCTTTCGGTCTTGAATTCGTCGGTACTCGGACGAATTCGATTCGTTGTCTGTATCGTATTCTTTGGTACTCGCCTGGATACGATCCTTTATGTCTTGGATTCTCCGATAATCGGCAAATTCGATTCCCCATCTATCTTGTATTGTCCAGTACTCGGTCGGATACGATCTCATCTCCAGTACTCGCCAGGATACCATTCTTTTGGTCTTGGATTTGTTAATAGTCGAACGAATTCGATTCCCCGTCTTTATGGTATTCTCCGGTACTCGTTCGGATACCATCCTTTCTGTCTTGGATTCTCCGATACTCGAACGAATTCAATTCCCCGTCTGTCTTGTGTTCTCCAGTACTCTGCCGGATACGATATCTTCTCCGGTACTTGCCAAGATACCATTCTTTCAGTCTTGGATTCATCGGTACTCGGACGAATTCGATTCTTCGTTTGTCTTGTATTCTCCAGTACTCGGCCGGATACGATATCTTCTCCAGTACTCACCAAGATACCATTCTTTCGGTCTTGGATTCATCGGTGCTCGGAGGAATTCGATTCCCCGTCTCTATCGTATTCTCCAATACTCGCCCGGATAGCATCCTTTCTGTCTTGGATTCTTCGATATTTGGCAAATTCGATTCCCCATTTATCTCGTATTGTCCAGTACTCGGTCGGATACGATCTCGTCTCCAGTACTCGCCAGGTTACCATTCTTTCGGTCTTGTATTTGTCAATAGTCGGACGACTTCGATTCCCCGTCTCTATGGCATTCTTCGTTACTCATTCGGATACCATCCTTTCTATCTTGGATTCTCCGATACTCGAACGAATTCGTTTTCCCGTCTGTCTTGTATTCTCCAGTACTCTACCGGATACGATATCTTCTCCGGTACTCGCCAAGATACCATTCTTTCGGTCTTGGATTCATCGGTACTCGGACAAATTCGATTCCTCGTCTCTATCGTATTCTCCGGTACTCGCTTGGTTACCATCCTTTTTGTCTTGGATTCTCCGATAGTCGAACGAATTCAATTCCCCGTCTCTCTTGTATTCTCTAGTACTCTGCCGAATATGATATCTTCTTCGGTACTCGCCAAGATACCATTCTTTCAGTCTTGGATTCATCAGTACTCGGACGAATTCGATTCCCCGTCTCTATCATATTCTACGGTACTCGCTCGAATACCATCCTTTATGTTTCGGATTCTCCAATAGTCGAATGAATTCGATTTCCCGTCTGTCTTGTATTCTCCAGTACTCGGCCGGAAAAGATATCTTCTCTAGTACTCGCCAGGATACCATTCTTTCGGTCTTGGATTCGTCGGTACTCGAACGAATTCGATTCGCTGTCCCTATCGTATTCTTCGGTACTCGCCTGGATACCATCATTTATGTCTTGGATTCTCCGATACTCAGCAAATTCGATTCACCATCTAGCTTGTATTGTCTAGTACTCGATTGGATACGATCTCATCTCCGGTACTCGCCAGGATACCATTCTTTCGGTCTTAGATAAGTCGATAGTCAGACGAATTCGATTCCCCGTCTCTATGGTATTCTCCGGTACTCGTCTGAATACCATCCTTTATGTCTTGGATTCAACGGTACTCGAACGAATTCGTTTTCCCGTCTGTCTTGTATTCTCCAGTACTCTGCCGGATACGATATCTTCTCCGGTCCTTGCCAAGATACCATTCTTTCGGTCTTGGATTCAACGGTACTCGGACGAATTCAATTCCCCGTTTCTATCGTATTCTTCGGTACTCGCTTTGATACCATCCTTTCTGTCGTGGATTCTTCGATAGTCGAACGAATTCGATTCCCCGTCTGTCTTATATTGTCCAGTACTTTGTTGGATACGATATCTTATCCGGTACTCGCCAAGATACCATTCTTTCGATCTTGGATTCATCGGTACTTGGACGAATTCGATTCCCCGTCTCTATTGTATTCTACGGTACTCGCCCGGATACCATCCTTTTTGTCTCAGATTCTCCGATAGTCGAACAAATTCGATTTCCCGTCTGTCTTGTATTCTCCAGTACTCGGCCAGATACGATATCTTCTCTAGTACTCGCCAGGATACCATTCTTTCGGTCTTGGATTCGTCGGTACTCGGACAAATTCGATTCGCTGTCTCCATCGTATTCTTCAGTACTCGCCCGGATACCATCCTTTCGGTCTTAAATTCTCCTATACTTGGAAAATTAGATTCCCCGTTTTTCTCGTATTGTCCAATACTCGGTCGGATACGATCTCGTTTCTAGTACTCGCCAGGATACCATTATTTCGATCTTGGATTTGTCAATAGTCGGACGAATTCGATTCCCAGTCTCTATGGTATTCTCCGGTACTCATTCGGATACCATCCTTTCTCTCTTGGATTCTCCGATACTCGAACGAATTCGATTCCCCATTTGTCTTGTATTCTCTAGTACTCGCCAGGATACGATATCTTCTTCGGTACTAGCCAAGATACCATTCTTTCAGTCTTGGATTCATTGGTACTCGGACGAATTCGATTCCCCGTCTCTATCGTATTCTAGGGTACTCGCTCGGATACTATCCTTTCCGTCTTAGATTCTCTTGTACTTGGCAAATTCGATTCTCCGTCTGTCTCGTATTCTCCAGTACTCGCCAGGATACCATTCTTTCGATCTTGGATTTGTCAATAGTCGAACGAATTCGATTCCCTGTCTCAATGGTATTCTCCGATAGTCGAATGAATTTGATTCCCCGTTTGTCTTGTATTCTCCAGTACTCGGCCAGATGCGATATCTTCTTCGGTACTCGCCAGGATACCATTATTTCGGTCTTGGATTTGTCAATAGCCAGACGAATTCGATTCTCCGTCTCTATGGTATTCTCCGGTACTCGCCTGGATACCATCCTTTCTGTCTTGGATTCTCCGATAGTCGAACGAATTCGATTCCCCGTCTGTGTTGTATTCTCCAGTACTTGGCCGGATACGATATCTGCTCCGGTACTCGCCTGGATACCATCCTTTCTGTCTTGGATTCTCCGATAGTCGAACGAATTCGATTCCCCGTCTGTGTTATATTCTCCAGTACTCGACCGGATACGATATCTGCTCCAGTACTCGCCCGGATACCATTCTTTCGGTCTTGGATTCATTGGTACTCGGACTAATTCGTTTCGTTGTCTCTATCGTATTTTCCGGTACTCGGCCGGATACCACCCTTTATGTGTTGGATTCTCCGATACTCGGCAAATTCGATTCCCCGTCTATCTTGTATTGTCCAGTTATCGGTCGGTTACAATCTCATCTCCAGTACTCGCCAGGATACCATTCTTTCGATCTTGGATTCTTCAATAGTCAGACGAATTCGATTCGCCGTCTCTATGGTATTCTCTGATACTCGTCCGGATACCATCCTTTCTGTCTTGGATTCTCCGATAGTTGAACGAATTCGATTCCCCGTCTGTCTTGTATTCTCCAGTACTCTACCGGATACGATATCTTCTCCAATACTCGCAAAGATACCATTCTTTCGACCTTGGATTCATCGGTACTTGGACGAATTTGATTCCCCGTCTCTATCGTATTCTCCGGTACTCGCTTGGATACCATCCTTTCTGTCTTGGATTCTCCGATAGTCGAACGAATTCAATTCCCCGTCTGTCTTGTATTCTCTAGTACTCTGTCGGATACGATATCTTCTCTGGTACTCGCCAAGATACCATTTTTTCGGTCTTGGATTCATCGGTACTCGGACGAATTTGATTCCCCGTCTCTATCGTATTCTCCGATACTCGCTCGGATACCATCGTTTCTGTCTTGGATTCTCTGATACTTGGAAAATTCGAGTCCCCATTTGTCTCATATTGTCCAGTTCTCAGTCGAATACGTTCTCGTCTCTAGTACTCGCTAGGATACCATTCTTTCGGTCTTGGATTTGTCAATAGTCGGACGAATTCGAGTCCCCGTCTGTCTTGTATTCTCCAGTACTCTGCCGGATACGATATCTTCTCTGGTACTCGCCAAGATACCATTCTTTCGGTCTTGGATTCATCGGTACTCGGACGAATTTGATTCCCTGTCTCTATCGTATTCTTCGGTACTCGCTTGGATACCATCCTTTCTGTCTTGGATTCTCCGATAGTTGAACGAATTCGATTCCCCGTTTGTCTTGTATTCTCTAGTACTCGGTCGGATACGATCTCTTCTCCGAAACTCATCAGGATACCATTCTTTTGGTCTGGGATTCGCCGGTACTCGGACAAATTCGATTCCTCGTCTCTATCGTATTCTTCGGTACTCGCTCGTATACCATCCTTTCTGTCTTGGATTCTACGATACTCGGACGAATTGGATTCCTCGTCTGTCTTGTATTCTCTTGTACTCGGCCGGATACGATATCTTCTCCAGTACTCGCCAGGATACCATTTTTTCGGTCTTGGATTCATCGGTACTTAAGATGAATTCGATTCCCCGTCTCTATCGTATTCTCTGGTACTTGCCCGGATACCATCCTTTCTATCTTGGATTCTCTGATACTCGGTAAATTTGATTCCCCGTCTGTCTCGTATTGTCCAGTACTCGGTCGGATAAGATCGCGTCTCCAATACTCGCCAGGATACTATTCTTTTGGTCTTGGATTCATCGGTACTTGGACGAATTTGATTCCCTGTCTGTCTTGTATTCTCCAGTACTCGATCGGATACGGTCTCGTCTCCAGTTCTCGCCAGGATACCATTCTTTCGGTCCTGGATTCGTCGGTACTCGGACGAATTCATTTCCCCGTCTGTATTGTATTCTCCGGTACTTGCCCGGATACCATCCTTTCTATCTTGGATTCTCCGATACTCGGACAAATTCAATTCCTCGTCTGTCTCGTATTCTCCAGTACTCGCCCGAATACGATCTCTTCTCTGCTACTCGCCAGGATACCATTCTTTCGGTCTTGGATTTGTCGGTAGTCGGACGAATTTGATTCCCCGTCTATATCGTTCTCTCCGGTACTCGCCGGGACACCATCCTTTCTGTCTTTTATTCTCGGATACTCGGACGAATTCGACTCCCCGTCTCTCTTGTATTCTCTAGTACTCGACCGGATACGATCTCTTCTCCGGTACTCGCAAGGATACCATTCCTTTGGTCTGGGATTCGGTGGTACGTGGACGAATTCGATTCCCCGTCTCTATCGTATTCTCTGGTACTCGCCCGGATACCATCCTTTCTATCTTGGATTCTCCGATACTCGGACAAATTCAATTCCTCGTCTGTCTTGTATTCTCTAGTACTCGCCCGGATACGATCTCTTCTCCAGTACTCGCCAGGATACCATTCTTTCGGTCTTGGATTCACCGGTAGTCGGACGAATTCGATTCCCCATCTATATTGTTATCTCCGGTACTCGCCGGGATACCATTCTTTCTGTCTTTGATTCTCCGATACTCGAACGAATTCGATTCCCCGTCTGTCTTGTATTCTCCAGTACTCGGCCGGAGACAATCTCTTCTCCAGTACTCACCAGGATACCATTCTTTCGGTCCTGGATTCATCGGTACTCGGACGAATTCGATTCCCTGTCTTTATCGTATTCTCTGGTACTTGCCCAGATACCACCCTTTCAGTCTTGGATTCTCCGATACTCGAACGAATTCGATTCCCCGTCTGTCTCGTATTGTCCAATACTCGATCATATATGATCTCCTCTCAGGTACTCGCCAGGATACCATTCTTTCGATCTTGGATTCGTTGATAGTCGGACGAATTCAATTCCCCGTCTTTATCATATTCTCCGATACTCGCCCGGATACCATCCTTTTTGTCTTGGAAATTCCGATACTCAGACAAATTCGATTCCCCGTCTGTCTCGTATTCTCCAGTACTCGGCCGGATACGATCTCTACTCCGGTACTCGCCGGGATACCATTCTTTCAGTCTTGGATTTGCCGGTACTCGGACGAATTCGATTCCCTGTCTCTATCGTATTCTTCGGTACTCGCCCATATACCATCCTTTCTATCTATGATTCTCGGATACTCGGACGAATTCGACTCCCCGTCTTTCTCGTATTCTATAGTACTCGACCGGATACGATCTCTTCTCCTGTACTCACCAGGATACCATTCTTTCAATCTTGGATTCGTCGGTACTCGGACGAATTCGATTCCCCGTCTCTATCGTATTCTCCGGTACTCGCCCAGATACCATCATTTTTGTCTTGGATTCTCCGATACTCGGCAAATTCGATTCTCCGTCTATCTCGTATTGTCCTGTACTCGATCGGATACGATCTCGTCTCTGGTACTCACTAGGATACCATTCTTTCGATTTTGGATTCGTTAATAGTCGGACGAATTCGATTCCCCATCTCATCGTATTCTTCGGTACTTGCCCGGATACCATCCTTTCTCTCTTGGATTCTCCGATACTCGGCAAATACGATTCCTCGTCTGTCTCATATTCTCCAGTACTTGCCCGAATACTATCTCTTCTCCGATACTCGCCAGCATACCATTCTTTCGGTCTTGGATTCGCCGGTACTCAGACGAATTCAATTCCCCATCTCGATAGTATTCTCCGGTACTCGCTCGGATACCATCCTTTCTGTCTTCAATTCTCCGATACTCGAACGAATTCGATTCCCCATCTGTCTTGTATTCTCCAGTACTCGGCCGGATACGATCTTTTCTCCAGTACTCACCAAGATACCACTCTTTCGATCTTGGATTCACCGGTACTCAGACAAATTCGATTCACCGTCTCTATCGTATTCTCTTGTACTCGCCCAGATACCATATTTTCTGTCTTGGATTCTCCGATACTCGGACGAATTCAATTCCCCGTCTGTCTCGTATTGTCCAGTACTCGGCCGGATACGATCTCTTCTTCGGTACTCGCAAGGATAGCATTCTTTCGATCTTGGATTCGCTGGTACTCGAACGAATTCGATTCCCCGTCTCTATCGTATTCTCCGGTACTTGCCTGGATACCATATTTTTTGTCTTGAATTCTCCAATACTTAGACGAATTCAATTCCCCGTCTGTCTCGTATTCTCCAGTACTCCGTAGGATGCGATCTCTTCTCTGGTACTCGCCAAGATACCATTCTTTCTATCTTGGATTCGTCGGTACTCGGACAAATTCGATTCCCCGTCTCTATTGTATTCTCTGGTAAATGCCCGGATGCCATCCTTTCTGTCTTGGATTCTTCGATACTCAACAAATTCGATTCCCCGTCTGTCTCATATTTTCCAGTACTCGGCTGGATACGATCTCTTCTCCGGTACTCGCTAGGATACCATTCTTTCGGTCTTGGATTTGTTGGTACTCGGACGAATTCGATTCCCCGTCTCTATCGTATTCTCCGGTACTCACCGGGATGCCATCCTTTCTGTCTTGGATTCTCTAATACTCGAACGAATTCGACTCCCCGTCTGTCTCGTATTCTCCAGTACTTGGCCAAATACGATCTCTTCTCCGGTACTCACTAGGATACCATTCTTTCAGTCTTGGATTCACTGGTACTCGGACGAATTCGATTCCCCATCTCTATCGTATTCTCCGATACTCGCCGGGATACCATCCTTTCTGTCTTGGATTTTCTCATACTCGGACGAATTCGACTCCTCGTTTGTCTCGTATTCTCCAGTACTCGGCCAGATACGATCTCTTCTTCGGTACTCACCAAGATACCATTCTTTCGGTCTTGGATTCGTCGGTACTCGGACGAATTCGATTCCCCGTCTCTATCATATTCTCTAGTAGTCGCTCGGATACCATCCTTTTTGTCTTGGATTCTTCGATACTCGGACGAATTCGATTCCCTATCTGTCTCGTATTCTCTAGTACTCGGTTGGATACGATCTCATCTCCAGTACTCGCCAAGATACCATTCTTTCGGTCTTGGATTCGTCGATAGTCGGACGAATTCGATTCCCCGTCTCTATCATATTCTTCGGTACTCGCCCGGATACCATCCTTTCTGTCTTGGATTCTCTGATACTTGGACAAATTTAATTCCCTGTCTGTCTTGTATTCTCCAGTACTCGCCTGGATATGATCTCTACTCCGGTACTCGCTAGGATACCATTGTTTCGGTCTTGGATTCATCAGTACTCATACGAATTCGATTCCCCATCTCTATCGTATTCTCCGGTAGTCGCCTGGATACCATACTTTCTATCTTGGATTCTCTGATACTCGGACGAATTCGACTCCCCGTTTTTCTTGTATTCTCCAGTATTCGACCGGATACGATCTCTTCTCCTGTACTCGCCAGGATACCATTCTTTTGGTCTTGGATTCGTCAGTACTCAGACAAATTCAATTCCCCGTCTCTACCGTATTCTCCAGTACTCGCCCAGATACCATCCTTTTTGTCTTGAAAATTCCGATACTCGGACAAATTCGATTCCCCGTCTGTCTCGTATTCTCCAGTACTCGGCTGGATACGATCTCTACTCTGGTACTCGCCGGGATACCATTCTTTCAGTCTTGGATTCGCCGGTACTCGGACGAATTCAATTCCCTGTCTCTATCGTATTCTCGGTAGTCGCCCGGATACCATACTTTCTATCTTGGATTCTCTGATACTCGAAATAATTCGACTCCCCGTCTTTCTTGTATTCTCCAATACTCGACCGAATACGATCTCTTCTCCTGTACTCGCCAGGATACCATTCTTTTGGTCTTGGATTCGTCGATACTGGGACAAATTCGATTCCCCGTCTCTACCGTATTCTCCAGTACTCGCCCAGATACCATCATTTTTGTCTTGGATTCTCCGATACTCAGACGAATTCGATTCCTCGTCTGTCTCATATTCTCCAGTACTCGACTGGATACGATCTCTTCTCCAGTACTCCCCAAGATACCATTCTTTCAGTCTTGGATTCGCTGATACTCGGACGAATTCGATTCCCCGTCTCTATCGTATTCTCCAATAGTCGCTCGAATACCATACTTTCTATCTTGGATTCACTAATACTCAGACGAATTCGACTCCCCATCTTTCTTACTTACTACTGTACTGGATGCAATAAATCTAAAACTCTTTAACCACTATCATATTTCATATCTCAAATGTCGATCTATAGAGTATTACATATTCTATATAAAATTAGAGACTACTTCAATTTCTTTAAAATTTATTAGATATCACGCCACAAATCTAGAATTGTAAAATAGAGTACTCATACATCCTCCCTAATTCTATAGACACTTAGTGCCAAGGAGACGTTTTCACTTCAAATGTCAATTATAAAATATTTTTTGGAATTGTTGTCATGAATAGCTTCTTTAGAATTTTATGTTTTTTTTGTGGAGTACTCTGTTTTATAATTTTTCATGTGTTATGACATGTAGCAGCCTCAAAAGAAAATAGAGTTGTCTACAATTTTAGATAGAATAGGTAGTCATCTAAGATTCTTAATACATGATATGGTATGTAGTAGTTGGGAAGGAATTCTAAAGATAGAGATGAACAAATGATGAATTTAAAAGAATGAAAGTTTTAACCATAAAAAGTATACCTAGTGTGAAATAAACTCATTATCTATTGTTTGGGCGAATTTTATGTGATTGTTTTTCAAATGAGGAATTCTTTACTTACTGCTATACTCCGTACCATAAATCTAAAATTCATTAAACACTATCATATTCTATATCTCAAATCTCGAATTATAGAGTATTACATATTGTATATAAAATAAGAGATAATTCTATTTCTTTAAAAGTTATTAGATATCATGCCAAGAATCTAGCATTGTAAAATAATCTACTCATACGTCCACCCTAATTCTAGAGACACTTAGTGCGAAGGAGACTACTTCACTTAAAATGTCAATTTTAAATTTTTTTTTGAATTGTTGTCAAGAATAGATTCTTTAGAATTTAGGTTTTATGTATAGAGTACTCTGTTTTGGAATTCTTGATGTGTTATGACATGTAGCATCCTCAAAAGAAAATAGAGTTGTCTAGAATTTTAGATAGAATAAGTAGTCATCTAAGATTCATGATAGGTGATACGCTATGTGGTAGTTGGGAAGGATTTCTAAAGATAGAGATGGACCAATCATGAATTTAAAAGAATGAAAGTTTTATCCATAAAAAGTATACCTAGTGTGAAATAGATTCATTATCTATTGTTTGCGCGAATTTTATGTGATTGTTTTTCAAATCAGGACTTCTTTAGTTACTACTGTACTCCACGCCATAAATTTGAAATTCATTAAACACTATCATATTCCATATCTCAAATCTTGAAGTATAGAGTATAGCATATTCTATATAAAATTAGGGACGACTTTAATTTCTCTAAAAGTTATTAGATATCATGCCACGAATCTATTGTAAAATAGACTACTCATACATCCACCCTAATTCTAGAGACACTTAGTGCCAAGGAGACTACTTAATTTCAAATGTCAATTATAAATATTTTTTGACAATGTTTTCAAGAATAGCATGTTTATAATTTTAGGTTTTATGTATGGAGTACTTTGTTTTAGATTTCTTGATGTCTTATGACATGAAGCAGCCTCAAAAGAGATTAGAGTGGTCTAGAATTTTAGATAGAATATGTAGTAATCTAAGATTCTTGATACGTGATATGGCATGTAGTAGTTGGGAAGGAATTGTAAAGATAGAGATGTTCAAATGATGAATTTAAAATAATGAAAGTTTTATCCATAAAAAGTACACCTACTGTGAAATAGACTCATTATCTATTGTTTGGGCAAAATTTATGTGATTGTTTTTCAAACTAGGAATTCTTTACTTACTGTTGTACTCCATGCCATAAATCTAAAATTTATTAAACACTATCATATTCCATATCTCAAATCTCGAAGTATAGAGTATTACAATTCTATATAAAATTAGGGACAACTTCAATTTCTTTAAGTGTTATTAGATATCACGCCAAGAATCTGGCATTATAAAACTCATACACCCACTCTAATTCTAGAGACTTTGTGCGAAGGAGCCTACTTCAATTCAAATGCCAATTTTAATTTTTTTATTTTTAATTGTTGTTAAGAAATGCTTTTTTAGAATTTTAGGTTTTATGTATGGAGTACTCTGTTTTAGAATTCTTGATGTGTTATGACATGTAGTAGACTCAAAAGAAAATAGAGTATTCAAAATTTTAGATAGAATAGGTAGTAATCTAAGATTCTTGATACATGATGTGGTATGTAGTAGTTGGGAAGGAATTCTAAAGATAGAGATGAACAAATGATGAATTTAAAAGAATGAATGTTTTATCCATAAAAAGTATACCTAGTGTGAAATACACTCATTATCTATTGTTGGGGCGAATTTTATGTCATTGTTTCTCAAATCAGGAATTCTTTACTTACTGCTGTACTAGATGCAATAAATCTAAAATTCTTTAACCACTATCATATTCCATATCTCAAATCTCGATCTATAGAGTACCACATATTCTATATAAAATTAGAGACTACTTTAATTTCTTTAAAAGTTATTAGATATCACACCACGAATCTAGAATTGTAAAAAAGAGTACCCATACATCCTCCCTAATTCTAGAGACACTTAGTCCCAAGGAGACTACTTCACTTTAAATCTCCTTTATAAATATTTTTTGAAAGTGTTTTCACGAATAGCTTCTTTAGAATTTTAGGTTTTATATATGGAGTACTCTATTTTGGAATTCTTGATGTCTTATAAAATGTAGCAGCCTCAAAAGAAAATAGACTGGTCTAGAATTTTAGATAGAATATCTAGTAATCTAAGATTGTTGATACGTGATATGGTATGTAGTAGAGTGGAAAGAATTCTAAAGATAGAGATGATCAAAGGATGAATGTAAAAGAATGAAAGTTTTATCCATAAAAAGTATACTTAGTGTGAAATAGACTCATTATCTATTGTTTGGGCAAATTTTATGTCATTGTTTCTCAAATCAGGAATTCTTTACTTACTGCTGTACTAGATGCAATAAATCTAAAATTCTTTAACCACTATCATATTCCATATTTCAAATCTCGATCTATAGAGTACCACATATTCTATATAAAATTAGAGACTACTTTAATTTCTTTAAAAGTTATTAGATATCACACCACGAATCTAGAATTGTAAAAAAGAGTACCCATACATCCTCCCTAATTCTAGAGACACTTAGTCCCAAGGAGACTACTTCACTTTAAATCTCCTTTATAAATATTTTTTGAAAGTGTTTTCACGAATAGCTTCTTTAGAATTTTAGGTTTTATATATGGAGTACTCTATTTTGGAATTCTTGATGTCTTATAAAATGTAGCAGCCTCAAAAGAAAATAGACTGGTCTAGAATTTTAGATAGAATATCTAGTAATCTAAGATTGTTGATACGTGATATGGTATGTAGTAGAGTGGAAAGAATTCTAAAGATAGAGATGATCAAAGGATGAATGTAAAAGAATGAAAGTTTTATCCATAAAAAGTATACTTAGTGTGAAATAGACTCATTATCTATTGTTTGGGCAAATTTTATGTCATTGTTTCTCAAATCAGGAATTCTTTACTTATTGCTGTACTAGATGCAATAAATCTAAAATTCTTTAACCACTATCATATTCCATATCTCAAATCTCGATCTATAGAGTACCACATATTCTATATAAAATTATAGACTACTTTAATTTCTTTAAAAGTTATTAGATATCACACCACGAATCTAGAATTGTAAAAAAGAGTACCCATACATCCTCCCTAATTCTAGAGACACTTAGTCCCAAGGAGACTACTTCACTTTAAATCTCCTTTATAAATATTTTTTGAAAGTGTTTTCACGAATAGCTTCTTTAGAATTTTAGGTTTTATATATGGAGTACTCTATTTTGGAATTCTTGATGTCTTATAAAATGTAGCAGCCTCAAAAGAAAATAGACTGGTCTAGAATTTTAGATAGAATATCTAGTAATCTAAGATTGTTGATACGTGATATGGTATGTAGTAGAGTGGAAAGAATTCTAAAGATAGAGATGATCAAAGGATGAATGTAAAAGAATGAAAGTTTTATCCATAAAAAGTATACTTAGTGTGAAATAGACTCATTATCTATTGTTTGGGCAAATTTTATGTCATTGTTTCTCAAATCAGGAATTCTTTACTTACTGCTGTTCTCCCTGTGATAAATCGAAAATTCTTTAAAGACTATCATATTCCATATCTCAAATCTCGACGTATAGAGTATTACATATTATATATAAAATTGGAGACTACTTCAATTTCTCTAAAAGTTATTAGATATCATGCCACGAATCTAGAATTGTAAAATAGACTACTCATACCTCCACCCTAATTCTAGAGACACTTAGTGCAAAGGAGACTACTTAAATTCAAATGTCAATTATAAATATTTTTTGAAAGTGTTTTCAAGAATAGCATGTTTAGAATTTTAGGTTTTATGTATGGAGTACTCTGTTTTAGAATTCTTGATGTGTTATGACATGAAGCAACCTCAAAAGAGAATAGAGTGGTCTAGAATTTTAGATAGAATATGTAGCAATCTAAGATTCTTGATACGTGATATGGTATGTAGTAGTTGGGAAGGAATTGTAAAGATAGAGATGTTCAAATGATGAATTTAAAAGAATGAAAGTTTTATCCATAAAAAGTACACCTACTATGAAATAGACTCATTATCTATTGTTTGGGCGAATTTTATGTGATTGTTTTTCAAATCAGGAATTCTTTACTTACTCTGTACTCCATGCCATAAATCTAAAATTTATTAAACACTATCATATTCCATATCTCAAATCTCAAAGTATAGAGTATTACAATTCTTTATAAAATTAGGGACGACTTCAATTTCTTTAAGTGTTATTAGATATCATGCCAAGAATCTAGCATTGTAAAATAGACTACTCATATGTCCACTCTAATTCTAGAGACTTCGTGTGAAGGAGACTACTTCAATTCAAATGCCAATTTTCATTTTCATTTTTTTTTTTTGAACTGTTGTCAAGAAATGCTTTTTTAGAATTTTAGGTTTTATGTATGGAGTACTTTGTTTTAGAATTCTTGATGTGTTATGACATGTAGTAGACTCAAAAGAAAATAGAGTAATCTAAAATTTTAGATAGAATAGGTAGTAATCTAAGATTCTTGATACATGATGTGGTATGTAGTAGTTGGGAAGGAATTCTAAAGATAGAGATGAACAAATGATGAATTTAAAAGAATGAAAGTTTTAACCATAGAAAGTATACCTAGTGTGAAATAAACGCATTATCTATTGTTTGAGCGAATTTTATGTGATTGTTTTTCAAATCAGGAGTTCTTTAGTTACTGCTGTACTCCATGCCATAAATCTGAAATTCATTAAACACTATCATATTCCATATTTGAAATCTCGAAGTATAGAGTATTACATATTATACATAAAATAAGAGACTACTTCAATTTCTTTAAAAGTTAAGCTATCACGCCACGAATCTAGAATTGTAAAATAGACTACTCATACATCCACCCTAATTCTAGAGACACTTAGTGCGAAGGAGACTACTTCACTTCAAATGTCAATTATAAAATTTTTTTGGAATTGTTGTGAAGAATAGCTTCTTTAGAATTTTAGGTTTAATGCTGGGAGTACTCTCTTTTCGAATTCTTGATGTGTTATGACATGTAGTAGCCTTAAAAGAAAATGGAGTTGTCTACAGTTTTAGATAGAATAGGTAGTAATCTAAGATTCTTGATACGTGATATGGTATGTAGTAGTTGGGAAGCAATTACAAAGTTAGAGATGAACAAATAATGAATTTAAATGAATGAAAATTTTATCCATAAAAAGTATACTTAGTGTGAAATAGACTCATTATCTATTGTTTGGGCGAATTTTATCTCATTGTTTCTCAAATCAGGAATTCTTTACTTACTGCTGTACTCCACGCCATAAATCTAAAATTCATTAAACACTATCATATTCGATATCTCAAATCTTGAAGTGTAGAGGATTACATATTCTACATAAAATTAGAGACTACATCAATTTCTTTAAAAGTTATTAGATATCACGCCATGAATCTAGAATTGTAAAATAGACTACTCATACATTCACCCTAATTCTAGAGACACTTGGTGCGAAGGAGACTACTTCATTTCAAATGTCAATGTTAAAATTTTTTTGGAATTGTTGTCAAGAATAGTTTGTCTAGAATTTTAGGTTTTATGTATGGAGTACTCTCTTTTAGAATTCTTAATGTGTTGCGACACGTACTAGCCTAGAAAGAAAATAGAGTTGTCCAGAATTTTAGATAGAATAGGTAGTAATCTAAGATTCTTGATACGTGATATGGTATGTAGTAGTTGGGAAGGAATTCTAAAGATAGAGATGAACCAATGATGAATTTAAAAGAATGAAAGTTTTATCCATAGAAAGTATACCTAGTGTGTGATAGACTAATTATCTATTGTTTGGGCGAATTTTATGTCATTGTTTCTCAAATCAGGAATTCTTTACTTACTGCTGTACTCCCTGCCATGAATCTAAAATTCATTAAACATTATCATATTCCATATCTCAAATCTCGAAGTATAGAGTATTACATATTCGATTTTAAATTAAAGACTACTTCAATTTCTTTAAAAGTTATTAGATATCACGCCACGAATTTAGAATTGTAAAATAGGCTACTCATAAGTCAACCCAAATTTTAGAGACTTTTAGCAGCATGAGACTACTTCACTTGAAATGTCAATTATAATTTTTTTTTGGAATTCTTGTCAAGAAAAGATTCTTTAGAATTTTAGGTTTTATGTATGAAGTACTCTCTTTTAGAATTCTTGATGTGTTATGACATGTACTAGCCTAAAAAGAAAATAGAGTTGTGTAGAATTTTAGAAAGAATAGGTAGCAATCTAAGATTCTTGATATTTGATATGGTATGTAGTACTTGGGACGGAATTCTAAAGATAAAGATGAACAAATGATGAATTTAAACGAATGAAAGTGTTATCCATAAAAAGTATACCTAGTGCGAAATAGACTCTTTATCTATTGTTTGGGCGAATTTTATGTCATTCTTTATCAAATCAAGAATTCTTTACTTTCATACTCCGTGCTATAAATGTAAAATTCATTAAACACTATCATATTCCCTATCTCAAATCTCGAAGCATAGAGTATTACATATTCTATATAAAATTTGAGACAACTTCAATTTCTTTAAAAGTTATTAGATATCACACCACGAATCTAGAATTGTAAAATAGACTACTCATACATCCACCCTAATTTTAGAGACACTTATTGCGAAGGAGACTACTTCACTTCAAATGTCAATTATAAATTTTTTTTGGAATTGTTGTCAAGAATAGCTTCTTTCGAATTTTAGGTTTTATGTATGGAGTACTCTCTTTTTGAATTCGTGATGTGTTATGACTACTTCACTTCAAATGCCAATTATAAATTTTTTTTTGGAATTGTTGTCGAGAATAGCTTCTTTAGAATTTTAGGTTTTATGTATGGAGTACTCTCTTTTCGAATTCGTGATGTGTTATGACATGTAGTAGCCTCAAAAGAAAACAGAGTGGTCTAGAGTTTTAGATAGAATAGGTAGTAAACGAAGATTTTTGATACGTGCTATGGTATGTAGTAGTTGGGAAGGAATTCCAAAGATAGAGATCAACAAATGATGAATTTAAAAGAATGAAAGTTTTATCCATAGAAAGTATACCTAGTGTGAAATAGACTAATTATCTATTGTTTGGGCGAATTTTATGACATTGTTTCTCAAATCAAGAATTCTTTACTTACTGCTGTACTCCCTGCCATAAATCTAAAATTTATTAAACACTGTCATATTCCATATCTCAAATCTCGTAGTATAGAGTATTTCATATTCTATATAAAATTAGATACTACTTCAATTTCTTTAAAAGTTATTAGATATCACGCCACGAATCTAGAATTGTAAAATAGACTACTCATAGATCCACCCTAATTCTAGAGACACTTAATGTGAAGGAGACTACTTCACTTCAAATGTAAATTATAAAATTTTTTGGAATTGTTGTCAAAAATAGCTTCCTTAGAATTTTAGGCTTTATGTATGGAGTACTCTCTTTTAGAATTCTTAATGTGTTGCGACACGTACTAGCCTAGAAAGAAAATAGAGTTGTCCAAAATTTTAGATAGAATAGGTAGTAATCTAAGATTCTTGATACGTGATATGGTATGTAGTAGTTGGGAAGGAATTCTAAAGATAGAGATGAACCAATGATGAATTTAAAAGAATGAAAGTTTTATCCATAAAAAGTATACCTAGTGTGTGATAGATTAATTATCTATTGTTTGGGCGAATTTTATGTCATTGTTTCTCAAATCAGGAATTCTTTACTTAACGCTGTACTCCTTGCCATAAATCTAAAATTCATTAAACACTCATATTCCATATCTCAAATCTTGAAGTAGAGAGTATTACATATTTTATATAAAATTAGAGACTACTTCAAGTTTTTGAAAAGTTATTAGATATCACACCACAAATCTAGAATTGTAAAATAGAGTACTCATACATCCTCCCTAATTCTAGAGACACTTAGTGTGAAGGAGACTACTTCACTTCAAATGTCAATTATAAAATTTTTTTGGAATTGTTGTGAAGAATAGCTTATTTAGAATTTTTGGTTTTATGTATGGAGTACTCTCTCTTTTAGAATTCTTGATGTGTTATGACATGTAGTAGCCTCAAAAGAAAATAGAGTTGTCTAGAATTTTAGATAGAATAGGTAGTGATCTAAGATTCTTAATACGTGATAGAATAAGTTGTAGTTGGGAAAGAATTCTAAAGATAGAGATGAACGAATGATGAATTTAAAAGAATGAAAGTTTTAACCATAAAAAGTATACATTGTTTGAAATAGACTCATTATCTATTGTTTGGGCGAATTTTATGTCATTGTTTCTCAAATCAAGAATTCTTTACTTACTGCTGTACTGCCTACCATACATCTAAAATTCATTAAACACTATCATATTCCATATCTCAAATCTCGAAGTATAGAGTATTACATATTCTATATAAAAGTAGAGACTACTTACATTTCCTTAAAATTTATTAGATATCACGCCACAAATCTAGAATTGTAAAATAGAGTACTCATACATCCACCCTAATTCTAGAGATACTTAGTGTGAAGGAGACCACTTCACTTCAAATGTCAATTATCAAATTTATTGGAATTGTTGTCAAAAATAGCTTCTTTAGAATTTTAGGTTTTATGTATGGAGTACGCTGTTTTAGAATTGTTTATGTGTTATGACATGTAGCAGCCTCAAAAGAAAATAGAGGTGTCTAGAATTTTAGATAGAATAGGTAGTCATCTAAGACTCTTGATACGTGATATGGTATGTAGTAGTTGGGAAGGAATTCTAAAGATAGAGATGAACAAATGATGAATTTAAAAGAATGAAAGTTTTATCCATAAAAAGTAAACCTAGTGTGAAATAAACTCATTATCCATTGTTTGGTCGAATTTTATGTCATTATTTCTCAAATCAGGAATTCTTTACTTACTCCTCTACTCCATGCCATAATTCTAAAATTCATTAAACACTATAATGTTCTATATCTCAAATCTCGATGTATAGAGTATTAAATATTCTATATAAAATTAGAGACTACTTCAATTTCTTTAAAAGTTATTAGATATCACGCCACAAATCTAGAATTGCAAAACTAGACTAGTCATACATCCACCCTAATTCTAGAGACACTTAGTGCGAACGAGACCACTTCACTTCAAATGTCAATTATAAAAATTTTTGGAATTGTTGTCAAGAATAGCTTCTTTAGAATTTTAGGTTTGATGTAAGGAGCACTCTCTTTTCGAATTCTTGATTTATTATGACGTATTGTAGCCTTAAAAGAAAACGGAGTTGCCCAGAATTTTAGATGGAATAGGTAGTAATCTAAGATTCTTAACACGTGATATAATATGTAGTAGTTGGGAAAGAATTCTAAAAATAGAGATGAACAAATGATGAATTTAAAAGAATGAAAGTTTTATCCATAAAAAGTAAACCTAGTGTGAAATAAACTCATTATCCATTGTTTGGTCGAATTTTATGTCATTATTTCTCAAATCAGGAATTCTTTACTTACTCCTCTACTCCATGCCATAAATCTAAAATTCATTAAACACTATCTTATTCCATATCTCAAATCTCGAAGTATAGGGTATTACATATTCTATATAAAATTAGAGACTACTTCAATTTCTTTAAAAGTTACTACACATCACGCCACGAATCCTAGAATTGTAAAATAGACTACTCATGCATCCACCCTAATTCTTGAGACACTTAGTGCCAAGGAGACTACTTCACTTCAAATGTCAATTATAAATATTTGTTGGAATTGTTTTCAAGAATAGCTTCTTTAGAATTTTAGGTTTTATGTATGGAGTACTCTGTTTTAGAATTCTTGATGTGTTATGACATGTAGCAGCCTCAAAAGAAAATAGAGTGGTTTAGAATTTTAGATAGAATATGTAGTAATCTAAGATTCTTGATACATGATATGGTATGTAGTAGTTGGGAAAAAATTCTAAAGATAGACATGAACAAATGATGAATTTATAAGAATGAAAGTTTTTTCGATAAAAAGTATACCTAATGTGAAATAGAGTCATTATCTATTGTTTGGGCGAATTTTACCTCATTGTCTCTCAAATCAAGAATTCTTTACTTACTGTTGTACTCCGTTAAGGGAGTGTTTGGTACACGGGAATAGGGAGTGGGAATAGACATCTCATTCCTTTTCTCTCTTATTCCTATGTTTGGATAAATGTTAAGAAAGCAGAAATGAAATAAAAAATTATTTAGGTGGAAATCAAATCCAACTTATAAGTCAGATTTGAATTCATAAAAAATAGGCGGTATTCTAATTCGTTAAACCCATTTGATAATATAAAATAACCTAAATTTACTATTTTACCATCTTATCTTATTCTTCAAGTCGATGTTTATCTTATTTGCAAAGCTATAGACCCATTCGTCATCCACTTCTTATCTTCTTTACAAAGTTAGAGACTCATTCATCATCCACTTCTCTGCAACAAGTGATTCTCCCAAACTGAATCAATCAAACCTTCCATGACATTTAAAAAAAAAAAAAAATTCAATTTCTAATTTATCTAATCTTATATTTTTTTTCTTTGTAAAATATAATTCTATAGCTATTTTTGCATGACAAATTATTTAAAAATTTTGACAAAAAAAATGAATATTTAATTTTTTTTTTAAGGTTATGGATTTTATCGGATATGATATTTGTTGAAAATTAGAATGAAATTTGAATTCTTTTATTTCCTTTTTTGGAAATAGAAAAAATATTTGCTAGCTTTGAGAATTTAAATATTATGATATATATATATATATATATATATATATATATATATATATATATATATATATATATTGGTAAAATATAATTTTATAACTATTTAAGCATGATAATTTATTCAAATTTTTAATAAAAATAATAATTGAATATTTGTACATTAGGGTTATACGATTTTTTATGGTTAATTTTTTATTTATTGAGTATATATATATTTTAGTCTTATTATTTAATAACAAAAAAACTCTCAAACTTTATTTTTTTTTAAAAAAATTATTTTAAATTATATATAAGGATATTATTGTAAATTTATTTCTTTTTCATTTCCATTCCTATTATTATCAAACATTGGAATGGAAATAAATAATCATTTCAATCTTGCATTCCTAAGTTCATCCAAATGCTAGAAATGGAATCATCAAATTCATTTATATACACTAAGAAATAGGAATGGAAACAATGGAAACAAAATATTCATTTCCATTCCCTATTCCGATGTACCAAACACCCCCTAAACGCTATCATATTCCATATCTCAAATATCGAAGTATAGAGTATTACATATTCTATATAAAATTAGAGACTACTTCAATTTCCTTAAAAGTTATTAGACATCACTCCACGAATCTAGAGTTGTAAAATAGACTACTCAAACATCCACCCTAATTCTAGAGACACTCAGTGCTAACGAGACTACTTCACTTCAAATGTCAATTATAAATATTTTTTGGAAATGTTTTCAAGAATAGCCTCATTAGAATTCTAGGTTTTATGTATGGAGTACTTTGTTTTATAATTCTTGTTGTGTTATGACATGTAGTAGCCTCGAAAGAAAATAGAGTTGTCTAGAATTTTAGATAGAATAGGTAGTCATCTAAGATTGTTAATATGTGATATGGTATGTAGTAGTTGAGAAGGAATTCTAAAGATAGGGATGAACAAATGATGAATTTAAAAGAATGAAAGTTTTAACCATAAAAAGTATACCTACTGTGAAATAGACTCATTATCTATTGTTTGGGCGAATTTTATGTCATTGTTTTTCAAATTAGGAGTCGGTACGAACTTTATTAGAGAGGGTACGAACTTTGTTAGAGAGGATGCGAACTTTGCGAGAGAGGGTACGAACTTTGTTAGAGTGGGTACGAACTTTGTTAGATAGGGTACGAACATTGTGATAGAGGATGCGAACTTTGCAAGAGAGAGTACAAACTTTGTTAGAGTGGGTATGAACTTTGTTAGAGTGGGTACGAACTTTGGTAGAGAGGGTATGAACTTTGTCAGAGAGGGCACGAACTTTGTCAGAGATGGTACGAACTTTGTTAGAGTGGGTACGAACTTTATTAGAGAGGGTACGAACTTTGTTGGAGAGGATGCGAACTTTGCTAGAGAGGGTATGAACTTTGTTAGCGTGGGTACGAACTTTGTTAGAGAGGGTACGAACTTTGTTAGAGAGGATGTGAACTTTGCTAGAGAGGGTACGAACTTTGTTTGCGTGGGTACGAACATTTTTAGAGAGGGTACGAACTTTTCTAGAGAGGATGCGAACTTTGCTAAGAGGGTAGGAACTTTGTTAGAGTGGGTATGAACTTTTTTAGAGAGGGTACAAACTTTATTAGAGAGGATGCAAACTTTTTTAGAGAGGGTACAAACGTTGTTAGCGTGGGTACGAACTTTGTTAGAGAGGGTACGAACTTTGTTAGAGAGAATGCGAACTTTACTAGAGAGGGTACGAACTTAATTAGCGTGGGTATTAACTTTGTTAGAGAGGGTACGAACTTTGTTATAGAAGATGCGAACTATGCTAGAGAGGGTACGAACTTTGTTAGAGAGGATGCGAACTTTGCTAGAGAGGGTACGAACTTTGTTAGAGAGGGTACGAACTTTGTTAGAGAGGATGCGAACTTTGCTAGAGAGGGTACGAACTTAATTAGCGTGGGTACGAACTTTGTTAGAGAGGGTACGAACTTTGTTATAGAAGATGCGAACTGTGCTAGAGAGGGTACGAACTTTGTTAGAGTGGGTAAGAATTTTGTTAGAGTGGGTACGAACTTTGTTATAGAGGCTGCGAACTTTGCTAGAGCGGGTAGTAACTTTGTTAGAGTGGGCACGAACTTTGTTAGAGAGGGTACGAACTTTGTTATAGGGGATGCGAACTTTGATATAGAGAGTAGGAACTTTGTTAGAGTGGGTACGAACTTTGTCAGAGAGGGTGCGAACTTTGTTAGAGTGGGTATGAACTTTGTTATAGTGGGTACGAACATTGACGGATAAGGTACGAACTTTGTTAGAGTGGGTACGAACTTTGTTAGAGTGGGCACGAACTTTGTTAGAGTGGGTACGAACTTTGTCAAAGAGGGTACGAACTTTGTTAGAGTGGGTACGAACTTTGTCAAAGAGGGTACGAACTTTGTCAGAGTGGGTACGAACTTTATTAGAGAGGGTACGAACTTTTTTAGAGAGGGTATGAACTTTGTTTGAGTGGGTTCGAACTTTGTCAGAGAGGGTTTGAACTTTATTAGAGTGGGTACGAACTTTGTGAAAGAGGGTACAAACGTTGTCAGAGTCGGTACGAACATTATTAGAGAGGGTACGAACTTTGTTAGAGAGGATGCGAACTTTGCGAGAGAGGGTACGAACTTTGTTAGAGTGGGTACGAACTTTGTTAGATAGGGTACGAACATTGTTATAGAGGATGCGAACTTTGCTAGAGAGAGTACGAACTTTGTTAGAGTGGGTATGAACTTTGTTAGAGTGGGTATGAACTTTGGTAGAGAGGGTACGAACTTTGTTAGAGAGGGCACGAACTTTGTCAGAGATGGTACGAACTTTGTTATAGTGGGTACGAACATTGTCGGATAGGGTACGAACTTTGTTAGAGAGGGTACGAACTTTGTTATAGTGGGTACGAACTTTGCTAAGGAGGGTACGAACTTTGTTCGAGTACGTACGAACTTATTTAGAGTGGGTACGAACTTTGTTAGAGACGGTACGAACTTTGTTAGAGTGGGTACAAACTTTGTTAGAGAGGTGACGAACTTTGTTAGAGTGGGTACAAACTTTGTTATATAGCATGTGAACTTTGCTAGAGAGGGTACGAACTTTGTTAGAGTGGGTATGAACTTTGTTAGAGTGGGTACGAACTTTGGTAGAGAGGGTACGAACTTTGTCAGAGAGGGCATGAACTTTGTCAGAGATGGTACGAACTTTGGTAGAGTGGGTACGAACTTTGTCAGAGAGGGTACGAACTTTGTCAGAGATAGTACAAACTTTGTTAGAGGGGGTACCAACTTTGTTAAAGAGGGTACGAACTTTGTCAGAGTGGATACGACCTTTATTAGAGAGTGTACGAACTTTGTTAAAGAGGATGCGAACTTTGCTAGAGAGGGTACGAACTTTGTTAGAGTGGGTACGAACTTTGTTAGATAGGGTACGAACATTGTTATAGAGGATGCGAACTTTGCTAGAGAGAGTATGAACTTTTTTAGAGTGGGTATGAACTTTGTTAGAGTGGGTACGAACTTTGTCAGAGAGGGTACGAACTTTGTAATAGAGGATGCGAACTGATTCGTCCCCAATTGGTGTTCTGATTGATTCAGATCAATCAACTGATGTGATTTGATTTCAATCCTCAGACGGGAGTTATCAACAAAATTTATAAACCTAATTCACCATATACTAGGGTAGGATAGCTAGCATAGCATAGTGGCTCTAGGATCGTCCACAGAGATGGGTTTTCACTTCACAATTAATATTACTTTAAAGATGAATTGGTGCTTTTTGATTTCAAGGTTAGCTTTAAAAGAAAACAAAAGTTTGCATAAAAACGAATGGTTTTAAGCTAACCAAACTAAAAATAACTAAAAGTAATTAGAAAGAAAGATGTTTCTTGGGATCTCAGGTTACTAGGATCAGGTGCCTATAACAAAAAGGGAGATTCCAGTCACTTGTTTCTTTTCCTCGCATTGGGGATTTAACATATAGTTATTTCCCGAACCGGTGTGGTACAGATGCTTACCATTAATGGTTTCAAACACTAAATCCCTCTCACTGATCCATCTTGCAATGGCTCGTGCCTCTCACCTAGCATTTGCCACTCAAAAGGATCTTTAACCTTGGATTATCCTTCAAAAGCTCGCAAGAGATAACTAATGGATGTCTCCTTGGAGTCCAAAAGCTTACCAAGTGTTGGCCGGTCTATAAAATCCTACCTTCAAACCACCTCCCAAAGGCTCGCAAGAGATAAACTAGTGAAACTCAATGGACGGAGTCCACTTGCCTTACCAAGTGTTGGCCTAGGTGATTCGAAGGCGTTTTAAGTTAACTAAAAAAATAGAAATCATTAACGGGTCATACTTTCTCTTCATTAAAAATGGAAACAACAAAAACTCACCCTCATGCAGCCGACACCTTACCTAGCTTCCTTCACCCAAGAGACAAAAAGCCTAGCCTCTCATCCTCTGAGGAAACATCCTCAAAGGATGTTTGGCTAGAAAGAAAATAAAAGAGAAAACAAAGACGAGAGAGAAAAATAGAGCAAGGCTCTGTATATTTTATATATCTACATAAGGTTGTCTCTGGAAAAGCTCCCGAGATATTTCCTAATTTTATTTACAACGGATGCAAGGGAATATATAGGCAAGTTTTTCCAACCTTCCTAGCTAAGGAATTCTCTAATTGGTGGATTACAAGGAGAGTTTGGGAATTTAGACATCAAATATCTAAAGCAAAAAGATCTCAAGATGTCGGTTGCAGCTATTGGGAAGCTTCAGGACACCGCGGCACTGTGCAAAAATGGCTGCGAAATTTCGCAGCCAAAGGACAACATTTTCGCAGCCAAAGGCTGATTTCGCAGCCGTGCAACATTCTGCCTTTAGCTTGGAGTGATCTGCTTCCAATGGCTGTAACTCCTTCATTTCAACTCTGAAGTGCGCACCGTTTGAAGCATTGGATTCTTGACTTCCTGAGCTTTAAAATGGTATATAGCATGCATGAATTGGACTTCGGGAAGTGCTCCAAAAGTGGCCAAGAAGACTGCAACTGCTGTCCCCTATTTTGCTTCACTCTGTTTTTCCTCTCTCCGTTGCTCTTTCCTTGCATACTTTGAACGACTTTGGCAAAGGGCTATGGAGCTCCAAAGCTTGGTTCTTCATGAATTTGAGCTTCCAAAAGCTTTGCCATGAACTATATACAGCTCTCCCTCATTCTTGGATTGCTTTGGTGATCAAAATACTAACAAAAACACCAAAACTTGCACATTTTGATTAGAATTGATTGCAAGGGTCCTTAATATGTTAATTGGGTTAAAAGGTGATAACTACTACTCAAAAGTGTTTAAAAGAGTTAATTACAAGCCTACAAAATAGCATTTTTGAGTAGTAATCACGAACTTTGCTAGAGAGGGTACGAACTTTGTTAGAGTGGGTCTGAACTTCTCTAGAGTGGGTACGAACATTGTCAGAGAGGGTACGAACTTTGTTAGAGTGGGTACGAACTTTTGTTAGAGTGGGTCTGAACTTCTTTAGAGTGGGTACGAGCATTGTGAGAGAGGGTACGAACTTTGTTAGAGTGGGTACAAACTTTATTAGAGAGGGTACGAACTTTCTTAGAGAGGATGCGAACTTTGCCAGAGAGGGTACGAACTTTGTTAGCGTGGGTACGAACTTTGTTAGAGAGGATGCGAACTTTGCAAGAGAGGGTATGAACTTTGTTAGCGTGGGTACGAACTTTGTTAGAGAGGGTACGAACTTTGTTAGAGAGGATGCGAACTTTGCTAGAGAGGGTACGAACTTTGTTAGAGAGGATGCGAACTTTGCTAGAGAGGGTACGAACTTTGTTAGAGAGGATGCGAACTTTGCTAGAGAGGGTACGAACTTTGTTAGCGTGGATACGAACTTTATTAGAGAGGGTACAAACTTTGTTAGAGAGGATGCGAACTTTGCTAGAGAGGGTACGAACTTTGTTAGCGTGGGTATGAACTTTGTTAGAGAGGGTACGAACTTTGTTAGAGAGGATGCGAACTTTGCTAGAGAGGGTACGAACTTTGTTAGCATGGGTACGAACTTTATTAGAGAGGGTACGAACTTTCTTAGAGAGGATGCGAACTTTGCCAGAGAGGGTACGAACTTTGTTAGCGTGGGTACGAACTTTGTTAGAGAGGGTACGAACTTTGTTAGAGAGGATGCGAACTTTGCAAGAGAGGGTATGAACTTTGTTAGCGTGGGTACGAACTTTGTTAGAGAGGGTACGAACTTTGTTAGAGAGGATGCGAACTTTGCTAGAGAGGGTACGAACTTTGTTAGAGAGGATGCGAACTTTGCTAGAGAGGGTACGAACTTTGTTAGAGAGGATGCGAACTTTGCTAGAGAGGGTACGAACTTTGTTAGCGTGGATACGAACTTTATTAGAGAGGGTACAAACTTTGTTAGAGAGGATGCGAACTTTGCTAGAGAGGGTACGAACTTTGTTAGCGTGGGTATGAACTTTGTTAGAGAGGGTACGAACTTTGTTAGAGAGGATGCGAACTTTGCTAGAGAGGGTACGAACTTTGTTAGCATGGGTACGAACTTTATTAGAGAGGGTACGAACTTTGTTAGAGAGGATGCGAACTTTGCTAGAGAGGGTACGAACTTTGTTAGAGAGGGTACAAACTTTGTTATAGAAGATGCGAACTGTGCTGGAGAGGGTACGAACTTTGTTAGAGTGGGTAAGAATTTTGTTATAGTGGGTACGAACTTTGTTATAGAGGCTGCGAACTTTGCTAGAGCGGGTAGTAACTTTGTTAGAGTGGGTACGAACTTTGTTAGAGAGGGTACGAACTTTGTTAGAGTGGGTAAGAATTTTGTTATAGTGGGTACGAACTTTGTTATAGAGGCTGCGAACTTTGCTAGAGCGGGTAGTAACTTTGTTAGAGTGGGTACGAACTTTGTTAGAGAGGGTACGAACTTTGTTAGAGTGGGTATGAACTTTGTTATAGTGGGTACGAACATTGTCGGAGAGGGTACGAACTTTGTTAAAGTGGGTACGAACTTTGTTAGATTGGGCACGAACTTTGTTATAGTGGGTACGAACTTTGTCAGAGAGGGTACGAACTTTGTTAGAGTGGGTACAAACTTTGTCAAAGAGGGTACGAACTTTGTCAAAGTGGGTACGAACTTTGCTAGAGAGGGTACGAACTTTGTTAGCTTGGGTACGAACTTTGTTATAGAGGGTGCGAACTTTACTAGAGAGGATGCGAACTTTGCTAAGAGGGTAGGAACTTTGTTAGAGTGGGTATGAACTTTTTTAGAGAGGGTACAAACTTTGTTATAGAGGATGCGAACTTTGCTAGAGAGGGTACGAACTTTGTTAGAGTGGGTCTGAACTTCTTTAGAGTGGGTACGAGCAGTGTGAGAGAGGGTACGAACTTTGTTAGAGTGGGTACGAACTTTATTAGAGAGGCTACGAACTTTGTTAGAGAGGATGCGAACTTTGCTAGAGAGGGTACGAACTTTGTTAGCGTGGGTGCGAACTTTGTTAGAGAGGGTACGAACTTTGTTAGAGAGGATGCGAACTTTGCTAGAGAGGGTACGAACTTTGTTAGCGTGGGTACGAACTTTGTTAGAGAGGGTACGAACTTTGTTATAGAAGATGTTGATTGCTACTCAAAAAGTGCTATTTCATAGCTTGTAATTAACTCTTTTGAACTCTCTTGAGTAGTAATTATCACCTTTTAACTCAATTGACATGTTAAGGGCCTTTGCAATTGTTTCTAATCAAATTGTGTTAAGTTTTGGTGTTTTTGATAGCTTTTTGCTCACCAAAGCAATGTAAGAATGAGGGAGAGTTGTATATAGTTCATGGCAAGGCTTTTGGAAGCTCAAATTCATGAAGAATCAAGCTTTGGAGCCTCATAGTCCTTTGCCTTAGTCGTTCAAAGTATGCAAGGAAAGAGCAACAGAGAGAGGAAAAACAGAGTGAAGAAAATAGAGCATGGCAGCTGCAGTCTTCCTTCCCACTTTTGGAGCACTTTCCGAAGTCCATTTTGTGTATCCTATATACCGTTGGAAAGCTCTGTAAGTCAAGACTCCAAAGCTTCAAACCGTGTGCAATTTGGAGCTGAAATGAGGAAGATATGGCTTTCGGAAGACAACTGCATCCAGCTGAGGGACAATTTCGCACCTTGCGAAATTGGAACTCTAACGTGCGAAATTTTAATCAGCCTTGCGAAATGGAAATGGATGGCAGCTGTGCATTCTTGGTGAAGCCCAACATGCCAAAGTGATTTAGCAACTTGCGAACTTGGAGCTTAACGTGCGAAAATGGATTTCAACATGCAAAATCAACTTGCAAAATTTCGCAAGTCACTATGCAACGTGTGAAAATGGGATATTTGTTCACCGACTCTTTTTCTTATGATATTTTGTGTTTAAATCTCCATTTTCTCCTTGTATTCAGCCACTTATGTAATTCCTTAGCTAGGAAGTATTGAAGGAAGGGTAATTTGCCTTCCTATATAAACTCCCTTGTAACACTTATCAAATGATGCTCGGAACTTGTTCCAGGAGACCAATTTATATATAGAAAAGTTCAAAGTCTTTCTTCACCTTACCTTCCCACTTTGTTTCTATTTTCTTGTTAGCCAAACAAGCTCTGAGGAGGTTTCCTCAGAGAATGGGTGGCTAAACTTTTAGTTCCTTGGAGTTAAGGTTGTCGGGAAAGGTTCCAACTGCAAGAATGGGTAGTTTTGTGGTTTCAGCTATTAAAGAAGAGAAAGTGTGACCCGTTAATGATTTCTACGTTTTTAGTTAACTTAAAACACCTTGCAAGTCACCTGAGCCAACACTTGGTAAGGCAAGTGATCTCCGTCCATAGTGATGCACTAGTTTACCTCTTGCGAGCTTCTGAGAGGTGACTTGAAGGTGGGATTTTCTTGAATTGCCAACACTTGGTAAGATTTTGGACTCCAAGGAGACATCCATTAGTTATCTCTTGCGAGCTTGGGACAGGAAGTCCAAGGTTAATGATCACCTTGAATGGCAAATGCTTGTGAGAGGCACGAGCCATTCCAAGTTGCATTAGTGAGAAGGATTTATTGCTGAAATCCATTAGAGGGAAGCATCTGTATAACACCGGTTAGAGAATTGACTACATGTTAATTCTCTAATGCAAGGAATTGAACCAAGTGACCAGAGCCCTGTTTTTGCATGAGGAACCTCCCCTGTGAACCTAAAACTCCAAGGAATGTTGTTCTTCGTAAGTAATTTCCATCACCCTCTTTTTAGTTAGTTTGAAATTAAACCTTTTACAACTAAAGTTTGCATTTTCTTCTTAAGCTAACCTTGAAACGAAAAAGCATCAAATTAGCTATGATTTGGTATCAGTTGTGAGTTGAAAACCCTTCCCAGCGAACGATCCTAGAGCCACTATGCTATACTAGTTGAGGCTATCCCGATGCATGGTGATATAGGTTATAAATTTTGTTGATTACTCCCTCAATCAAGGAGCACCAGCTGGACGTGAATCAGCTGAGACACCAATTGGGCACGAATCAGATGCGAGATGTGCTAGAGAGGGTACGAACCTTGTTAGAGTGGGTAAGAATTTTGTTAGAGTGGGTACGAACTTTGTTATAGAGGCTGCGAACTTTGCTAGAGCGGGTAGTAACTTTGTTAGAGTGGGTACGAACTTTATTAGAGAGGGTACGAACTTTGTTCTAGGGGATGCGAACTTCGCAAGAGGGGGTACGAACTTTGTTAGAGTGGGCATGAACTTTGTTAGAGAGGGTACGAACTTTGTCAGAGAGGGTACGAACTTTGTCAGAGATGGTACGAACTTTGTTAGAGTGGGTACCAACTTTGTTAAAGAGGGTACGAACTTTGTCAGAGTGGATACGAACTTTATTAGAGAGGGTACGAACTGTGTTAGAGAGGATGCGAACTTTGCTAGAGAGGGTACGAACTTTGTTAGAGTGGGTATGAACTTTGCTAGAGAGGGTAAGAACTTTGTTAGAGTGGGTACGAACTTTGCTAGAGAGGGTACGAACTTTGTTAGAGTGGGTAAGAACTTTGTTCGAGTGGGTACAAACTTTGTTATAAAGGCTGCGAACTTTGCTAGAGAGGGTAGTAACTTTGTTAGAGTGGGTATGAACTTTGTTAGAGAGGGTACGAACTTTGTTATGGGGGATGCGAACTTCACTAGAAAGGGTACGAACTTTGTTAGAGTGGGTATGAACTTTGTTAGAGTGGGTACGAACATTGTCGGAGAGGGTACGAACTTTGTTAGAGTGGGTACGAACTTTGTTAGAGAGGGTACGAACTTTGTCAGAATGGGTACGAACTTTATTAGAGAGGGTACGAACTTTGTTAGAGAGGATGCGAACTTTGCTAGAGAGGGTACGAACTTTTTCAGAGAGGCTACGAACTTTGTTAGAGTGGGTCTGAACTTCTTTAGAGTGGGTACGAGCATTGTGAGAGAGGGTACGCACTTTGTTAGAGTGGGTACGAACTTTATTAGAGAGGGTACGAACTTTATTAAAGAGGATGTGAACTTTGCTAGAGGGGGTAATAACTTTGTGAGCGTGGGTACGAACTTTGTTAGAGTGGGTACGAACTTTGCTAGAGAGGATGCGAACTTTGCTAAGAGGGTAGGAACTTTGTTAGAGTGGGTACGAACTTTTTTAGAGAGGGTACAAACTTTGTTATAGAGGATGCGAACTTTGTTAGAGAGGGTACGAACTTTGTTAGAGTGGGTCTGAACTTCTTTAGAGTGGGTACGAACATTGTGAGAGAGGGTACAAACTTTGTTAGAGTGGGTACGAACTTTATTAGAGAGGGTACGAACTTTGTTATATGGGATGCGAACTTCGCAAGAGAGGGTATGAACTTTGTTAGAGTGGGTATGAACTTTATTAGAGTGGTTACAAACATTGTCGGAGAGGGTAGTAACTTTTTTAGAGTGGGTACGAACTTTGTTAAAGAGGGTACTAACTTTGTTATAGAGGATGTGAACTTTGCTAGGGAGGGTACAAGCTTTGTTAGGGTGGGTATGAACTTTGTTAGAGTGGGTACGAGCATTGTGAGAGAGGGTACGAACTTTGTTAGAGTGGGTACGAACTTTATTAGAGAGGGTACGAACTTTGTTAGAGAGGATGCGAACTTTGCTAGAGCGGGTACGAACTTTGTTAGAGTGGGTACGAACTTTGCTAGAGAGGGTACGAACTTTGTTAAAGTGGGTAAGAACTTTGTTAGAGTGGGTACAAACTTTGTTATAAAGGCTGCGAACTTTGCTAGAGAGGGTAGTAACTTTGTTAGAGAGGGTACGAACTTTGTTATAGAGGATGCGAACTTTGCTAGGGAGGGTACAAGCTTTGTTAGGGTGGGTATGAACTTTGTTAGAGTGCGTACGAGCATTGTGAGAGAGGGTACGAACTTTATTAGAGAGGGTACGAACTTTGTTAAAGAGGATGCGAACTTTGCTAGAGAGGGCACGAACTTTGTTAGCGTGGGTACGAACTTTATTAGAGAGGGTACGAACTTTGTTATAGGGGATGCGAACTTCGCAAGAGAGGGTATGAACTTTGTTAGAGTGGGTATGAACTTTGTTATAGTGGGTACGAACATTTTCGGAGAGGGTACGAACTTTGTTAGAGTGGGTACGAACTTTGTTAGAGAGGGTACGAACTTTGTCAGAGAGGGTACGAACTTTGTCAGATATGGTATGAACTTTGTTAGAGTGGGTACCAACTTTGTTAAAGAGGGTACGACTTTGTCAGAGTGGATACGAACTTTATTAAAGAGGGTACGAACTTTGTTAGAGTGGGTACGAACTTTACTAGAGAGGGTATGAACTTTGTTAGAGTGGGTAAGAACTTTGTTAGAGTGGGTACGAACTTTGTTATAGAGGCTGCGAACTTTGCTACAGAGGGTTGTAACTATGTTAGAGTGGGTACGAACTTTGTTAAAGAGGGTACGAACTTTGTTATAGGGGATGCGAACTTCACTAGAGAGGTTACGAACTTTGTTAGAGTGGGTATGAACTTTGTTAGAGTGGGTAAGAACATTGTCGGAGAGGGTACGAACTTTGTTAGAGTGGGTACGAACTTTGTTAGAGAGGGTACGAACTTTGTCAGAGTGGGTACGAACTTTATTAGAGAGGGTACGAACTTTGTTCGAGAGGATGCGAACTTTGCTAGAGAGGCTACGAACTTTGTCAGAGAGGCTACGAACTTCTTTAGAGTGGTTACGAGGATTGTGAGAGAGGGTATGAACTTGGTTAGAGTGGGTATGAACTTTATTGGAGAGGGTACGAACTTTGTTCGAGAGGATGCGAACTTTGCTAGAGAGGGTACGAACTTTGTTAGCGTGGGTACGAACTTTGTTAGAGAGGGTACGAACTTTGCTAGAGAGGATGCGAACTTTGCTAAGAGGGTAGGAACTTTGTTAGAGTGGGTACGAACTTTTTTAGAGAGGGTACAAACTTTGTTATAGAGGATGCGAACTTTGCTAGAGAGGGTACGAACTTTGTTAGAGAGGATGTGAACTTTGTTAGAGAGGGTACGAACTTTGTTAGAGTGGGTATGAACTTTGTTAGAGTGGGTACGAACTTTGTAAAAGAGGGTACGAACTTTGTTGGAGAGGGTACGAACTTTGTTAAAGAGGGTACAAACTTGGTCAGAGTGGGTACGAACTTTGTCAGAGAGGGTACGAACTTTGTTAGAGTGGGTACGAACTTTATTAGAGAGGGTACGAATTTGTTCGAGAGGATACGAACTTCGCTAGAGAGGGTACGAACTTTGTTAGAGTGGGTACGAACTTTGTGAAAGAGGGTACGAACTTTGTTAGAGAGGGTACGAACTTTGTTAAAGAGGGCACGAATTTTGTCAGAGTGGGAACGAACTTTGTTAGAGAGGTTACGAACTTTTTCAAAGTGGGTACGAACTTTGTCAAAGAGGGTACGAACTTTGTTAGAGTGGGTACGAACTTTGTTAAAGAGGATGCGAACTTTTCTAGAGAGGGTACGAACTTTGTTAGAGTGGGTACGAACTTTGTTAGAGAGGATGCGAACTTTGCTAAAGAGGGTACGAACTTTGTTAGAGTGGGTACGAACTTTGTTAGAGAGGATGAGAAATTTGGTAGAGAGGGTACGAACTTTGGTAGAGTGGGTACGAACTTTGATAGAGAGGGTAAGAACTTTGTGATTGAGGCTGCGAACTTTGCTAGAGTGGGTACGAACTTTGTTAGAGTGGGTACGAACTTTGTCAGAGTGGGTACGAACTTTATTAGGGAGGATACAAACTTTGTTAGAGAGGATGCGAACTTTGCTAGAGAGCGTACGAACGTTCTTAGAGAGGGTACAAACTTTGTTAGAGTGGGTACGAACTTTGTTAGAGTGCGTACGAACTTTGTTGGAGAGGGTACGAACTTTGTTAGAGTGGGTACGAACTTTGTTAAAGAGGCTTACGAACTTTGTCAGAGTGGGTACAAACTTTGTGAGAGAGGTTACGAACTTTGTCAAAGTGGGTGCGAACTTTGTCAGAGAGGGTACGAACTTTGTTAGAGTGGGTACGAACTTTGTTAGAGATGGTACGCACTCTGTTAGAGAGAGTACGGACATTGTTATAGAGGATGCGAACTTTGCTAGAGAGAGTACGAACTTTGTTCGAGTGGGTAGGAACTTTGTTAAAGTGGGTACAAACTTTGTCAAAGAGGGTAAGAACTTTGTTAGAGTGGGTATGAACTTTGTTGGAGTGGGTACGAACATTGTTAGAGACGGTTCGAACTTTGTTAGAGTGGGTGCAAACTTTGTTAGAGAGGTGACGAACTTTGTTAGAGTGGGTACGAACTTTGTTAAAGAGGGTACGAACTTTGTTGGAGTGGGTACGAACTTTATTACAGAGGGTACGAACTTTGTTAGACAGGATGCAAACTTTGTTAGAGAGGGTACGAATTTTGTTAGAGTGGGTACGAACTTTGTTAAAGAGGGCACGAACTTTGTCAGAGAGGGTACGAACTTTGTTATAGAGGCTTTGAACTTTGCTAGAGAGGGTAGTAACTTTGTTAGAGTGGGTACGAACTTTGTTAGAGAGGGTACGAACTTTATTAGAGTGGGTATGAACTTTGTTAGAGAGGGTACGAACTTTGTTATAGAGGATGCGAACTTTGCTAGAGAGGGTACGAACTTTGTTAGAGAGGATGTGAACTTTGTTAGAGAGGATGCGAACTTCGCTAGAGAGGGTACGAACTTTTTTAGAGTGGGTACGAACTTTGTTAAAGAGGTTACGAACTTTGTCAGAGAGGGTACGAACTTTGTTAGAGTGGGTACGAACTTTGTTAGAGAGGTTACGAACCTTGTTCGAGTGGGTACGAACTTTGTTAGAGAGGGTGCGAACTTTGCTAAAGAGGGTACGAACTTTGTTAAAGAGGGTACGAACTTTGATAGAAAGGGTACGAACTTTGTTAGAGTGGGTACGAACTTTGTTAAAGAGGTTATGAACTTTGTCAAAGAGGGTACGAACTTTGTTAGAGTGGGTACGAACTTTGTTAGAGTGGGTACGAACTGTGTGATTGAGGCTGCGAACTTTGTTAGAGTGGGTACGAACTTTGTTAAAGAGGGTACGAACTTTGTCAGAGAGGGTACGAACTTTGTTAGAGTGGGTACGAACTTTGTGAGAGAGGTTACGAACCTTGTTAGAGTGGGTACGAACTTTGTTAGAGAGGGTGTGAACTTTGCTAAAGAGGGTACGAACTTTGTTAAAGAGGGTATGAACTTTGTCAGAGTGCGTACGAACTTTGTTAGAGAGGTTACGAACTTTGTCAAAGTGGGTAGGAACTTTATTAGAGTGGGTACGAGCTTTGTTAGAGAGGATGCGAACTTCGCTAGTGAGGGTATGAACTTTGTTAGAGTGGGTACGAACTTTGTTAGAGTGGGTACGAACTTTGTTAGAGAGGGTACGAACTTTGTTAGAGTGGGTACGAACTTTGTTAAAGAGGTTACGAACTTTGTCAAAGAGGGTACAAACTTTGTTAGAGTGGGTACGAACTTTGTTAGAGTGGGTACGAACTGTGTGATTGAGGCTGCGAACTTTGTTTGAGTGGGTACGAACTTTGTTAAAGAGGGTACGAACTTTGTCAGAGAGGGTACGAACTTTGTTAGAGAGGGTACGAACTTTGTTAGAGTGGGTACAAACTTTATTAGAGAGGGTACGAACTTTGATAGAGAGGGTACGAACTTTGTTAGAGTGCGTACGAACTTTGTTAAAGAGGGTATGAAATTTGTCAGAGTGCGTACGAACTTTGTTAGAGAGGTTACGAACTTTGTCAAAGTGGGTAGGAACTTTATTAGAGTGGGTACGAGCTTTGTTAGAGAGGATACGAACTTCGCTAGAGAGGGTATGAACTTTGTTAGAGTGGGTACGAACTTTGTTAGAGTGGGTACGAACTTTGTTAGAGAGGGTACGAACTTTGTTAGAGTGGGTACGAACTTTGTTAAAGAGGTTACGAACTTTGTCAAAGAGGGTACAAACTTTGTTAGAGTGGGTACGAACTTTGTTAGAGTGGGTACGAACTGTGTGATTGAGGCTGCGAACTTTGTTTGAGTGGGTACGAACTTTGTTAAAGAGGGTACGAACTTTGTCAGAGAGGGTACGAACTTTGTCAGAGAGGGTACGAACTTTGGTAGAGTGGGTACAAACTTTATTAGAGAGGGTACGAACTTTGTTAGAGTGGGTACGAACTTTGTTAGAGAGGGTACGAACTTTGTTAGACAGGATGCGAAGTTTGTTAGAGAGGGTACGAATTTTGTTAGAGTGGGTACGAACTTTGTTAAAGAGGGCACGAACTTTGTTAGAGAGGGTAGGAACTTTGTTATAGAGGCTTTGAACTTTGCTAGAGAGGGTAGTAACTTTGTTAGAGTGGGCACGAACTTTGTTAGAGAGGGTACGAACTTTATTAGAGTGGGTATGAACTTTGTTAGAGAGGGTACGAACTTTGTTAGAGAGGATGCGAACTTTGCTAGAGAGGGTACGAACTTTGTTAGAGAGGATGTGAACTTTGTTAGAGAGGATGCGAACTTCGCTAGAGAGGGTACGAACTTTTTTAGAGTGGGTACGAATTTTGATATAGAGGGTACGAACTTTGTTAGAGAGGATGCGAACTTTCCTAAAGAGGGTACGAACTTTGTTAGAGTGGGTACGAACTTTGTTAGAGAGGATGCGAAATTTGCTAAAGAGGGTACGAACTTTGTTAGAGTTGGCACAAACTTTGATAGAGAGGGTAAGAACTTTGTGATTGAGGCTGCGAACTTTGTTAGAGTGGGTACGAACTTTGTTAAAGAGGGTACGAACTTTGTCAGAGAGGGTACGAACTTTGTTAGAGAGGTTACGAACTTTGTGAGAGGGGGTACGTACTTTGTTAAATAGGGTACGAACTTTGTCAGAGAGGGTACGAACTTTGTTAGAGTGGGTACGAACTTTGTTAGAGAGGTTACGAACTTTGGTAGAGTGGGTACGAACTTTGTTAGAGAGGGTACAAACTTTGTTAGAGAGGCTGCGAACTTTGTTAGAGAGGGTACGAACTTTGTTAAAGTGGGTACGAACTTTGTTAGAGAGGGTACGAACTTTGTTAGAGTGGGTATGAACTTTGTTAGAGAGGGTACGAACTTTGTTAGAGAGGGTACGAACTTTGTAAGAGTGGGTACGAACTTTGTTAGAGAGGGTACGAACTTTGCTAGAGTGGGTACGAACTTTGTTAGAGAGGGTAGGAACTTTGTCAGAGTGGGTACGAACTTTGTCAAAGAGGGTACGAACTTTGTCAGAGAGGGTACGAACATTGTTAGAGTGGGTACGAACTTCGTTAGAGAGGTTACGAAGCTTGTTAGAGTGGGTACGAACTTTGTTAGAGAGGGTGCGAACTTTGCTAAAGAGGGTACGAACTTTGTTAAAGAGGGTACGAACTTTGATAGAGAGGGTATGAACTTTGTTAGAGTGGGTACGAAATTTGTTAGAGAGGATGTGAACTTCGCTAGAGAGGGTATGAACTTTGTTAGAGTGGGTACGAACTTTGTTAGAGTGGGTACGAACTTTGTCAGACAGGGTACGAACTTTGTCAGAGAGGGTACGAACTTTGTTAGAGTGGGTACGAACTTAGTTAGAGAGGTTACGAACCTTGTTAGAGTGGGTACGAACTTTGTTAGAGAGGGTGCGAACTTTGCTAAAGAGGGTACGAATTTTGTTAAAGAGGGTACGAACTTTGATAGAGAGGGTACGAACTTTGTTAGAGTGGGCACGAAATTTGTTAAAGAGGGTATGAACTTTGTTAGAGAGGTTACGAACTTTGTGAAAGTGGGTACGAACTTTGTTAGTGTGGGTACGAACTTTGTTAGAGAGGATGCGAACTTCGCTAGAGAGGGTATGAACTTTGTTAGAGTGGGTACGAACTTTGTTAGAGTGGGTACGAACTTTGTTAGAGAGGGTACGAACTTTGTTAGAGTGGGTACGAACTTTGTTAAAGAGGTTACGAACTTTGTCAAAGAGGGTACGAACTTTGTTAGAGTGGGTACGAACTGTGTGATTGAGGCTGCGAACTTTGTTAGAGTGGGTACGAACTTTTTTAAAGAGGTTACGAACCTTGTTCGAGTGGGTACGAACTTTGTTAGAGAGGGTGCGAACTTTGCTAAAGAGGGTACGAACTTTGTTAAAGAGGGTACGAACTTTGATAGAAAGGGTACGAACTTTGTTAGAGTGGGTACGAACTTTGTTAAAGAGGTTACGAACTTTGTCAAAGAGGGTACGAACTTTGTTAGAGTGGGTACGAACTTTGTTAGAGTGGGTACGAACTGTGTGATTGAGGCTGCGAACTTTGTTAGAGTGGGTACGAACTTTGTTTAAGAGGGTACGAACTTTGTCAGAGAGGGTACGAGCTTTGTTAGAGTGGGTACGAACTTTGTGAGAGAGGTTACGAACCTTGTTAGAGTGGGTACGAACTTTGTTAGAGAGGGTGCGAACTTTGCTAAAGAGGGTACGAACTTTGTTAAAGAGGGTACGAACTTTGATAGAAAGGGTACGAACTTTGTTAGAGTGGGTACGAACTTTGTTAGAGTGGGTACGAACTGTGTGATTGAGGCTGCGAACTTTGTTTGAGTGGGTACTAACTTTGTTAAAGAGGGTACGAACTTTGTCAGAGAGGGTACGAACTTTGTTAGAGAGGGTACGAACTTTGTTAGAGTGGGTACAAACTTTATTAGAGAGGGTACGAACTTTGATAGAGAGGGTACGAACTTTGTTAGAGTGGGTACGAAATTTGTTAAAGAGGGTATGAACTTTGTCAGAGTGCGTACGAACTTTGTTAGAGAGGTTACGAACTTTGTCAAAGTGGGTAGGAACTTTATTAGAGTGGGTACGAGCTTTGTTAGAGAGGATGCGAACTTCGCTAGAGAGGGTATGAACTTTGTTAGAGTGGGTACGAACTTTGTTAGAGTGGGTACGAACTTTGTTAGAGAGGGTACGAACTTTGTTAGAGTGGGTACGAACTTTGTTAAAGAGGTTACGAACTTTGTCAAAGAGGGTACAAACTTTGTTAGAGTGGGTACGAACTTTGTTAGAGTGGGTACGAACTGTGTGATTGAGGCTGCGAACTTTGTTTGAGTGGGTACGAACTTTGTTGAAGAGGGTACGAACTTTGTCAGAGAGGGTACGAACTTTATTAGAGTGGGTACGAACTTTGTTAGAGAGGTTACGAACCTTGTTCGAGTGGGTACGAACTTTGTTAGAGAGGGTGCGAACTTTGCTAAAGAGGGTACGAACTTTGTTAAAGAGGGTACGAACTTTGATAGAAAGGGTACGAACTTTGTTAGAGTGGGTACGAACTTTGTTAAAGAGGTTACGAACTTTGTCAAAGAGGGTACGAACTTTGTTAGAGTGGGTACGCACTCTGTGATCGAGGCTGCGAACTTTGTTAGAGTGGGTACGAACTTTGTTTAAGAGGGTACGAACTTTGTCAGAGAGGGTACGAACTTTGTTAGAGTGGGTACGAACTTTGTGAGAGAGGTTACGAACCTTGTTAGAGTGGGTACGAACTTTGTTAGAGAGGGTGCGAACTTTGCTAAAGAGGGTACGAACTTTGTTAAAGAGGGTACGAAATTTGATAGAGAGGGTACGAACTTTGTTAGAGTGGGTATGAAATTTGTTAAAGAGGGTATGAACTTTGTCAGAGTGCGTACGAACTTTGTTAGAGAGGTTACGAACTTTGTCAAAGTGGGTAGGAACTTTATTAGAGTGGGTACGAGCTTTGTTAGAGAGGATGCGAACTTCGCTAGAAAGGGTATGAACTTTGTTAGAGAGGGTATGAACTTTGTTAGAGTGGGTGCGAACTTTGTTAGAGTGGGTTCGAACTTTGTTAGAGAGGGTACGAACTTTGTTAGAGTGGGTACGAACTTTGTTAAAGAGGTTACGAACTTTGTCAAAGAGGGTACAAACTTTGTTAGAGTGGGTACGAACTTTGTTAGAGTGGGTACGAACTGTGTGATTGAGGCTGCGAACTTTGTTTGAGTGGGTACGAACTTTGTTAAAGAGGGTACGAACTTTGTCAGAGAGGGTACGAACTTTGTTAGAGAGGGTACGAACTTTGTTAGAGTGGGTACAAACTTTATTAGAGAGGGTACGAACTTTGTTAGAGTGGGTACGAACTTTGTTAGAGAGGGTACGAACTTTGTTAGACAGGATGCGAACTTTGTTAGAGAGGGTACGAATTTTGTTAGAGTGGGTACGAACTTTGTTAAAGAGGGCACGAACTTTGTTAGAGAGGGTAGGAACTTTGTTATAGAGGCTTTGAACTTTGCTAGAGAGGGTAGTAACTTTGTTAGAGTGGGTACGAACTTTGTTAGAGAGGGTACGAACTTTATTAGAGTGGGTATGAACTTTGTTAGAGAGGGTACGAACTTTGTTATAGAGGATGCGAACTTTGCTAGAGAGGGTACGAACTTTGTTAGAGAGGATGTGAACTTTGTTAGAGAGGATGCGAATTTCGCTAGAGAGGGTACGAACTTTTTTAGAGTGGGTACGAATTTTGATAGAGAGGGTACGAACTTTGTTAGAGAGGATGCGAACTTTCCTAAAGAGGGTACGAACTTTGTTAGAGTGGGTACGAACTTTGTTAGAGAGGATGCGAAATTTGCTCAAGAGGGTACGAACTTTGTTAGAGTGGGCACGAACTTTGATAGAGAGGGTAAGAACTTTGTTAAAGAGGGTACGAACTTTGTTAAAGAGGGTATCAACTTTGTCAGAGAGGGTACGAACTTTGTTAGAGTGGGTACCAACTTTGTTATAGAGGTTACGAACTTTGTTTGAGTGGGTATGAACTTTGTCATAGAGGGTACGAACTTTGTTAGAGAGGGTACAAACTTTGTCAAAGTGGGTACAAACTTTGTCATAGAGGGTACGCACTTTGTTAGAGTGGGTACGAACTTTGTTAGAGAGGTTACGAACTTTGTTGGAGTGGGTACGAACTTTTTTTTAGAGAGGGTACAAACTTTGTTAAAGAGGATGCGAACTCTGTTAGAGAGGGTACGAACTTTCTTAGAGAGGGTACGAACTTTGTCAGAGTGGGTACGAACTTTGTCAGAGAGGGTACGAACTTTATTATAGTTGGTACGAACTTTGTTAGAGAGATAACATAATTTGCTAGAGAGGGTGCCAACTTTGTGAGAGTGGGTACGAACTTTGTTAGAGAGGTTACGAACTTTGTCAAAGTGGGTAAGAACTTTGTCAGAGTGGGTACGAACTTTGTTAGAGAGGATGCGAACTTTGCTAGAGAGGGTATGAACTTTGTTAGACTGGGTACGAACTTTGTTAGAAAGGATGCGGACTTCGCTAGAGAGGGTATGAACTTTGTTAGGGTGGGTACGAACTTTGATAGAGAGGGTACGAACTTTGTTAGAGAGGATGCGAACTTTTCTAAAGTGGGTACGGACTTTGTTAGAGTGGGTACGAACTTTGTTAGAGAGGATGCGAAATTTGCTAGAGAGGGTACGAACTTTTTTAGAGTGGGTATGAACTTTGATAGAGAGGATAAGAACTGAGTGATTGAGGCTGCGAACTTTGTTAGAGTGGGTACGAAGTTTGTTAAAGAGGGTACGAACTTTGTCAGAGAGGGTACGAACTTTGTTAGAGTGGGTACGAACTTTGTTAGATTTGGTACGAACTTTGTTAAAGAGGGTACGAACTTTGTCAGAGTGCGTACAAACTTTGTTAGAGAGGTTACGGACTTTGTGAAAGTGGGTACGAACTTTGTCCGAGTGGGTACAAACTTTGTTTGAGAGGATGCGAACTTTGCTAGAGAGGGTACGAACTTTGTTAGATTGGGTACGAACTTTGTTAGGGAGGATGCGAACTTTGCTAGAGAGGGTACGAACTTTGTTAGAGTGGGTACGAACTTTGATAGAGAGGGTACGAACTTTGTTAGAGAGGATGCGAACTTTTCTAAAGAGGGTACGAACTTTGTTAGAGTGGGTACGAACTTTGTTAGACAGGATGCGAATTTTGCTAGAGAGGGTACCAACTTTTTTAGAGTGGGTACGAACTTTGATAGAGAGGGTAAGAACTGTGTGATTGAGGCTGCGAACTTTGTTAGAGTGGGTACGAACTTTATTATAAAGGGTACGAACTTTGTTAGAGTGGGTACGAACTTTGTAAGAGAGGGTACGAACTTTTCTAGAGAGGGTACGAACTTTATTAGAGTGGGTACGAACTTTGTTAGAGAGGGTACAAACTTTGTTAGAGAGGGTACGAAATATGTTAAAGAGGGTACGAACTTGGTCAGAGTGGGTACGAACTTTGTTAGAGTGGGTATGAACTTCGTTAGAGAGGGCACGAACTTTGTTAGAGTGGGTACGAACAATTTTAAAGAGGGTACGAATGTTGTCAGGGTGGGTACGAACTTTACTAGAGAGGCTACGAACTTTGTTCGAGAGGATGTGAACTTTGCTATAGAGGGTACGAACTTTGTTAGATTTGGTATGAACTTTGTCAGAGTGGGTACGAACTTTGTAAGAGAGGGTACGAACTTTTCTAGAGAGGGTACGAACTTTATTAGAGTGGGTACGAACTTTGTTAGAGAGGGTACAAACTTTGTTAGAGAGGGTACGAAATATGTTAAAGAGGGTACGAACTTGGTCAGAGTGGGTACGAACTTTGTTAGAGTGGGTATGAACTTCGTTAGAGAGGGCACGAACTTTGTTAGAGTGGGTACGAACAATTTTAAAGAGGGTACGAATGTTGTCAGGGTGGGTACGAACTTTACTAGAGAGGCTACGAACTTTGTTCGAGAGGATGTGCACTTTGCTATAGAGGGTACGAACTTTGTTAGATTTGGTATGAACTTTGTCAGAGTGGGTACGAACTTTGTAAGAGAGGGTACGAACTTTTCTACAGAGGGTACGAACTTTGTTAGAGTGGGTACGAACTATGTTAAAGACAGAACGAACTTTGTCAGAGTGGGTACGAACTTTGTTAGAGAGGTTACAAACTTTGTCGAAGTGGGTACGAACTTTGTCAGAGAGGGTACGAACTTTGTTAGAGTGGGTACGAACTTTATTAGAGAGGGTATGAACTTTGTTAGAGAGGATGTGAACTTTGCTAGAGAGGGTACGAACTTTGTTAGATTGGGTATGAACTTTGTCAGAGTGGGTACGAACATTGTAAGAGAGGGTACGAACTTTGCTAGAGAGGGTACGAACTTTGTCAGAGTGGGTACGAACTTTTCTAGAGAGGGTACGAAATTTATTAGAGTGGGTACGAACTTTGTTAGAGAGGGTACAAACTTTGTTAGAGAGGGTACAAACTTTGTCAGAGAGGGTACGAAATATGTTAAAGAGGGTACGAACTTGGTCAGAGTGGGTACGAACTTTGTCAGAGAGGGTACGAACTTTGTTAGAGTGGGTACGAACTTTGTTAGAGAGGGTACGAACATTGTTAGAGTTGGTACGAACTTTGTCAGAGTGGGTACGAACTTTGTCAGAGTGGGTACGAACTATGTTAAAGAGGGTACGAACTTTGTTAGAGTGGGTACGAACTTTGTCAGAGTGGGTACGGACTTTGCTAGAGAGGGTACGAACTTTGTTAGAGTGGGTACGAACTTTGTTAGGGAGGGTAGGAACTTTGTTAGAGAGGGTACGAACTTTGTTAGAGTGGGTACGAACTATGTTAAAGACAGAACGAACTTTGTCAGAGTGGGTACGAACTTTGTTAAAGAGGTTACGAACTTTGTCAAAGTGGGTACGAACTTTGTCAGAGAGGGTACAAACTTTGTTAGAGAGGGTACGAACTTTGTCAGAGAGGGTACGAACTTTGTCAGAGTGGGTACGAACTTTATTAAAGAGGGTACGAACTTTGTTAGAGAGGATGCGAACTTTGCTAGAGAGGGTACGAACTTTGTTAGAGTGGGTATGAACTTCGTTAGAGAGGGTACGAACTTTGTTAGAGTAGGTACGAACTATGTTAAAGAGGGTATGAATTTTGTCAGAGTGGGTATGAACTTTATTAGAGAGGCTACGAATTTTGTTAGATAGGATGCGAACTTTGCTAGGGAGGGTACGAATTTTTTTAGATTGGGTATGAACTTTGTTAGAGTGGGTACGAACTTTGTTAGAGAGGGTACGAACTTCGCTAGAGAGGGTACGAACTTTGTTAGATCGGTACAAACTATGTTAAAGAGGGTACAAACTTTGTCAGAGTGGGTACGAACTTTGTCAGAGAGGGTACGAACTTTGTTAGAGTGGGTACGAACTTTATTAGAGAGGGTACGAACTTTGTTAGAGAGGATGCGAACTTTGCTAGAGAGGGTACGAACTTTGTTAAAGTGGGTATGAACTTTGTTAGAGAGGGTACGAACTTTGTTAGAATGGGTACGAACTATGTTAAAGAGGGTACGAATTTTGTCAGGGTGGGTACGAACTTTACTAGAGAGGCTACGAACTTTGTTCGAGAGAATGCGAACTTTGCTAGAGAGGGTACGAACTTTGTTAGATTGGGTATGAACTTTGTTAGAGTGGGTACAAACTTTGTAAGAGAGGGTACAAACTTTTCTAGAGAGGGTACGAACTTTATTAGTGTGGGTACGAACTTTGTTAGAGAGGGTACGAACTTTGTTAGAGAGGGTACGAACTTTGTTAAAGAGGGTACGAACTTGGTCAGAGTGGGTACGAACTTTGTCAGAGAGGGTACGAACGTTGTCAGAGTGGGTACGAACTTTGTTAGAGAGGGTACGAACATTGTTAGAGTTGGTACGAACTTTGTCAGAGTGGGTACGAACTTTGTCAGAGTGGGTACGAACTATGTTAAAGAGGGTACGAACTTTGTTAGAGATGTTACGAACTTTGTCAAAGTGGGTACGAACTTTGTCAGAGAGGGTACGAACTTTGTTAGAGTGGGTACGAACTTTATTAGAGAGGGTACGAACTTTGTTAGAGAGGATGCGAACTTTGCTAGAGAGGGTACGAACTTTGTTAAAGTGGGTATGAACTTTGTTAGAGAGGGTACGAACTTTGTTAGAATGGGTACGAACTATGTTAAAGAGGGTACGAATTTTGTCAGGGTGGGTACGAACTTTACTAGAGAGGCTACGAACTTTGTTCGAGAGAATGCGAACTTTGCTAGAGAGGGTACGAACTTTGTTAGATTGGGTATGAACTTTGTTAGAGTGGGTACGAACTTTGTAAGAGAGGGTACAAACTTTTCTAGAGAGGGTACGAACTTTATTAGTGTGGGTACGAACTTTGTTAGAGAGGGTACGAACTTTGTTAGAGAGGGTACGAACTTTGTTAAAGAGGGTACGAACTTGGTCAGAGTGGGTACGAACTTTGTCAGAGAGGGTACGAACGTTGTCAGAGTGGGTACGAACTTTGTTAGAGAGGGTACGAACATTGTTAGAGTTGGTACGAACTTTGTCAGAGTGGGTACGAACTTTGTCAGAGTGGGTACGAACTATGTTAAAGAGGGTACGAACTTTGTTAGAGTGGGTACGAACTTTGTCAGAGTGGGTACGGACTTTGCTATCGAGGGTACGAACTTTGTTAGAGTGGGTACGAACTATGTTAAAGACAGAACGAACTTTGTCAGAGTGGGTATGAACTTTGTTAAAGAGGTTACGAACTTTGTCAAAGTGGGTACGAACTTTGTCAGAGAGGGTACGAACTTTGTTAGAGTGGGTACGAACTTTATTAAAGAGGGTACGAACTTTGTTAGAGAGGATGCGAACTTTGCTAGAGAGGGTACGAACTTTGTTAGAGTGGGTATGAACTTCGTTAGAGAGAGTACCAACTTTGTTAGAGTAGGTACGAACTATGTTAAAGAGGGTATGAATTTTGTCAGAGTGGGTATGAACATTATTAGAGAGGCTAAGAATTTTGTTAGAGAGGATGCGAACTTTGCTAGGGAGGGTACGAATTTTGTTAGATTGGGTATGAACTTTGTTAGAGTGGGTACGAACTTTGTTAGAGAGGGTACGAACTTTGCTAGAGAGGGTACGAACTTTGTTAGATCGGTACGAACTATGTTAAAGAGGGTACGAACTTTGTCAGAGTGGGTACGAACTTTGTTAGAGAGGTTACGAACTTTGTCAAAGTGGGTACGAACTTTGTCAGAGAGGGTACGAACTTTGTTAGAGAGGGTACGAACTTTGTTAGAGTGGGCACAAAATATGTTAAAGACAGAACGAACTTTGTCAGAGTGGGTACGAACTTTGTTAGAGAGGTTACGAACTTTGTCAAAGTGGGTACGAACTTTGTCAGACAGGGTACGAACTTTGTTAGAGTGGGTACGAACTTTATTAAAGAGGGTACAAACTTTGTTAGAGAGGATGCGAACTTTGCTAGAGAGGGTACGAACTTTGTTAGAGTGAGTATGAACTTCGTTAGAGTGGGTACGAACTTTGTTAGAGTGGGTACAAATTTTGTCAGAGTGGGTGCGAACTTTATTAAAGAGGCTACGAATTTTGTTAGAGAGGATGCGAACTTTGCTAGAGAGGGTACGAATTTTGTTAGATTAGGTATGAACTTTGTTAGAGTGTGTACGGACTTTGTTAGAGAGGGTACGAACTTTGATAGAGAGGGTACGAACTTTGTTAGAGAGGGTACGAACTTTGTTAGAGTAGGTACGAACTATGTTAAAGAGGGTACGAACTTTGTTAGAGTGGGTACGAACTTTGTGAGAGAGGTTACGAAAGTTGTCAAAGTGGCTACGAACTTTGTCAGAGAGGGTACGAACTTTGTCAATGTGGGTACGAACTTTGTTAGAGAGGGTACGAACTTTGTTAGAGTTGGTACGAACTTTGTCAGAGTGGGTACGAACTTTGTCAGAGTGGGTACGAACTATGTTAAAGAGGGTACGAACTTTGTTAGAATGGGTACGAACTTTGTCAGAGTGGGTACGAACATTGTTAGAGAGGGTACGAACTTTGTTAGAGTGGGTACGAACTGTATTAAAGACAGAACGAACTTTGTCAGAGTGGGTACGAACTTTGTTAGAGAGGTTACGAACTTTGTCAAAGTGGGTACGAACTTTGTCAGAGAGGGTACGAACTTTGTTAGAGTGGGTACGGACTTTATTAAAGAGGGTACGAACTTTGTTAGAGAGGATGCGAAGTTTGTTAGAGTGGGTATGAACTTCGTTAGAGAGGGTACGAACTTTGTTAGAGAGGGCACGAACTTTGTTAGAGTGGGTACGAACTATGTTAAAGAGGGTACGAACTTTGTCAGAGTGGGTACGAACTTTATTAAAGAGGGTACAAACTTTGTTAGAGAGGATGCGAACTTTGCTAGAGAGGGTACGAACTTTGTTAGACTGAGTATGAACTTCGTTAGAGTGGGTACGAACTTTGTTAGAGTGGGTACGAATTTTGTCAGAGTGGGTGTGAACTTTATTAAAGAGGCTACGAATTTTGTTAAAGAGGATGCGAACTTTGCTAGAGAGGGTACGAATTTATTTAGATTGGGTATGAACTTTGTTAGAGTGTGTACGGACTTTGTTAGAGAGGGTACGAACTTTGCTAGAGAGGGTACGAACTTTGTTAGAGAGGGTACGAACTTTGTTAGAGTAGGTACGAACTATGTTAAAGAGGGTACGAACTTTGTTAGAGTGGGTACGAACTTTGTGAGAGAGGTTACGAAAGTTGTCAAAGTGGCTACGAACTTTGTCAGAGAGGGTACGAACTTTGTCAATGTGGGTACGAACTTTGTTAGAGAGGGTACGAACTTTGTTAGAGTTGGTACGAACTTTGTCAGAGTGGGTACGAACTTTGTCAGAGTGGGTACGAACTACGTTAAAGAGGGTACGAACTTTGTTAGAATGGGTACGAACTTTGTCAGAGTGGGTACGAACATTGTTAGAGAGGGTACGAACTTTGTTAGAGTGGGTACGAACTGTATTAAAGACAGAGCGAACTTTGTCAGGGTGGGTACGAACTTTGTTAGAGAGGTTACGAACTTTGTCAAAGTGGGTACGAACTTTGTCAGAGAGGGTACGAACTTTGTTAGAGTGGGTACGAACTTTATTAAAGAGGGTACGAACTTTGTTAGAGAGGATGCGAACTTTGTTAGAGTGGGTATGAACTTCGTTAGAGAGGGTACGAACTTTGTTAGAGTGGGTAGGAACTATGTTAAAGAGGGTACGAATTTTGTCAGAGTGGGTATGAACTTTATTACAGAGGCTACGAATTTTGTCAGAGAGGATGCGAACTTTGTTAGATTGGGTATGAACTTTGTTAGAGTGGGTACGTACTTTGTTAGAGAGGGTACGAACTTTGCTAGAGAGGGTACGAACTTTATTAGAGTGGGTACGAACCTTGTTAGAGAGGGTACGAACTTTGTTAGAGAGGGCACGACCTTTGTTAGAGTGGGTACGAACTATGTTAAAGAGGGTACGAACTTTGTCAAAGTGGGTACGAACTTTGTTACAGAGGTTACGAACTTTGTCAAAGTGGGTACGAACTTTGTCAGAGAGGGTACGAACTTTGTTAGAGAGGTTACGAACTTTGTCAAAGTGGGTACGAACTTTGTCAGAGAGGGTACGAACTTTGTTAGAGAGGATACGAACTTTGTTAGAGTGGGTACGAACTATGTTAAAGAGGGTACGAACTTCGTCACAGTGGGTACGAACTTTGTTAGAGAGGTTACGAACTTTGTCAAAGTGGGTACGCACTTTGTCAGACAGGGTGCGAACTTTGTCAGAGAGGGTACGAACTTTGTCAGAGTGGGTATGAACTTTGTTAGGGAGGGTACGAACTTTGTTAGAGTTGGTACGAACTTTGTTAGAGTGGGTATGAACTATGTTAAAGAGGGTACGAATTTTGTCAGAGTGGATATGAACTTTATTAGAGAGGGTACGAATTTTGTTAGAGAGGATGAGAACTTTGCTAGAGAGGGTACGAATTTTGTTAGATTGGGTATGAACTTTGTCAGCGTGGGTACGAACTTTGTTAGAGAGGTTACGAACTTTGTCAAAGTGGGTACGAACTTTGTCAGAGAGGGTACGAACTTTGTTAAGGTGCGTACGAACTTTATTAGAGAGGGTACGAACTTTGTTAGAGAGGATGCGAACTTTGCTAGAGAGGGTACAAACTTTGTTAGAGTGGGTATGAACTTTGTTAGAGAGAGTACAAACTTTGTCAGAGTGGGTACGAATTTTGTTAGAGAGGGTACGAACTTTGTTAGAGTTGGTACGAACTTTGTCAGAGTGCGTACGATATTTGTCAGAATGGGTATGAACTATGTTAAAGAGGGTACGAACTTTGTTAGAATGGGTACGAACTTTGTCAGGCATGGTACGAACATTGTTAGAGAGGGTACGAACTTTGTTAGAGTGGGTACGAATTATGTTAAAGACAGAACGAACTTTGTCAGGGTAGGTACGAACTTTGTTAGAGAGGTTACGAACTTTGTCAAAGTGGGTACGAACTTTGTCAGAGAGGGTACGAACTTTGCTAGAGTGGGTACGAACTTTATTAAAGAGGGTACGAACTTTGTTAGAGAGGATGCGAACTTTGCTAGAGAGGGTACGAACTTTGTTAGAGTGGGTATGAACTTCGTTAGAGAGGGTACGAACTTTGTTAGAGTGGGTACGAATTATGTTAAAGAGGGTACGAATTTTGTAAGAGTGGGTATGAACTTTATTACAGAGGCTACGAATTTTGTCAGAGAGGATGCGAACTTTGCTAGAGAGGGTACGAATTTTGTTAGATTGGGTATGAACATTGTTAGAGTGGGTACGTACTTTGTTAGAGAGCGTACGAACTTTGCTAGAGAGGGTACGAACTTTATTAGAGTGGGTACGAACCTTGTTAGAGAGGGTACGAACTTTGTTAGAGTGGGTACGAACTATGTTAAAGAGGGTACGAACTTTGTCAGTGTGGGTACGAACTTTGTTAGAGAGGTTACGAACTTTGTCAAAGTGGGTACGAACTTTGTCAGAGAGGGTACGAACTTTGTTAGAGTGGGTACGAACTTTATTAGAGAGGGTACGAACTTTGTTAGAGAGGATGCGAACTTTGCTAGAGAGAGTACCAACTTTGTTAGAGTGGGTATGAACTTTGTTAGAGAGGGTACGAACTTTGTGAGATTGGGTATGAACTTTGTCAGAGTGGGTACGAACTTTGTAAGAGAGGGTACGAACTTTTCTAGAGAGGGTACGAACTTTGTTAGAGTGGGTACGAGCTTTATTAGAGAGTATACGAACATTGTTAGATAGGATGCGAACTTTGCTAGAGAGGGTACGAACTTTCCTAGAGAGGGTACGAACTTGGTTAAAGAGGGTACGAACTTTGTTAGAGTAGGTACGAACTTTGTTAGAAAGGGTACGAACTTTGTCAGAGTGGGTACGAACATTGTCAGAGTGGGCACAAACTTTGTGAGAGAGGGTACGAACTTTGTCAGAGTGGGTACGAACTTTATTAGAGAGGGTACGAACTTTGTTAGAGAGGATGCGAACTTTGCTAGAGAGGGTACAAACTTTGTTAGAGTGGGTATGAACTTTGTTAGAGAGGGTACGAACTTTGTTAGAGTGGGTACGAACTATGTTAAAGAGGGTACGAATTTTGTCAGAGTGGATATGAACTTTATTAGAGAGGGTACGAATTTTGTTAGAGAGGATGAGAACTTTGCTAGAGAGGGTACGAATTTTGTTAGATTGGGTATGAACTTTGTCAGCGTGGGTACGAACTTTGTTAGAGAGGTTACGAACTTTGTCAAAGTGGGTACGAACTTTGTCAGAGAGGGTACGAACTTTGTTAAGGTGCGTACGAACTTTATTAGAGAGGGTACGAACTTTGTTAGAGAGGATGCGAACTTTGCTAGAGAGGGTACAAACTTTGTTAGAGTGGGTATGAACTTTGTTAGAGAGAGTACAAACTTTGTCAGAGTGGGTACGAATTTTGTTAGAGAGGGTACGAACTTTGTTAGAGTTGGTACGAACTTTGTCAGAGTGCGTACGATATTTGTCAGAATGGGTATGAACTATGTTAAAGAGGGTACAAACTTTGTTAGAATGGGTACGAACTTTGTCAGGCATGGTACGAACATTGTTAGAGAGGGTACGAACTTTGTTAGAGTGGGTACGAACTATGTTAAAGACAGAACGAACTTTGTCAGGGTAGGTACGAACTTTGTTAGAGAGGTTACGAACTTTGTCAAAGTGGGTACGAACTTTGTCAGAGAGGGTACGAACTTTGTTAGAGTGGGTACGAACTTTATTAAAGAGGGTACGAACTTTGTTAGAGAGGATGCGAACTTTGCTAGAGAGGGTACGAACTTTGTTAGAGTGGGTATGAACTTCGTTAGAGAGGGTACGAACTTTGTTAGAGTGGGTACGAATTATGTTAAAGAGGGTACGAATTTTGTAAGAGTGGGTATGAACTTTATTACAGAGGCTACGAATTTTGTCAGAGAGGATGCGAACTTTGCTAGAGAGGGTACGAATTTTGTTAGATTGGGTATGAACATTGTTAGAGTGGGTACGTACTTTGTTAGAGAGCGTACGAACTTTGCTAGAGAGGGTACGAACTTTATTAGAGTGGGTACGAACCTTGTTAGAGAGGGTACGAACTTTGTTAGAGTGGGTACGAACTATGTTAAAGAGGGTACGAACTTTGTCAGTGTGGGTACGAACTTTGTTAGAGAGGTTACGAACTTTGTCAAAGTGGGTACGAACTTTGTCAGAGAGGGTACGAACTTTGTTAGAGTGGGTACGAACTTTATTAGAGAGGGTACGAACTTTGTTAGAGAGGATGCGAACTTTGCTAGAGAGAGTACCAACTTTGTTAGAGTGGGTATGAACTTTGTTAGAGAGGGTACGAACTTTGTGAGATTGGGTATGAACTTTGTCAGAGTGGGTACGAACTTTGTAAGAGAGGGTACGAACTTTTCTAGAGAGGGTACGAACTTTGTTAGAGTGGGTACGAGCTTTATTAGAGAGTATACGAACATTGTTAGATAGGATGCGAACTTTGCTAGAGAGGGTACGAACTTTCCTAGAGAGGGTACGAACTTGGTGAAAGAGGGTACGAACTTTGTTAGAGTAGGTACGAACTTTGTTAGAGAGGGTACGAACTTTGTCAGAGTGGGTACGAACTTTGTCAGAGTGGGTACAAACTTTGTGAGAGAGGGTACGAACTTTGTCAGAGTGGGTATGAACTTTGTCAGAGTGGGTACGAACTTGGTTAAAGAGAGTACGAACTTTGTCTAAGTGGGTACGAACTTTGTCAGAGAGGGTACGAACTTTGTTAGAGTGGGTACGAACTTTATTAAAGAGGGTACAAACTTTGTCAGAGTGGGTACGAACTTTGTTAGAGTGGGTACAAGCTTTATTAGAGAGTGTACGAACATTGTTAGATAGGATGCGAACTTTGCTAGAGAAGGTACGAACTTTCCTAGAGAGGGTACGAACTTGGTTAAAGAGGGTACGAACTTTGTTAGAGTAGGTACGAACTTTGTTAGAAAGGGTACGAACTTTGTCAGAGTGGGTACGAACATTGTCAGAGTGGGCACAAACTTTGTAAGAGAGGGTACGAACTTTGTCAGAGTGGGTACGAACTTTATTAGAGAGGGTACGAACTTTGTTAGAGAGGATGCGAACTTTGCTAGAGAGGGTACAAACTTTGTTAGAGTGGGTATGAACTTTGTTAGAGAGGGTACGAACTTTGTTAGAGTGGGTACGAACTATGTTAGAGAGGGTACGAACTTTGTTAGAGTGGGCACAAAATATGTTAAAGACAGAACGAACTTTGTCAGAGTGGGTACGAACTTTGTTAGAGAGGTTACGAACTTTGTCAAAGTGGGTACGAACTTTGTCAGACAGGGTACGAACTTTGTTAGAGTGGGTACGAACTTTATTAAAGAGGGTACAAACTTTGTTAGAGAGGATGCGAACTTTGCTAGAGAGGGTACGAACTTTGTTAGAGTGAGTATGAACTTCGTTAGAGTGGGTACGAACTTTGTTAGAGTGGGTACAAATTTTGTCAGAGTGGGTGCGAACTTTATTAAAGAGGCTACGAATTTTGTTAGAGAGGATGCGAACTTTGCTAGAGAGGGTACGAATTTTGTTAGATTAGGTATGAACTTTGTTAGAGTGTGTACGGACTTTGTTAGAGAGGGTACGAACTTTGATAGAGAGGGTACGAACTTTGTTAGAGAGGGTACGAACTTTGTTAGAGTAGGTACGAACTATGTTAAAGAGGGTACGAACTTTGTTAGAGTGGGTACGAACTTTGTGAGAGAGGTTACGAAAGTTGTCAAAGTGGCTACGAACTTTGTCAGAGAGGGTACGAACTTTGTCAATGTGGGTACGAACTTTGTTAGAGAGGGTACGAACTTTGTTAGAGTTGGTACGAACTTTGTCAGAGTGGGTACGAACTTTGTCAGAGTGGGTACGAACTATGTTAAAGAGGGTACGAACTTTGTTAGAATGGGTACGAACTTTGTCAGAGTGGGTACGAACATTGTTAGAGAGGGTACGAACTTTGTTAGAGTGGGTACGAACTGTATTAAAGACAGAACGAACTTTGTCAGAGTGGGTACGAACTTTGTTAGAGAGGTTACGAACTTTGTCAAAGTGGGTACGAACTTTGTCAGAGAGGGTACGAACTTTGTTAGAGTGGGTACGGACTTTATTAAAGAGGGTACGAACTTTGTTAGAGAGGATGCGAAGTTTGTTAGAGTGGGTATGAACTTCGTTAGAGAGGGTACGAACTTTGTTAGAGAGGGCACGAACTTTGTTAGAGTGGGTACGAACTATGTTAAAGAGGGTACGAACTTTGTCAGAGTGGGTACGAACTTTATTAAAGAGGGTACAAACTTTGTTAGAGAGGATGCGAACTTTGCTAGAGAGGGTACGAACTTTGTTAGACTGAGTATGAACTTCGTTAGAGTGGGTACGAACTTTGTTAGAGTGGGTACGAATTTTGTCAGAGTGGGTGTGAACTTTATTAAAGAGGCTACGAATTTTGTTAAAGAGGATGCGAACTTTGCTAGAGAGGGTACGAATTTATTTAGATTGGGTATGAACTTTGTTAGAGTGTGTACGGACTTTGTTAGAGAGGGTACGAACTTTGCTAGAGAGGGTACGAACTTTGTTAGAGAGGGTACGAACTTTGTTAGAGTAGGTACGAACTATGTTAAAGAGGGTACGAACTTTGTTAGAGTGGGTACGAACTTTGTGAGAGAGGTTACGAAAGTTGTCAAAGTGGCTACGAACTTTGTCAGAGAGGGTACGAACTTTGTCAATGTGGGTACGAACTTTGTTAGAGAGGGTACGAACTTTGTTAGAGTTGGTACGAACTTTGTCAGAGTGGGTACGAACTTTGTCAGAGTGGGTACGAACTACGTTAAAGAGGGTACGAACTTTGTTAGAATGGGTACGAACTTTGTCAGAGTGGGTACGAACATTGTTAGAGAGGGTACGAACTTTGTTAGAGTGGGTACGAACTGTATTAAAGACAGAGCGAACTTTGTCAGGGTGGGTACGAACTTTGTTAGAGAGGTTACGAACTTTGTCAAAGTGGGTACGAACTTTGTCAGAGAGGGTACGAACTTTGTTAGAGTGGGTACGAACTTTATTAAAGAGGGTACGAACTTTGTTAGAGAGGATGCGAACTTTGTTAGAGTGGGTATGAACTTCGTTAGAGAGGGTACGAACTTTGTTAGAGTGGGTAGGAACTATGTTAAAGAGGGTACGAATTTTGTCAGAGTGGGTATGAACTTTATTACAGAGGCTACGAATTTTGTCAGAGAGGATGCGAACTTTGTTAGATTGGGTATGAACTTTGTTAGAGTGGGTACGTACTTTGTTAGAGAGGGTACGAACTTTGCTAGAGAGGGTACGAACTTTATTAGAGTGGGTACGAACCTTGTTAGAGAGGGTACGAACTTTGTTAGAGAGGGCACGACCTTTGTTAGAGTGGGTACGAACTATGTTAAAGAGGGTACGAACTTTGTCAAAGTGGGTACGAACTTTGTTACAGAGGTTACGAACTTTGTCAAAGTGGGTACGAACTTTGTCAGAGAGGGTACGAACTTTGTTAGAGAGGTTACGAACTTTGTCAAAGTGGGTACGAACTTTGTCAGAGAGGGTACGAACTTTGTTAGAGAGGATACGAACTTTGTTAGAGTGGGTACGAACTATGTTAAAGAGGGTACGAACTTCGTCACAGTGGGTACGAACTTTGTTAGAGAGGTTACGAACTTTGTCAAAGTGGGTACGCACTTTGTCAGACAGGGTGCGAACTTTGTCAGAGAGGGTACGAACTTTGTCAGAGTGGGTATGAACTTTGTTAGGGAGGGTACGAACTTTGTTAGAGTTGGTACGAACTTTGTTAGAGTGGGTATGAACTATGTTAAAGAGGGTACGAATTTTGTCAGAGTGGATATGAACTTTATTAGAGAGGGTACGAATTTTGTTAGAGAGGATGAGAACTTTGCTAGAGAGGGTACGAATTTTGTTAGATTGGGTATGAACTTTGTCAGCGTGGGTACGAACTTTGTTAGAGAGGTTACGAACTTTGTCAAAGTGGGTACGAACTTTGTCAGAGAGGGTACGAACTTTGTTAAGGTGCGTACGAACTTTATTAGAGAGGGTACGAACTTTGTTAGAGAGGATGCGAACTTTGCTAGAGAGGGTACAAACTTTGTTAGAGTGGGTATGAACTTTGTTAGAGAGAGTACAAACTTTGTCAGAGTGGGTACGAATTTTGTTAGAGAGGGTACGAACTTTGTTAGAGTTGGTACGAACTTTGTCAGAGTGCGTACGATATTTGTCAGAATGGGTATGAACTATGTTAAAGAGGGTACGAACTTTGTTAGAATGGGTACGAACTTTGTCAGGCATGGTACGAACATTGTTAGAGAGGGTACGAACTTTGTTAGAGTGGGTACGAATTATGTTAAAGACAGAACGAACTTTGTCAGGGTAGGTACGAACTTTGTTAGAGAGGTTACGAACTTTGTCAAAGTGGGTACGAACTTTGTCAGAGAGGGTACGAACTTTGCTAGAGTGGGTACGAACTTTATTAAAGAGGGTACGAACTTTGTTAGAGAGGATGCGAACTTTGCTAGAGAGGGTACGAACTTTGTTAGAGTGGGTATGAACTTCGTTAGAGAGGGTACGAACTTTGTTAGAGTGGGTACGAATTATGTTAAAGAGGGTACGAATTTTGTAAGAGTGGGTATGAACTTTATTACAGAGGCTACGAATTTTGTCAGAGAGGATGCGAACTTTGCTAGAGAGGGTACGAATTTTGTTAGATTGGGTATGAACATTGTTAGAGTGGGTACGTACTTTGTTAGAGAGCGTACGAACTTTGCTAGAGAGGGTACGAACTTTATTAGAGTGGGTACGAACCTTGTTAGAGAGGGTACGAACTTTGTTAGAGTGGGTACGAACTATGTTAAAGAGGGTACGAACTTTGTCAGTGTGGGTACGAACTTTGTTAGAGAGGTTACGAACTTTGTCAAAGTGGGTACGAACTTTGTCAGAGAGGGTACGAACTTTGTTAGAGTGGGTACGAACTTTATTAGAGAGGGTACGAACTTTGTTAGAGAGGATGCGAACTTTGCTAGAGAGAGTACCAACTTTGTTAGAGTGGGTATGAACTTTGTTAGAGAGGGTACGAACTTTGTGAGATTGGGTATGAACTTTGTCAGAGTGGGTACGAACTTTGTAAGAGAGGGTACGAACTTTTCTAGAGAGGGTACGAACTTTGTTAGAGTGGGTACGAGCTTTATTAGAGAGTATACGAACATTGTTAGATAGGATGCGAACTTTGCTAGAGAGGGTACGAACTTTCCTAGAGAGGGTACGAACTTGGTTAAAGAGGGTACGAACTTTGTTAGAGTAGGTACGAACTTTGTTAGAAAGGGTACGAACTTTGTCAGAGTGGGTACGAACATTGTCAGAGTGGGCACAAACTTTGTGAGAGAGGGTACGAACTTTGTCAGAGTGGGTACGAACTTTATTAGAGAGGGTACGAACTTTGTTAGAGAGGATGCGAACTTTGCTAGAGAGGGTACAAACTTTGTTAGAGTGGGTATGAACTTTGTTAGAGAGGGTACGAACTTTGTTAGAGTGGGTACGAACTATGTTAAAGAGGGTACGAATTTTGTCAGAGTGGATATGAACTTTATTAGAGAGGGTACGAATTTTGTTAGAGAGGATGAGAACTTTGCTAGAGAGGGTACGAATTTTGTTAGATTGGGTATGAACTTTGTCAGCGTGGGTACGAACTTTGTTAGAGAGGTTACGAACTTTGTCAAAGTGGGTACGAACTTTGTCAGAGAGGGTACGAACTTTGTTAAGGTGCGTACGAACTTTATTAGAGAGGGTACGAACTTTGTTAGAGAGGATGCGAACTTTGCTAGAGAGGGTACAAACTTTGTTAGAGTGGGTATGAACTTTGTTAGAGAGAGTACAAACTTTGTCAGAGTGGGTACGAATTTTGTTAGAGAGGGTACGAACTTTGTTAGAGTTGGTACGAACTTTGTCAGAGTGCGTACGATATTTGTCAGAATGGGTATGAACTATGTTAAAGAGGGTACAAACTTTGTTAGAATGGGTACGAACTTTGTCAGGCATGGTACGAACATTGTTAGAGAGGGTACGAACTTTGTTAGAGTGGGTACGAACTATGTTAAAGACAGAACGAACTTTGTCAGGGTAGGTACGAACTTTGTTAGAGAGGTTACGAACTTTGTCAAAGTGGGTACGAACTTTGTCAGAGAGGGTACGAACTTTGTTAGAGTGGGTACGAACTTTATTAAAGAGGGTACGAACTTTGTTAGAGAGGATGCGAACTTTGCTAGAGAGGGTACGAACTTTGTTAGAGTGGGTATGAACTTCGTTAGAGAGGGTACGAACTTTGTTAGAGTGGGTACGAATTATGTTAAAGAGGGTACGAATTTTGTAAGAGTGGGTATGAACTTTATTACAGAGGCTACGAATTTTGTCAGAGAGGATGCGAACTTTGCTAGAGAGGGTACGAATTTTGTTAGATTGGGTATGAACATTGTTAGAGTGGGTACGTACTTTGTTAGAGAGCGTACGAACTTTGCTAGAGAGGGTACGAACTTTATTAGAGTGGGTACGAACCTTGTTAGAGAGGGTACGAACTTTGTTAGAGTGGGTACGAACTATGTTAAAGAGGGTACGAACTTTGTCAGTGTGGGTACGAACTTTGTTAGAGAGGTTACGAACTTTGTCAAAGTGGGTACGAACTTTGTCAGAGAGGGTACGAACTTTGTTAGAGTGGGTACGAACTTTATTAGAGAGGGTACGAACTTTGTTAGAGAGGATGCGAACTTTGCTAGAGAGAGTACCAACTTTGTTAGAGTGGGTATGAACTTTGTTAGAGAGGGTACGAACTTTGTGAGATTGGGTATGAACTTTGTCAGAGTGGGTACGAACTTTGTAAGAGAGGGTACGAACTTTTCTAGAGAGGGTACGAACTTTGTTAGAGTGGGTACGAGCTTTATTAGAGAGTATACGAACATTGTTAGATAGGATGCGAACTTTGCTAGAGAGGGTACGAACTTTCCTAGAGAGGGTACGAACTTGGTGAAAGAGGGTACGAACTTTGTTAGAGTAGGTACGAACTTTGTTAGAGAGGGTACGAACTTTGTCAGAGTGGGTACGAACTTTGTCAGAGTGGGTACAAACTTTGTGAGAGAGGGTACGAACTTTGTCAGAGTGGGTATGAACTTTGTCAGAGTGGGTACGAACTTGGTTAAAGAGAGTACGAACTTTGTCTAAGTGGGTACGAACTTTGTCAGAGAGGGTACGAACTTTGTTAGAGTGGGTACGAACTTTATTAAAGAGGGTACAAACTTTGTCAGAGTGGGTACGAACTTTGTTAGAGTGGGTACAAGCTTTATTAGAGAGTGTACGAACATTGTTAGATAGGATGCGAACTTTGCTAGAGAAGGTACGAACTTTCCTAGAGAGGGTACGAACTTGGTTAAAGAGGGTACGAACTTTGTTAGAGTAGGTACGAACTTTGTTAGAAAGGGTACGAACTTTGTCAGAGTGGGTACGAACATTGTCAGAGTGGGCACAAACTTTGTAAGAGAGGGTACGAACTTTGTCAGAGTGGGTACGAACTTTATTAGAGAGGGTACGAACTTTGTTAGAGAGGATGCGAACTTTGCTAGAGAGGGTACAAACTTTGTTAGAGTGGGTATGAACTTTGTTAGAGAGGGTACGAACTTTGTTAGAGTGGGTACGAACTATGTTAAAGAGGGTACGAATTTTGTCAGGGTGGGTTCGAACTTTACTAGAGAGGCTACGAACTTTGTTAGAGAGGATGCGAACTTTGCTAGAGAGGGTACGAACTTTGTGAGATTGGGTATGAACTTTGTCAGAGTGGGTACGAACTTTGTAAGAGAGGGTACGAACTTTTCTAGAGAGGGTACGAACTTTCTTAGAGTGGGTACGAACTTTGTTAGAGAGGGTACGAACTTTGTTAGAGAGGGTACGAACTTTGTTAGAGTGGGAACGAACTATGTTAAAGAGGGTACGAACTTTGTCAGAGTGGGTACGAGCTTTGTTAAAGAGGTTACAAACTTTGTCAAAGTGGGTACGAACTTTGTTAGAGAGGGCACAAACTTTGTTAAAGAGTGTACGAACTTTGTCAGAGTGGGTACGAACTTTGTTAGAGAGGGTACTAACTTTGTTAGAGAGGGTACAAACTTTGTCAGAGTGGGTACGAACTTTGTTAGAGAGGTTACAAACTTTGTCAAAGTGGGTACAAACTTTGTTAGAGAGGGTACGAACTTTGTTAAAGAGGGTCAAACTTTGTCAGAGTGGGTACGAACTTTGTCAGAGAGGGTACGAACTTTGTTAGAGTAGGTACGAACTTTGTTAGAGAGGGTACGAACTTTGTCAGAGTGGGTACGAACTTTGTCAGAGTGGGTACAAACTTTGTGAGAGAGGGTACGAACTTTGTCAGAGTGGGTATGAACTTTGTTAGAGTGGGTACGAACTTTGTTAGAGTGGGTACAAGCTTTATTAGAGAGTGTACGAACATTGTTAGATAGGATGCGAACTTTGCTACAGAGAGGGTACGAACTTTCCTAGAGAGGGTACGAACTTTGTTAGAGTGGGAACGAACTATGTTAAAGAGGGTACGAACTTTGTGAGACTGGGTACGAACTTTGTTAAAGAGCTTACGAACTTTGTTAGAGTGGGTACGAACTTGGTTAAAGAGGGTACGAACGTTGTCAGAGTGGGTACGAACTTTGTTAGAGAGGGTACGAACTTTATTAGAGTGGGTACGAGCTTTATTAGAGAGTGTACGAACATTGTTAGATAGGATGCGAACCTTGCTAGAGAGGGTACGAACTTTCCTAGAGAGGGTACGAACTTTATTAGAGAGGCTACGAATTTTGTTAGAGAGGATGCGAACTTTGCTAGAGAGGGTACGAATTTTGTTAGATTGGGTATGAACTTTGTTAGAGTGTGTACGGACTTTGTTAGAGAGGGTACGAACTTTGCTAGAGAGGGTACGAACTTTATTAGAGTGGGTACGAACTTTTTTAGAGAGGGTACGAACTTTGTTAGAGAGGGTACGAACTTTGTTAGAGTAGGTACGAACTATGTTAAAGAGGGTACGAACTTTGTTAGAGTGGGTACGAACTTTGTGAGAGAGGTTACGAAAGTTGTCAAAGTGTGTACGAACTTTGTCAGAGAGGGTACGAACTTTGTCAGAGAGGGTACGAACTTTGTTAGAGTGGGTACGAGCTTTATTAGAGAGTGTACGAACATTGTTAGATAGGATGCGAACTTTGCTAGAGAGGGTACGAACTTTCCTAGAGAGGGTACGAACTTGGTTAAAGAGGGTACGAACTTTGTTAGAGTAGGTACGAACTTTGTCAGAGTGGGTACGAACTTTGTCAGAGTGGGTACAAACTTTGTGAGAGAGGGTACGAACTTTGTCAGAGTGGGTATGAACTTTGTCAGAGTGGGTACGAACTTGGTTAAAGAGAGTAAGAACTTTGTCAAAGTGGGTACGAACTTTGTTAGAGAGGTTACGAACTTTGTTAGAGAGGGTACGAACTTTGTTAGAGTCGGTACGAACTATGTTAAAGAGGGTACGAACTTTGTTAGAGTGGGTACGAACTTTGTGAGAGAGGTTACGAAAGTTGTCAAAGTGGGTACGAACTTTGTCAGAGAGGGTACGAACTTTGTCAGGGTTGGTACGAACTTTGTTAGAGAGGGTACGAACTTTGTTAGAGTTGGTACGAACTTTGTCAGTGTGGGTACGATCTTTGTCAGAATGGGTACGAACTATGTTAAAGAGGGTACGAACTTTGTTAGAATGGGTACGAACTTTGTCAGGGATGGTACGAACATTATTAGAGAGGGTACGAACTTTGTTAGAGTGGGTACGAACTATGTGAAAGCAGAACGAACTTTGTCAGGGTAGGTACGAACTTTGTTAGAGAGGTTACGAACTTTGTCAAAGTGGGTACGAACTTTGTCATAGAGGGTACGAACTTTGTTAGAGTGGGTACGAACTTTATTAAAGAGGGTACGAACTTTGTTAGAGAGGATGCGAACTTTGTTAGAGTGGGTATGAACTTCGTTAGAGAGGGTACATACTTTGTTGGAGTGGGTACGAACTATGTTAAAGAGGGTACGAATTTTGTCAGAGTGTGTATGAACTTTATTACAGAGGCTACGAATTTTGTCAGAGAGGATGCGAACTTTGCTAGAGAGGGTACGAATTTTGTTAGATTGGGTATGAACTTTGTTAGAGTGGGTACGTACTTTGTTAGAGAGGGTACGAACTTTGCTAGAGAGGGTACGAACTTTATTAGAGTGGGTACGAACCTTGTTAGAGAGGGTACGAACTTTATTAGAGAGGGCACGAACTTTGTTAGAGTGGGTACGAACTATGTTAAAGAGGGTACGAACTTTGTTAGAGTGGGTACGAACTTTGTTAGAGAGGTTACGAACTTTGTCAAAGTGGGTACGAACTTTTTCAGAGAGGGTACGAACTTTGTTAGAGAGGTTACGAACTTTGTCAAAGTGGGTACGAACTTTGTCAGAGAGGGTACGAACTTTGTTAGAGAGGATACGAACTTTGTTAGAGTGGGTACGAACTATGTTAAAGAGGGTACGAACTTTGTCACAGTGGGTACGAACTTTGTTAGAGAGGTTACGAACTTTGTCAAAGTGGGTACGAACTTTGTCAGACAGAGTGCGAACTTTGTCAGAGCGGGTACGAACTTTGTCAGAGTGGGTACGAACTTTGTTAGGGAGGGTATGAACTTTGTTAGAGTTGGTACGAACTTTGTTAGAGTGGGTATGAACTATGTTACAGAGGGTACGAATTTTGTCAGAGTGGATATGAACTTTATTAGAGAGGATACGAATTTTGTTAGAGAGGATGAGAACTTTGCTAGAGAGGGTACAAACTTTGTTAGAGTGGGTACGAACTTTGTTAGAGTGGGTACGAACTTTGCTAGAGAGGGTACGAACTTTGTTAGAGTGGGTACGAATTATGTTAAAGAGGGTACGAATTTTGTAAGAGTGGTTATGAACTTTATTACAGAGGCTACGAATTTTGTCAGAGAGGATGCGAACTTTGCTAGAGAGGGTACGAATTTTGTTAGATTGGGTATGAACATTGTCAGAGTGGGTACGTACTTTGTTAGAGAGCGTACGAACTTTGCTAGAGAGGGTACGAACTTTATTAGAGTGGGTACGAACCTTGTTAGAGAGGGTACGAACTTTGTTAGAGTGGGTACGAACTATGTTAAAGAGGGTACGAACTTTGTCAGTGTGGGTACGAACTTTGTTAGAGAGGTTACGAACTTTGTCAAAGTGGGTACGAACTATGTTAAAGAGGGTACGAACTTTGTTAGAGTGGGTACGAACTTTATTAGAAAGGGTACGAACTTTGTTAGAGAGGATGCGAACTTTGCTAGAGAGGGTACGAACTTTGTTAGAGTGGGTATGAATTTTGTTAGAGAGGGTACGAACTTTGTTAGAGTGGGTACGAACTATGTTAAAGAGGGTACGAATTTTGTCAGGGTGGGTACGAACTTTACTAGAGAGGCTACGAACTTTGTTAGAGAGGATGCGAACTTTGCTAGAGAGGGTACGAACTTTGTGAGATTGGGTATGAACTTTGTCAGAGTGGGTACGAACTTTGTAAGAGAGGGTACGAACTTTTCTAGAGAGGGTACGAACTTTGTTAGAGTGGGTACGAGCTTTATTAGAGAGTGTACGAACATTGTTAGATAGGATGCGAACTTTGCTAGAGAGGGTACGAACTTTCCTAGAGAGGGTACGAACTTGGTGAAAGAGGGTACGAACTTTGTTAGAGTAGGTACGAACTTTGTTAGAGAGGGTACGAACTTTGTCAGAGTGGGTATGAACTTTGTCAGAGTGGGTACAAACTTTGTGAGAGAGGGTACGAACTTTGTGAGAGTGGGTATGAACTTTGTCAGAGTGGGTACGAACTTGGTTAAAGAGAGTACCAACTTTGTCAAAGTGGGTACGAACTTTGTCAGAGAGGGTACGAACTTTGTTAGAGAGGGTACGAACTTTATTAAAGAGGGTACAAACTTTGTCAGAGTGGGTACGAACTTTGTTAGAGTGGGTACGAGCTTTATTAGAGAGTGTACGAACATTGTTAGATAGGATGCGAACTTTGCTAGAGAGGGTACGAACTTTGTTAGAGTGGGTATGAACTTTGTTAGAGAGGGTACGAACTTTGTTAGAGTGGGTACGAACTATGTTAAAGAGGGTACGAATTTTGTCAGGGTGGGTTCGAACTTTACTAGAGAGGCTACGAACTTTGTTAGAGAGGATGCGAACTTTGCTAGAGAGGGTACAAACTTTGCGAGATTGGGTATGAACTTTGTCAGAGTGGGTACGAACTTTGTAAGAGAGGGTACGAACTTTTCTAGAGAGGGTACGAACTTTCTTAGAGTGGGTACGAACTTTGTTAGAGAGGGTACGAACTTTGTTAGAGAGGGTACGAACTTTGTTAGAGTGGGAACGAACTATGTTAAAGAGGGTACGAACTTTGTCAGAGTGGGTACGAGCTTTGTTAGAGAGGTTACAAACTTTGTCAAAGTGGGTACGAACTTTGTTAGAGAGGGTACGAACTTTGTTAGAGAGGGCACAAAATTTGTTAAAGAGTGTACGAACTTTGTCAGAGTGGGTACGAACTTTGTTAGAGAGGGTACTAACTTTGTTAGAGAGGGTACGAACTTTGTCAGAGTGGGTACGAACTTTGTTAGAGAGGTTACAAACTTTGTCAAAGTGGGTACGAACTTTGTTAGAGAGGGTACGAACTTTGTTAAAGAGGGTCAAACTTTGTCAGAGTGGGTACGAACTTTGTCAGAGAGGGTACGAACTTTGTTAGAGTAGGTACGAACTTTGTTAGAGATGGTACGAACTTTGTCAGAGTGGGTACGAACTTTGTCAGAGTGGGTACAAACTTTGTGAGAGAGGGTACGAACTTTGTCAGAGTGGGTATGAACTTTGTTAGAGTGGGTACGAACTTTGTTAGAGTGGGTACGAGCTTTATTAGAGAGTGTACGAACATTGTTAGATAGGATGCAAACTTTGCTACAGAGGGTACGAACTTTCCTAGATAGGGTACGCAGTTGGTTAAAGAGGGTACCAACTTTGTTAGAGTAGGTACTAACTTTGCTAGAGAGGGTACGGACTTTATTAGAGTGGGTACGAACCTTGTTAGAGAGGGTACGAACTTGGTTAAAGAGGGTACGAACTTTGTCAGAGTGGGTACGAACTTTATTAGAGAGGGTACGAACTTGGTTAAAGAGGGTACGAACTTTGTCAGAGTGGGTACGAACTTTATTAGAGAGGGTACGAACTATGTTAAAGAGGATGCGAACTTTGCTAGAGAGGGTACGAACTTTGTTAGAGTGGGTACGAGCTTTATTAGAGAGTGTACAAACATTGTTAGATAGGATGCGAACTTTGCTAGAGACGGTACGAACTTTCCTAGAGAGGGTACGAACTTTGCTAGAGAGGGTATGAACTTTCTTAGAGTGGGTACGAACTTTGTTAGAGTGGGTACGAACTTTGTGAGACTGGGTACGAACTTTGTTAAAGAGCTTACGAACTTTGTTAGAGTGGGTACGAACTTGGTTAAAGAGGGTACGAACGTTGTCAGAGTGGGTACGAACTTTGTTAGAGAGGGTACGAACTTTGTTAGAGAGGGTACGAACTTTGTGAGAGTAGGTACGAACTTTGTTAGAGAGGGTACGAACTTTGTCAGAGTGGGTACGAACTTTGTCAGAGTGGGTATAAACTTTGTGAGAGAGGGTACGAACTTTGTCAGAGTGGGTATGAACTTTGTCAGAGTGGGTACGAGCTTTATTAGAGAGTGTACGAACATTGTTAGATAGGATGCGAACTTTGCTAGAGAGGGTACGAACTTTCCTAGAGAGGGTACGAACTTGGTTAAAGAGGGTACGAACTTTGTTAGAGTAGGTACGAACTTTGTTAGAGAGGGTACGAACTTTGTCAGAGTGGGTACGTACTTTGTCAGAGTGGGTACAAACTTTGTGAGAGAGGGTACGAACTTTGTCAGAGTGGGTATGAACTTTGTTAGAGTGGGTATGAACTTGGTTAAAGAGAGTACGAACTTTGTCAAAGTGGGTACGAACTTTGTCAGAGAGGGTACGAACTTTGTTAGAGTGGGTACGAACTTTATTAAAGAGGGTACAAACTTTGTTAGAGAGGATGCGAACTTTGCTAGAGAGGGTACGAACTTTGTTAGAGTGAGTTTGAACTTCGTTAGAGTGGGTACGAACTTTGTTAGAGTGGGTACGAACTATGTTAAAGAGGGTACGAATTTTGTCAGAGTGGGTATAAACTTTATTAGAGAGGCTACGAATTTTGTTAGAGAGGATGCGAACTTTGCTAGAGAGGGTACGAATTTTGTTAGATTGGGTATGAACTTTGTTAGAGTGTGTACGGACTTTGTTAGAGAGGGTACGAACTTTGCTAGAGAGGGTACGAACTTTATTAGAGTGGGTACGAACCTTGTTAGAGAGGGTACGAACTTTGTTAGAGAGGGTACGAACTTTGTTAGAGTAGGTACGAACTATGTTAAAGAGGGTACGAACTTTGTTAGAGTGGGTACGAACTTTGTGAGAGAGGTTACGAAAGTTGTCAAAGTGGGTACGAACTTTGTCAGAGAGGGTACGAACTTTGTCAGAGAGGGTACGAACTTTGTTAGAGTGGGTACGAGCTTTATTAGAGAGTGTACGAACATTGTTAGATAGGATGCGAAGTTTGCTAGAGAGGGTACGAACTTTCCTAGAGAGGGTACGAACTTGGTTAAAGAGGGTACGAACTTTGTTAGAGTGGGTACGAACTATGTGAAAGACAGAACGAACTTTGTCAGGGTAGGTACGAACTTTGTTAGAGAGGTTACGAACTTTGTCAAAGTGGGTACGAACTTTGTCATAGAGGGTACGAACTTTGTTAGAGTGGGTACGAACTTTATTAAAGAGGGTACGAACTTTGTTAGAGAGGATGCGAACTTTGCTAGAGAGGGTACGAACTTTGTTAGAGTGGGTATGAACTTCGTTAGAGAGGGTACGAACTTTGTTAGAGTGGGTACGAACTATGTTAAAGAGGGTACGAATTTTGTCAGAGTGGGTATGAACTTTATTACAGAGGCTATGAATTTTTTCAGAGAGGATGCGAACTTTGCTAGAGAGGGTACGAATTTTGTTAGATTGGGTATGAACATTGTTAGAGTGGGTACGTACTTTGTTAGAGAGCGTACGAACTTTGCTAGAGAGGGTACGAACTTTATTAGAGTGGGTACGAACCTTGTTAGAGAGGGTACGAACTTTGTTAGAGAGGGTACGAAGTTTGTTAGAGTAGGTACGAACTATGTTAAAGAGGGTACGAACTTTGTTAGAGTGGGTACGAACTTTGTGAGAGAGGTTACGAAAGTTGTCAAAGTGGGTACGAACTTTGTCAGAGAGGGTACGAACTTTGTCAGAGAGGGTACGAACTTTGTTAGAGTGGGTACGAGCTTTATTAGATAGTGTACGAACATTGTTAGATAGGATGCGAACTTTGCTAGAGAGGGTACGAACTTTGTTAGAGTGAGTTTGAACTTCGTTAGAGTGGGTACGAACTTTGTTAGAGTGGGTACGAACTATGTTAAAGAGGGTACGAATTTTGTCAGAGTGGGTATAAACTTTATTAGAGAGGCTACGAATTTTGTTAGAGAGGATGCGAACTTTGCTAGAGAGGGTACGAATTTTGTTAGATTGGGTATGAACTTTGTTAGAGTGTGTACGGACTTTGTTAGAGAGGGTACGAACTTTGCTAGAGAGGGTACGAACTTTATTAGAGTGGGTACGAACCTTGTTAGAGAGGGTACGAACTTTGTTAGAGAGGGTACGAACTTTGTTAGAGTAGGTACGAACTATGTTAAAGAGGGTACGAACTTTGTTAGAGTGGGTACGAACTTTGTGAGAGAGGTTACGAAAGTTGTAAAAGTGGGTACGAACTTTGTCAAAGAGGGTACGAACTTTGTCAGAGAGGGTACGAACTTTGTTAGAGTGGGTACGAGCTTTATTAGATAGTGTACGAACATTGTTAGATAGGATGCGAACTTTGCTAGAGAGGGTACGAACTTGGTTAAAGAGGGTACGAACTTTGTTAGAGTAGGTACGAACTTTGTCAGAGTGGGTACGAACTTTGTCAGAGTGGGTACAAACTTTGTGAGAGAGGGTACGAACTTTGTCAGAGTGGGTATGAACTTTGTCAGAGTGGGTACGAACTTTGTTAAAGAGAGTACGAACTTTGTCAAAGTGGGTACGAACTTTGTTAGAGAGGTTACGAACTTTGTTAGAGAGGGTACGAACTTTGTTAGAGTCGGTACGAACTATGTTAAAGAGGGTACGAACTTTGTTAGATTGGGTACGAACTTTGTGAGAGAGGTTACGAAAGTTGTCAAAGTGGGTACGAACTTTGTCAGAGAGGGTACGAACTTTGTCAGTGTTGGTACGAAGTTTGTTAGAGAGGGTACGAACTTTGTTAGAGTTGGTACGAACTTTGTCAGAGTGGGTACGATCTTTGTCAGAATGGGTACGAACTATGTTAAAGAGGGTGCGAACTTTGTTAGAATGGGTACGAACTTTGTCAGGGATGGTACGAACATTATTAGAGAGGGTACGAACTTTGTTAGAGTGGGTACGAACTATGTGAAAGACAGAACGAACTTTGTCAGGGTAGGTACGAACTTTGTTGGAGAGGTTACGAACTTTGTCAAAGTGGGTACGAACTTTGTCATAGAGGGTACGAACTTTGTTAGAGTAGGTACGAACTTTATTAAAGAGGGTACGAACTTTGTTAGAGAGGATGCGAACTTTGCTAGAGAGGGTACGAACTTTGTTAGAGTGGGTATGAACTTTGTTAGAGTGGGTATGAACTTTGTTAGAGAGGGTACGAACTTTGTTATATAGGATGCGAAATTTGTTAGAGAGGGTGCGAATTTTGTTAGAGTGGGTATGAACTTTGTTAGAGTGGATACGAACTTTGTTAGAGAGGGTACGAACTTTGTTAGAGCAGGTACGAACTAGGTTAAAGAGGGTACGAACTTTGTCAGAGTGGGTATAAACTTTATTAGAGAGGCTACGAATTTTGTTAGAGAGGATGCGAACTTTGCTAGAGAGGGTACGAATTTTGTTAGATTGGGTATGAACTTTGTTAGAGTGTGTACGGACTTTGTTAGAGAGGGTACGAACTTTGCTAGAGAGGGTACGAACTTTATTAGTGTGGGTACGAACTTTATTAGAGAGTGTACGAACTTTGTTAGAGAGGATGCGAACTTTACTAGTGAGGGTCCGAGCTTTGTTAGAGTGGGTATGAACTTTGTTAGAGTGGGTACGAACTTTGTTAGAGTGGGTTTGAACTGTGTTAGAGTGGGTACGAACTTTGTTAGAGTCGGTACGAACTTTGTTAGTGTCGGTACGAACTTTATTAGAGAGGGTACGAACTTTGCTAGAGAGGGTATGAACTTTGTTGGAGTGGGTACGAACTTTGTTAGAGAGGATGGAAACTTTACTAAAGAGGGTCCGAGCTTTGTTAGATTGGGTATGAACCTTGTTAGAGTGTGTACGAACTTTGTTAGAGTGGATACGAACTTTATTAGAGAGGGTACGAATTTTGCTGGGGAGGGCGCGAACTTTGCTAGAGTGGCTACGAACTTTGTTAGAGTGGCTAAGAACTTTGATAGACCGGGTCCGAACTTTGTTCGAGAGGATGCGAACTTTGCCTGAGAGGGTACGAACTTTGTTAGAGTGGTTACGAACTTTGTTAAAGAGGGTACGAACTTTGTTGGGGAGGGTGCGAACTTTGTTGGGAAGGGTACGAACTTTTTTAGAGAGGGTACGAACTTTGTTGGGGAGCGTACGAACTTTGCTAGAGAGGGTACGAACTTTGTTAGAGTGTGTATGAAGTTTGTTAGAGTGGATTCGAACTTTATTAGAGAGGGTACGAACTTTGTTGGGGAGGGTACGAACTTTATTAGAGAGGGTACGAACTTTGTTGGGGAGGGTGCGAACTTTGCTAGAGAGGGTACGAACTTTGTTAGAGTGGCTACGAACTATGTTAGAGCGGGTACAAACTTTGTTTGAGAGGATGCGAATTTTGCCAGAGAGGGTACGAACTTTGTTAGAGTGGGTATGAACTTTGTTAAAGAGGGTACGAACTTTGTTAGAGTGGGTACGAGCTTTATTAGAGAGTGTACGAACATTGTTAGTTAGGATGCGAACTTTGCTAGAGAGGGTACGAACTTTCCTAGAGAGGGTACGAACTTGGTTAAAGAGGGTACGAACTTTGTTAGAGTGGGTACGAACTATGTGAAAGACAGAACGAACTTTGTTAGGGTAGGTACGAACTTTGTTAGAGAGGTTACGAACTTTGTCAAAGTGGGTACGAACTTTGTCATAGAGGGTACGAACTTTGTTAGAGTGGGTACGAACTTTATTAAAGAGGGTACGAACTTTGTTAGAGAGGATGCGAACTTTGCTAGAGAGGGTACGAACTTTGTTAGAGTGGGTATGAACTTCGTTAGAGAGGGTACGAACTTTGTTAGAGTGGGTACGAACTATGTTAAAGAGGGTACGAATTTTGTCAGAGTGGGTATGAACTTTATTACAGAGGCTATGAATTTTGTCAGAGAGGATGCGAACTTTGCTAGAGAGGGTACGAATTTTGTTAGATTGGGTATGAACATTGTTAGAGTGGGTACGTACTTTGTTAGAGAGCGTACGAACTTTGCTAGAGAGGGTACGAACTTTATTAGAGTGGGTACGAACCTTGTTAGAGAGGGTACGAACTTTGTTAGAGAGGGTACGAACTTTGTTAGAGTAGGTACGAACTATGTTAAAGAGGGTACGAACTTTGTTAGAGTGGGTACGAACTTTGTGAGAGAGGTTACGAAAGTTGTCAAAGTGGGTACGAACTTTGTCAGAGAGGGTACGAACTTTGTCAGAGAGGGTACGAACTTTGTTAGAGTGGGTACGAGCTTTATTAGATAGTGTACGAACATTGTTAGATAGGATGCGAACTTTGCTAGAGAGGGTACGAACTTTGTTAGAGTGAGTTTGAACTTCGTTAGAGTGGGTACGAACTTTGTTAGAGTGGGTACGAACTATGTTAAAGAGGGTACGAATTTTGTCAGAGTGGGTATAAACTTTATTAGAGAGGCTACGAATTTTGTTAGAGAGGATGCGAACTTTGCTAGAGAGGGTACGAATTTTGTTAGATTGGGTATGAACTTTGTTAGAGTGTGTACGGACTTTGTTAGAGAGGGTACGAACTTTGCTAGAGAGGGTACGAACTTTATTAGAGTGGGTACGAACCTTGTTAGAGAGGGTACGAACTTTGTTAGAGAGGGTACGAACTTTGTTAGAGTAGGTACGAACTATGTTAAAGAGGGTACGAACTTTGTTAGAGTGGGTACGAACTTTGTGAGAGAGGTTACGAAAGTTGTAAAAGTGGGTACGAACTTTGTCAGAGAGGGTACGAACTTTGTCAGAGAGGGTACGAACTTTGTTAGAGTGGGTACGAGCTTTATTAGATAGTGTACGAACATTGTTAGATAGGATGCGAACTTTGCTAGAGAGGGTACGAACTTGGTTAAAGAGGGTACGAACTTTGTTAGAGTAGGTACGAACTTTGTCAGAGTGGGTACGAACTTTGTCAGAGTGGGTACAAACTTTGTGAGAGAGGGTACGAACTTTGTCAGAGTGGGTACGAACTTTGTTAAAGAGAGTACGAACTTTGTCAAAGTGGGTACGAACTTTGTTAGAGAGGTTACGAACTTTGTTAGAGAGGGTACGAACTTTGTTAGAGTCGGTACGAACTATGTTAAAGAGGGTACGAACTTTGTTAGATTGGGTACGAACTTTGTGAGAGAGGTTACGAAAGTTGTCAAAGTGGGTACGAACTTTGTCAGAGAGGGTACGAACTTTGTCAGTGTTGGTACGAACTTTGTTAGAGAGGGTACGAACTTTGTTAGAGTTGGTACGAACTTTGTCAGAGTGGGTACGATCTTTGTCAGAATGGGTACGAACTATGTTAAAGAGGGTGCGAACTTTGTTAGAATGGGTACGAACTTTGTCAGGGATGGTACGAACATTATTAGAGAGGGTACGAACTTTGTTAGAGTGGGTACGAACTATGTGAAAGACAGAACGAACTTTGTCAGGGTAGGTACGAACTTTGTTAGAGAGGTTACGAACTTTGTCAAAGTGGGTACGAACTTTGTCATAGAGGGTACGAACTTTGTTAGAGTGGGTACGAACTTTATTAAAGAGGGTACGAACTTTGTTAGAGAGGATGCGAACTTTGCTAGAGAGGGTACGAACTTTGTTAGAGTGGGTATGAACTTTGTTAGAGTGGGTATGAACTTTGTTAGAGAGGGTACGAACTTTGTTATATAGGATGCGAACTTTGTTAGAGAGGGTGCGAAATTTGTTAGAGTGGGTATGAACTTTGTTAGAGTGGATACGAACTTTGTTAGAGAGGGTACGAATTTTGTTAGAGCAGGTACGAACTAGGTTAAAGAGGGTACGAACTTTGTCAGAGTGGGTACGAACTTTGCTAGAGAGGATGCGAACTTTGCTAGAGAGGGTACGAACTTTGTTAGAGTGGGTACGAACTTTGTTAGAGTGGGTATGAACTTTGTTAGTGTGGGTACAAACTTTATTAGAGAGGATACGAACTTTGTTAGAGTGGGTACGAACTTTGTTAGTGTGGGTACGAACTTTATTAGAGAGTGTACGAACTTTGTTAGAGAGGATGCGAACTTTACTAGTGAGGGTCCGAGCTTTGTTAGAGTGGGTATGAACTTTGTTAGAGTGGGTACGAACTTTGTTAGAGTGGGTTTGAACTGTGTTAGAGTGGGTACGAACTTTGTTAGAGTCGGTACGAACTTTGTTAGTGTGGGTACGAACTTTATTAGAGAGGGTACGAACTTTGCTAGAGAGGGTATGAACTTTGTTGGAGTGGGTACGAACTTTGTTAGAGAGGATGGAAACTTTACTAAAGAGGGTCCGAGCTTTGTTAGATTGGGTATGAACCTTGTTAGAGTGTGTACGAACTTTGTTAGAGTGGATACGAACTTTATTAGAGAGGGTACGAATTTTGCTGGGGAGGGCGCGAACTTTGCTAGAGTGGCTACGAACTTTGTTAGAGTGGCTAAGAACTTTGATAGACCGGGTCCGAACTTTGTTCGAGAGGATGCGAACTTTGCCTGAGAGGGTACGAACTTTGTTAGAGTGGTTACGAACTTTGTTAAAGAGGGTACGAACTTTGTTGGGGAGGGTGCGAACTTTGTTGGGAAGGGTACGAACTTTTTTAGAGAGGGTACGAACTTTGTTGGGGAGCGTACGAACTTTGCTAGAGAGGGTACGAACTTTGTTAGAGTGTGTATGAAGTTTGTTAGAGTGGATTCGAACTTTATTAGAGAGGGTACGAACTTTGTTGGGGAGGGTACGAACTTTATTAGAGAGGGTACGAACTTTGTTGGGGAGGGTGCGAACTTTGCTAGAGAGGGTACGAACTTTGTTAGAGTGGCTACGAACTATGTTAGAGCGGGTACAAACTTTGTTTGAGAGGATGCGAATTTTGCCAGATAGGGTACGAACTTTGTTAGAGTGGGTATGAACTTTGTTAAAGAGGGTACGTACTTTGTCAGAGTGGATACGAACTTTAGTAGAGAGGGCGCGAACTTTGTTGGGGAGGGTGCGAACTTTGTTAGGGAGGGTACGAACTTTTTTAGAGAGGGTACGAACTTTGCTGGGGAGGGTGCGAACTTTGCTAGAGAGGGTACGAACTTTGTTAGAGTGTGTATGAAGTTTGTTAGAGTGGATACGAACTTTAGTAGAGAGGGCGCGAACATTGTTGGGGAGGGTACGAACTTTATTAGAGAGGGTACGAACTTTGTTGGGGAGGGTGCGAACTTTGCTAGAGAGGGTACGAACTTATTTAGAGTGGGTACGAACCTTGTTAGTGCGGGTACGAACTTTGTGAGAGAGGGAACGAATTTTGTTTGAGATGATGCGAACTTTGCTAGAGGGGGTACGAACTTTGTTAGAGTGGGCACGAACTTTGTCAGAGTGCGTACGAACTTTATTAGAGAGGGTACAAACTTTGTTAGAGTGGGTACGAACTTTGTTAGAGTGGGTACGAACTTTGTTAGTGTGGGTATGAACTTTGTTAGAGTGGGTACGAACTTTTTTTGAGAGGATGCGAACTTTACTAGAGAGGGTACGAACTTTGTTAGGGAGGGTGCGAACTTTGCTAGAGAGGGTACGAACTTTGTTAGAGTGGGTACGAACTTTGTGTGAGAGGGTACGAACTTTGTTTGAGAGGATGCGAACTTTGCTAGAGAGCGTACGAACTTTGTTAGAGTGGGTACGAACTTTGTTACAGCGGGTACGAACTTTGTTAGAGAGGATGCGAACTTTATTAGAGAGGGTACGAACTTTGTTGGGGAGGGTACGAACTTTGTTCAAGAGGGTGCAAACTTTGTCAGAGTGGATACGAACTTTATTAGAGAGGGTACGAACTTTGTTGGGGAGGGTGCGAACTTTGCTAAAGAGGGTACCAATTTTTTAGAATGGGTACGAACTTTGTTAGAGCGGGTACGAACTTTGTGAGAGAGGGTACGAACTTTGTTGGGGAGGATGCGAACTTTGCTAGAGATGGTACCAATTTTTGTATAGTGGGTACGAACTTTGTTAGAGCGGGCACGAACTTTGTGAGAGAGGGTATGAACTTTGTTAGAGTGGGTACGAACTTTGTCAGAGTGCGTACAAACTTTATTAGAGAGGGTACAAACTTTGTTAGAGTGGGTACGAACTTTGTTAGAGTGGGTACGAACTTTGTTAGTGTGGGTGTGAACTTTGTTACTGAGGGTACGAACTTTGTTACAGAGGTTACGAACTTTGTTAGAGTGGGTACGACCTTTGTTAGAGTGGGTACGAACTTTGTTAGTGTGGGTATGAACTTTGTTACAGAGGGTACAAACTTTGTTACAGAGGTTACGAACTTTGTTAGAGTGGGTACGACCTTTGTTAGAGTGGGTACGAACTTTTTTTGAGAGGATGAGAACTTTACTAGAGATGTTACGAACTTTGTTAGGGAGGGTGCGAACTTTACTAGAGAGGGTATGAACTTTGTTAGAGTGGGTATGAACTTTGTTAGAGCGGGTACGAACTTTGTTAGAGTGAGTTTGAACTTTGTTAGAGTGGGTACGAACTTTGTTAGTGTGGGTATGAACTTTGTTACAGAGGGTATGAACTTTTTTTGAGAGGATGCGAACTTTACTAGAGAGGGTACGAATTTTGTTAGGGAGGGTGCGAACTTTGTTAGAGAGGGTACGAACTTTGTTAAAGAGGGTCAAACTTTGTCAGAGTGGGTACGAACTTTGTCAGAGAGGGTACGAACTTTGTTAGAGTAGGTACGAACTTTGTTAGAGATGGTACGAACTTTGTCAGAGTGGGTACGAACTTTGTCAGAGTGGGTACAAACTTTGTGAGAGAGGGTACGAACTTTGTCAGAGTGGGTATGAACTTTGTTAGAGTGGGTACGAACTTTGTTAGAGTGGGTACGAGCTTTATTAGAGAGTGTACGAACATTGTTAGATAGGATGCGAACTTTGCTACAGAGGGTACGAACTTTCCTAGATAGGGTACGCAGTTGGTTAAAGAGGGTACCAACTTTGTTAGAGTAGGTACTAACTTTGCTAGAGAGGGTACGAACTTTATTAGAGTGGGTACGAACCTTGTTAGAGAGGGTACGAACTTGGTTAAAGAGGGTACGAACTTTGTCAGAGTGGGTACGAACTTTATTAGAGAGGGTACGAACTTGGTTAAAGAGGGTACGAACTTTGTCAGAGTAGGTACGAACTTTATTAGAGAGGGTACGAACTATGTTAAAGAGGATGCGAACTTTGCTAGAGAGGGTACAAACTTTGTTAGAGTGGGTACGAGCTTTATTAGAGAGTGTACAAACATTGTTAGATAGGATGCGAACTTTGCTAGAGAGGGTACGAACTTTCCTAGAGAGGGTACGAACTTTGCTAGAGAGGGTACGAACTTTCTTAGAGTGGGTACGAACTTTGTTAGAGTGGGTACGAACTATGTTAAAGAGGGTACGAACTTTGTGAGACTGGGTACGAACTTTGTTAAAGAGCTTACGAACTTTGTTAGAGTGGGTACGAACTTGGTTAAAGAGGGTACGAACATTGTCAGAGTGGGTACGAACTTTGTTAGAGAGGGTACGAACTTTGTTAGAGAGGGTACGAACTTTGTGAGAGTAGGTACGAACTTTGTTAGCGAGGGTACGAACTTTGTCAGAGTGGGTACGAACTTTGTCAGAGTGGGTACAAACTTTGTGAGAGAGGGTACGAACTTTGTAAGAGTGGGTATGAACTTTGTCAGAGTGGGTACGAACTTTATTAGAGTGGGTACGAGCTTTATTAGAGAGTGTACGAACATTGTTAGATAGGATGCGAACTTTGCTAGAGAGGGTACGAACTTGGTTAAAGAGGGTACGAACTTTGTTAGAGTAGGTACGAACTTTGTTAGAGAGGGTACGAACTTTCTCAGAGTGGGTACGTACTTTGTCAGAGTGGGTACAAACTTTGTGAGAGAGGGTACGAACTTTGTCAGAGTGGGTATGAACTTTGTTAGAGTGGGTATGAACTTGGTTAAAGAGAGTACGAACTTTGTCAAAGTGGGTACGAACTTTGTCAGAGAGGGTACGAACTTTGTTAGAGTGGGTACGAACTTTATTAAAGAGGGTACAAACTTTGTTAGAGAGGATGCGAACTTTGCTAGAGAGGGTACGAACTTTGTTAGAGTGAGTTTGAACTTCGTTAGAGTGGGTACGAACTTTGTTAGAGTGGGTACGAACTATGTTAAAGAGGGTACGAATTTTGTCAGAGTGGGTATAAACTTTATTAGAGAGGCTACGAATTTTGTTAGAGAGGATGCGAACTTTGCTAGAGAGGGTACGAATTTTGTTAGATTGGGTATGAACTTTGTTAGAGTGTGTACGGACTTTGTTAGAGAGGGTACGAACTTTGCTAGAGAGGGTACGAACTTTATTAGAGTGGGTACGAACCTTGTTAGAGAGGGTACGAACTTTGTTAGAGAGGGTACGAACTTTGTTAGAGTAGGTACGAACTATGTTAAAGAGGGTACGAACTTTGTTAGAGTGGGTACGAACTTTGTGAGAGAGGTTACGAACTTTGTCAGAGTGGGTATGAACTTTGTTAGAGTGGGTACGAACTTTGTTAGAGTGGGTACGAGCTTTATTAGAGAGTGTACGAACATTGTTAGATAGGATGCGAACTTTGCTACAGAGGGTACGAACTTTCCTAGATAGGGTACGCAGTTGGTTAAAGAGGGTACCAACTTTGTTAGAGTAGGTACTAACTTTGCTAGAGAGGGTACGAACTTTATTAGAGTGGGTACGAACCTTGTTAGAGAGGGTACGAACTTGGTTAAAGAGGGTACGAACTTTGTCAGAGTGGGTACGAACTTTATTAGAGAGGGTACGAACTTGGTTAAAGAGGGTACGAACTTTGTCAGAGTAGGTACGAACTTTATTAGAGAGGGTACGAACTATGTTAAAGAGGATGCGAACTTTGCTAGAGAGGGTACAAACTTTGTTAGAGTGGGTACGAGCTTTATTAGAGAGTGTACAAACATTGTTAGATAGGATGCGAACTTTGCTAGAGAGGGTACGAACTTTCCTAGAGAGGGTACGAACTTTGCTAGAGAGGGTACGAACTTTCTTAGAGTGGGTACGAACTTTGTTAGAGTGGGTACGAACTATGTTAAAGAGGGTACGAACTTTGTGAGACTGGGTACGAACTTTGTTAAAGAGCTTACGAACTTTGTTAGAGTGGGTACGAACTTGGTTAAAGAGGGTACGAACATTGTCAGAGTGGGTACGAACTTTGTTAGAGAGGGTACGAACTTTGTTAGAGAGGGTACGAACTTTGTGAGAGTAGGTACGAACTTTGTTAGCGAGGGTACGAACTTTGTCAGAGTGGGTACGAACTTTGTCAGAGTGGGTACAAACTTTGTGAGAGAGGGTACGAACTTTGTAAGAGTGGGTATGAACTTTGTCAGAGTGGGTACGAACTTTATTAGAGTGGGTACGAGCTTTATTAGAGAGTGTACGAACATTGTTAGATAGGATGCGAACTTTGCTAGAGAGGGTACGAACTTGGTTAAAGAGGGTACGAACTTTGTTAGAGTAGGTACGAACTTTGTTAGAGAGGGTACGAACTTTGTCAGAGTGGGTACGTACTTTGTCAGAGTGGGTACAAACTTTGTGAGAGAGGGTACGAACTTTGTCAGAGTGGGTATGAACTTTGTTAGAGTGGGTATGAACTTGGTTAAAGAGAGTACGAACTTTGTCAAAGTGGGTACGAACTTTGTCAGAGAGGGTACGAACTTTGTTAGAGTGGGTACGAACTTTATTAAAGAGGGTACAAACTTTGTTAGAGAGGATGCGAACTTTGCTAGAGAGGGTACGAACTTTGTTAGAGTGAGTTTGAACTTCGTTAGAGTGGGTACGAACTTTGTTAGAGTGGGTACGAACTATGTTAAAGAGGGTACGAATTTTGTCAGAGTGGGTATAAACTTTATTAGAGAGGCTACGAATTTTGTTAGAGAGGATGCGAACTTTGCTAGAGAGGGTACGAATTTTGTTAGATTGGGTATGAACTTTGTTAGAGTGTGTACGGACTTTGTTAGAGAGGGTACGAACTTTGCTAGAGAGGGTACGAACTTTATTAGAGTGGGTACGAACCTTGTTAGAGAGGGTACGAACTTTGTTAGAGAGGGTACGAACTTTGTTAGAGTAGGTACGAACTATGTTAAAGAGGGTACGAACTTTGTTAGAGTGGGTACGAACTTTGTGAGAGAGGTTACGAAAGTTGTCAAAGTGGGTACGAACTTTGTCAGAGAGGGTACGAACTTTGTCAGAGAGGGTACGAACTTTGTTAGAGTGGGTACGAACTTTATTAGAGAGTGTACGAACATTGTTAGATAGGATGCGAACTTTGCTAGAGAGGGTACGAACTTTCCTAGAGAGGGTACGAACTTGGTTAAAGAGGGTACGAACTTTGTTAGGGAGGGTGCGAACTTTACTAGAGAGGGTATGAACTTTGTTAGAGTGGGTATGAACTTTGTTAGAGCGGGTACGAACTTTGTTAGAGTGAGTTTGAACTTTGTTAGAGTGGGTACGAACTTTGTTAGTGTGGGTATGAACTTTGTTACAGAGGGTACGAACTTTTTTTGAGAGGATGCGAACTTTACTAGAGAGGGTACGAATTTTGTTAGGGAGGGTGCGAACTTTTCTAGAGAGGGTACGAACTTTGTTAGAGTGGGTACGAACTTTGTTAAAGCGGGTACGAACTTTGTTGGGGAGGGTGCGAACTTTGCTAGAGATGGTACCAATTTTTTTAGAATGAGTACGAACTTTGTTAGAGCTGGTACGAACTTTGTGAGAGAGGGTACGAACTTTGTGAGAGAGGGTACGAACTTTGCTAGAGATGGTACCAATTTTTTTATAGTGGGTACGAACTTTGTTAGAGCGGGCACGAACTTTGTGAGAGAGGGTACGAACTTTGTTAGAGTGGGTACGAACTTTGTCAGAGTGCGTACAAACTTTATTAGAGAGGGTACAAACTTTGTTAGAGTGGGTACGAACTTTGTTAGAGTGGGTACGAACTTTGTGAGTGTGGGTATGAACTTTGTTACTGAGGGTACGAACTTTGTTACAGAGGTTACGAACTTTGTTAGAGTGGGTACGACCTTTGTTAGAGTGGGTACGAACTTTTTTTGAGAGGATGAGAACTTTACTAGAGAGGGTACGAACTTTGTTAGGGAGGGTGTGAACTTTGCTACAGAGGGTATGAACTTTGTTAGAGTGGGTACGAACTTTGTTAGAGCGGGTACGAACTTTGTGTGAGAGGGTACGAACTTTGTGTGAGAGGATGCGGACTTTGCTAGAGAGGGTACGAACTTTGTTAGAGTGGGTATGAACTTTGTTAAAGAGGGTACGTACTTTGTCAGAGTGGATACGAACTTTAGTAGAGAGGGCGCGAACTTTGTTGGGGAGGGCACGAACTTTATTAGAGAGGGTACGAACTTATTTAGAGTGGGTACGAACCTTGTTAGTACGGGTACGAACTTTGTGAGAGAGGGAACGAATTTTGTTTGAGAGGATGCGAACTTTGCTAGAGGGGGTACGAACTTTGTTAGAGTGGGCACGAACTTTGTTAGAGTGCGTACGAACTTTATTAGAGAGGGTACAAACTTTGTTAGAGTGGGTACGAACTTTGTTAGAGTGGGTACGAACTTTGTTAGAGTGGGTACGAACTTTGTTAGTGTGGGTATGAACTTTGTTACAGAGGGTACGAACTTTTTTTGAGAGGATGCGAACTTTACTAGAGAGGGTACGAATTTTGTTAGGGAGGGTGCGAACTTTGCTAGAGAGGGTACGAACTTTGTTAGAGTGGGTACGAACTTTGTTAAAGCGGGTACGAACTTTGTTGGGGAGGGTGCGAACTTTGCTAGAGATGGTACCAATTTTTTTAGAATGGCTACGAACTTTGTTAGAGCTGGTACGAACTTTGTGAGAGAGGGTACGAACTTTGTTGGGGAGGATGCGAACTTTGCTAGAGATGGTACCAATTTTTTTATGGTGGGTACGAACTTTGTTAGAGCGGGCACGAACTTTGTGAGAGAGGGTACAAACTTTGTTAGAGTGGATACAAACTTTGTCAGAGTGCGTACAAACTTTATTAGAGAGGGTACAAACTTTGTTAGAGTGGGTACGAACTTTGTTAGTGTGGGTATGAACTTTGTTACAGAGGGTACGAACTTTGTTACAGAGGTTACGAACTTTGTTAGAGTGGGTACGACCTTTGTTAGAGTGGGTACGAACTTTTTTTGAGAGGATGAGAACTTTACTAGAGAGGGTACGAACTTTGTTAGGGAGGTTGCGAACTTTGCTAGAGAGGGTATGAACTTTGTTAGAGTGGGTACGAACTTTGTTAGAGCGGGTACGAACTTTGTGTGAGAGGGTACGAACTTTGTGTGAGAGGATGCGAACTTTGCTAGAGAGGGTACGAACTTTGTTAGAGTGGGTATGAACTTTGTTAAAGAGGGTACGTACTTTGTCAGAGTGGATACGAACTTTAGTAGAGAGGGCGCGAACTTTGTTGGGGAGGGTACGAACTTTATTAGAGAGGGTACGAACTTTGTTGGGGAGGGTGCGAACTTTGCTAGAGAGGGTACGAACTTATTTAGAGTGGGTACGAACCTTGTTAGTGCGGGTACGAACTTTGTGAGAGAGGGAACGAATTTTGTTTGAGAGGATGCGAACTTTGCTAGAGGGGGTACGAACTTTGTTAGAGTGGGTACGAACTTTGGCAGAGTGCGTACAAACTTTATTAGAGAGGGTATGAACTTTGTTATAGAAGATGCGAACTTTGCTAGAGAGGGTGCGAACTTTGCTAGAGAGGGTACGAACTTTGTTGGAGTGGGTAAGAACTTTGTTAAAGAGGGTACGAACTTTGTTGGGGAGGGTACGAACTTTGTTAGAGTGGGTACGAACTTTGTGAGAGAGGGTACGAACTTTGTTGGGGAGGGTACGAACTTTGTTATAGCGGGTACGAACTTTGTTAGAGCGGGTACGAACTTTGTCAGAGTGCGTACGAACTTTCTTACAGAGGGTACAGACTTTGTTAGAGTGGGTACGAACTTTGTTTGAGTGGGTATGAACTTTGTTAGTGTGGGTACAAACTTTATTATAGAGGGTACGAACCTTGTTACAGAGGTTACGAACTTTGTTAGAGTGGGTACGACCTTTGTTAAAGTGGGTACGAACTTTTTTTGAGAGGACGCGAACTTTACTAGAGAGGGTACGAACTTTGTTGGGGAGGGTGCGAACTTTGTAGAGAGGGTACGAACTTTGTTAGAGTGGGTACGAACTTTGTTAGAGTAGGTGCGAACTTTGTTAGTGTGGGTACGAACTTTATTATAGAGGGTACGAACTTTGTTAGAGAGGATGCGAACTTTGCTAGAGAGGGTACGAACTTTGTTAGAGTGGGTACGAACTTTTTTAAAGAGGGTACGAACTTTGTTAGAGTGGATACGAACTTTATTAGAGAGGGTTCGAACTTTGTTGGGGAGGGTGCGAACTTTGCTAGAGAGGGTACGAACTTTGTTAGAGTGGCTAAGAACTTTGTTAGAGCGGGTACGAACTTTGTTCGAGAGGATGCGAACTTTGCTAGAGAGGGTACGAACTTTGTTAGAGTGGGTACGAACTTTTTTAAAGAGGGTACGAACTTTGTGAGAGTGGGTACGAACATTGTTAGAGTGGGTACGAACTTTATTAGAGAGGGTATGAACTTTGTTAGAGTGGGTACGAACTTTGTTAGAGTGGGTATGAACTGTGTTAGAGTGGGTACGAACTTTGTCAGAGTGCGTACAAACTTTATTAGAGAGGGTACAAACTTTGTTAGAGTGGGTACGAACTTTGTTAGAGTGGGTACGAACTTTGTTAGTGTGGGTATGAACTTTGTTACAAAGGGTACGAACTTTGTTACAAAGGGTACGAACTTTGTTACAGTGGGTACGACCTTTGTTAGAGTGGGTACGAACTTTGTGTGAGAGGGTACGAACTTTGTTTGAGAGGATGCGAACTTTGCTAGAGAGGGTACGAACTTTGTTAGAGTGGGTAGGAACTTTGTCGGAGTGCGTACGAACTTTATTAGAGAGGGTACGAACTTTGTTAGAGAGGATGCGAACTTTGCTAGAGAGGGTACGAACTTTGTTAGAGTGGGTACGAACTTTTTTAAAGAGGGTACGAACTTTGTTAGAGTGGATACGAACTTTATTAGAGAGGGTTCGAACTTTGTTGGGGGGGGTGCGAACTTTGCTAGAGAGGGTACGAACTTTGTTAGAGTGGCTAAGAACTTTGTTAGAGCGGGTACGAACTTTGTTCGAGAGGATGCGAACTTTGCTAGAGAGGGTACGAACTTTGTTAGAGTGGGTACGAACTTTTTTAAAGAGGGTACGAACTTTGTGAGAGTGGGTACGAACATTGTTAGAGTGGGTACGAACTTTATTAGAGAGGGTATGAACTTTGTTAGAGTGGGTACGAACTTTGTTAGAGTGGGTATGAACTGTGTTAGAGTGGGTACGAACTTTGTCAGAGTGCGTACAAACTTTATTAGAGAGGGTACAAACTTTGTTAGAGTGGGTACGAACTTTGTTAGAGTGGGTACGAACTTTGTTAGTGTGGGTATGAACTTTGTTACAAAGGGTACGAACTTTGTTACAGAGGTTACGAACTTTGTTAGAGTGGGTACGACCTTTGTTAGAGTGGGTACGAACTTTGTGTGAGAGGGTACGAACTTTGTTTGAGAGGATGCGAACTTTGCTAGAGAGGGTACGAACTTTGTTAGAGTGGGTAGGAACTTTGTCGGAGTGCGTACGAACTTTATTAGAGAGGGTACGAACTTTGTTAGAGAGGATGCGAACTTTGCAAAGGAGGGTACGAACTTTGTTAGAGAGGGTACGAACTTTGTTAGAGTGGGTACGAACTTTGTGAAAAAGGGTACGAACTTTGTCAGAGTGGGTACGAGCTTTGTTAGAGAGGATTCGAACTTTGCTAGAGAGGGTACGAACTTTGTTAGAGTGGGTACGAACTTTGTTAAAGTGGGTATGAACTTTGTTAGTGTGGGTACAAACTTTATTAGAGAGGATACGAACTTTGTTAGAGTGGGTACGAACTTTGTTAGTGTGGGTACGAACTTTATTAGAGAGGGTACGAACTTTGTTAGAGAGGATGCGAACTTTACTAGTGAGGGTCCGAGCTTTGTTAGAGTGGGTATGAACTTTGTTAGAGTGGGTACAAACTTTGTTAGAGTGGGTATGAACTGTGTTAGAGTGGGTACGAACTTTGTTAGAGTGGGTACGAACTTTGTTAGTGTGGGTACGAACTTTATTAGAGAGGGTACGAACTTTGCTAGAGAGGGTATGAACTTTGTTGGAGTGGGTACGAACTTTGTTAGAGAGGATGCAAACTTTACTAAAGAGGGTCCGAGCTTTGTTAGATTGGGTATGAACTTTGTTAAAGTGTGTACGAACTTTGTTAGAGTGGATACGAACTTTATTAGAGAGGGTACGAACTTTGCTGGGAAGGGTGCGAACTTTGCTAGAGTGGCTACGAACTTTGTTAGAGTGGCTAAGAACATTGTTAGAGCGGGTACGAACTTTGTTCGAGAGGATGCGAACTTTGCTTGAGAGGGTACGAACTTTGTTAGAGTGGTTACGAACTTTGTTAAAGAGGGTACGAACTTTGTCAGAGTAGATACGAATATTAGTAGAGAGGGTACGAACTTTGTTGGGGAGGGTGCGAACTTTGTTGGGGAGGGTACGAACTTTTTTAGAGAGGGTACGAACTTTGTTGGGGAGGGTGCGAACTTTGCTAGAGAGGGTACGAACTTTGTTAGAGTGTGTATGAAGTTTGTTAGAGTGGATACGAACTTTATTAGAGAGGGTAGTAACTTTGTTGGGGAGGGTACGAACTTTATTAGAGAGGGTACGAACTTTATTGGGGAGGGTGCGAACTTTGCTAGAGAGGGTACGAACTTTGTTAGAGTGGCTACGAACTATGTTAGAGCGGGTATGAACTTTGTTAGAGAGGATGCGAATTTTGCTAGAGACGGTACGAACTTTGTTAGAGTGGGTATGAACTTTGTTAAAGAGGGTACGTACTTTGTCAGAGTGGATACGAACTTTAGTAGAGAGGGCGCGAACTTTGTTGGGGAGGGTACGAACATTATTAGAGAGGGTACGAACTTTGTTGGGGAGGGTGCGAACTTTGTTAGAGAGGGTACGAACTTATTTAGAGTGGGTGCGAACCTTGTTAGTGCGGGTACGAACTTTGTGAGAGAGGGAACGAATTTTGGTTGAAAGGATACGAACTTTGCTAGAGGGGGTACGAACTTTGTTAGAGTGGGCACGAACTTTGTCAGAGTGCGTACGAACTTTATTAGAGAGGGTACAAACTTTGTTAGAGTGGGTACGAACTTTGTTAGAGTGGGTACGAACTTTGTTAGTGTGGGTATGAACTTTGTTACAGTGGGTACGAACTTTGTTAGAGTGGGTACGAACTTTTTTTGAGAGGATGCGAACTTTACTAGAGAGGGTACGAACTTTGTTAGGGAGGGTGCGAACTTTGCTAGAGAGGGTACGAACTTTTTTAGAGTGGGTACGAACTTTGTTAGAGCGGGTACGAACTTTGTGTGAGAGGGTACGAACTTTGTTTGAGAGGATGCGAACTTTGCTAGAGAGCGTACGAACTTTGTTAGAGTGGGTTCGAACTTTGTTACAGCGGGTACGAACTTTGTTAGAGTGGGTACGAACTTTGTGTGAGAGGGTACGAACTTTGTTTGAGAGGATGCGAACTTTGCTAGAGAGCGTACGAACTTTGTTAGAGTGGGTACAAACTTTGTTACAGCGGGTACGAACTTTGTTAGAGAGGATGCGAACTTTGCTAGAGAGGGTACGAACTTTGTTAAAGTGGGTACGAACTTTGTTCAAGAGGGTGCAAACTTTGTCAAAGTGGATACGAACTTTATTAGAGAGGGTACGAACTTTGTTGAGGAGGGTGCGAACTTTGCTAGAGATGGTACCAATTTTTTTAGAATGGGTACGAACTTTGTTAGAGCGGGTACGAACTTTGTGAGAGAGGGTACGAACTTTGTTGGGGAGGATGCGAACTTTGCTAGAGATGGTACCAATTTTGTTATAGTGGGTACGAACTTTGTTAGAGCGGGCACGAACTTTGTGAGAGAGGGTACGAACTTTGTTAGAGTGGGTACGAACTTTGTCAGAGTGCGTACAAACTTTATTAGAGAGGGTACAAACTTTGTTAGAGTGGGTACGAACTTTGTTAGAGTGGGTACGAACTTTGTTAGTGTGGGTATGAACTTTGTTACAGAGGGTACGAACTTTGTTACAGAGGTTACGAACTTAGTTAGAGTGGGTACGACCTTTGTTAGAGTGGGTACGAACTTTTTTTGAGAGGATGAGAACTTTACTAGAGATGGTACGAACTTTGTTAGGGAGGGTGCGAACTTTACTAGAGAGGGTATGAACTTTGTTAGAGTGGGTATGAACTTTGTTAGAGAGGGTACGAACTTTGTGTGAGAGGGTACGAACTTTGTTTGAGAGGATGCGAACTTTGCTAGAGAGCGTACGAACTTTGTTAGAGTGGGTACGAACTTTGTTACAGCGGGTACGAACTTTGTTAGAGTGGGTACGAACTTTGTGTGAGAGGGTACGAACTTTGTTTGAGAGGATGCGAACTTTGCAAAAGAGGGTACGAACTTTGTCAGAGTGGGTACGAGCTTTGTTAGAGAGGATGCGAACTTTGCTAGAGAGGGTACGAACTTTCTTAGAGTGGGTACGAACTTTGTTAGTGTGGGTACAAACTTTATTAGAGAGGGTACGAACTTTGTTAGAGTGGGTACGAACTTTGTTAGTGTGGGTACGAACTTTATTAGAGAGGGTACGAACTTTGTTAGAGAGGATGCGAACTTTACTAGTGAGGGTCCCAGCTTTGTTAGAGTGGGTATGAACTTTGTTAGAGTGGGTGCGAACTTTGTTAAAATGGGTATGAACTGTGTTAGATTGGGTACGAACTTTGTTAGAGTCGGTACGAACTTTGTTAGTGTGGGTACGAACTTTATTAGAGAGGGTACGAACTTTGCTAGAGAGGGTATGAACTTTGTTGGAGTGGGTACGAACTTTGTTAAAGAGGGTACGAACTTTGTTAGAGCGGTTACGAACTTTGTGAGAGAGGGTACAAACTTTGCTGGGGAGGGTACGAACTTTGTTAGAGCAAGTACGAACTTTGTCAGAGTGGGTACGAACTTTGTCAGAGTGCTTACGAACTTTCTTAGAGAGGGTACAAACTTTGTTAGAGTGGGTACGAACTTTTTTTAGTGGGTACGAACTTTGTTAGTGTGGGTACGAACTTTATTAGAGAGGGTACGAACTTTGTTAGAGAGGATGCGAACTTTGTTAGAGTGGGTACAAACTTTGTTGGGGAGGGCGCGAACTTTGTTAGAGTGGGTACGAACTTTGTGAGAGAGGGTACGAACTTTGTTAGAGCGGTTACGAACTTTGTGAGAGAGGGTACAAACTTTGTAGGGGAGGGTACGAACTTTGTTAGAGCGGGTACAAACTTTGTCAGAGTGCGTATGAACTTTCTTAGAGAGGGTACAAACTTTGTTAGAGTGGGTACGAACTTTGTTAGAGCCGGTACGAACTTTGTTAGTGTGGGTACAAACTTTATTAGAGAGGGTACGAACTCTGTTAGAGTGGGTACGGACTTTGTTAGAGTGGGTACGAACTTTTTTAGTGTGGGTACGAACTTTATTAGAGAGGGTACGAACTTTGTTAGAGAGGATGTGAACTTTGCTAGAGAGGGTACGAACTTTGTTATAGTGGGTACGAACTTTCTTAAAGAGGGTACGAACTTTGTCAGAGTGGATACGAACTTTATTAGAGAGGGTTCGAACTTTGTTGGGGAGGGTGCGAACATTGCTAGAGAGGGTACGAACTTGTTAGAGTGGCTAAGAACTTTGTTGGAGCGGGTACGAACTTTGTTCGAGAGGATGCGAACTTTGCTAGAGAGGGTACGAACTTTGTTTGAGAGGATGCGAACTTTGCTAGAGAGGGTACGAACTTTGTTAAAGTGGGTACGAACTTTGGCAGAGTGCGTACAAACTTTATTAGAGAGGGTACGAACTTTGTTATAGAAGATGCGAACTTTGCTAGAGAGGGTGCGAACTTTGCTAGAGAGGGTACGAACTTTGTTGGAGTGGGTACGAACTTTGTTAAAGAGGGTACGAACTTTGTTGGGGAGGGTACGAACTTTGTTAGAGTGGGTACGAACTTTGTTAGAGTGGGTACGAACTTTGTGAGAGAGGGTACGAACTTTGTTAGAGCGGTTACGAACTTTGTGAGAGAGGGTACGAACTTTGTTAGAGCGGTTACGAACTTTGTGAGAGAGGGTACAAACTTTGTTGGGGAGGGTACGAACTTTGTTATAGCGGGTACGAACTTTGTTAGAGCGGGTACGAACTTTGTCAGAGTGGGTACGAACTTTGTCAGAGTGCGTACGAACTTTCTTAGAGAGGGTGCAAACTTTGTTAGAGTGGGTACGAACTTTGTTTGAGTGGGTATGAACTTTGTTAGTGTGGGTACAAACTTTATTAGAGTGGGTACGAACTTTGTTACAGAGGTTACGAACTTTGTTAGAGTGGGTACGACCTTTGTTAGAGTGGGTACGAACTTTTTTTGAGAAGACGCGAACTTTACTAGAGAGGGTACGAACTTTGTTGGGGAGGGTGCGAACTTTGCTGGAGAAGGTACGAACTTTGTTAGAGTGGGTACGAACTTTGTTAGAGTAGGTACGAACTTTGTTAGTGTGGGTACGAACTTTATTAGAGAGGGTACGAACGTTGTTAGAGAGGATGCGAACTTTGCTAGAGAGGGTACGAACTTTGTTGGAGTGGATACGAACTTTGTTAAAGAGGGTACGAACTTTGTTGGGGAGGGTACGAACTTTGTTAGAGTGGGTACGAACTTTGTTAGAGTGGGTACGAACTTTGTGAGAGAGGGTACGAACTTTGTTAGAGCGGTTACGAACTTTGTGAGAGAGGGTACAAACTTTGTTGGGGAGGGTACGAACTTTGTTATAGCGGGTACGAACTTTGTTAGTGCGGGTACGAACTTTGTCAGAGTGGGTACGAACTTTGTCAGAGTGCGTACGAACTTTCTTAGAGAGGGTACAAACTTTGTTAGAGTGGGTACGAACTTTGTTTGAGTGGGTATGAACTTTGTTAGTGTGGGTACAAACTTTATTAGAGAGGGTACGAACTTTGTTACAGAGGTTACGAACTTTGTTAGAGTGGGTAAGACCTTTGTTAGAGTGGGTACGAACTTTTTTTGAGAGGACGCGAACTTTACTAGAGAGGGTACGAACTTTGTTGGGGAGGGTGCGAACTTTGCTGGAGAAGGTACGAACTTTGTTAGAGTGGGTACGAACTTTGTTAGAGTAGGTACGAACTTTGTTAGTGTGGGTACGAACTTTATTAGAGAGGGTACGAACTTTGTTAGAGAGGATGCGAACTTTGCTAGAGAGGGTACGAACTTTGTTAGAGTGGGTACGAACTTTTTTAAAGAGGGTACGAACTTTGTCAGAGTGGATACGAACTTTATTAGAGAGGGTTCGAACTTTGTTGGGGAGGGTGCGAACTTTGCTAGAGAGGGTACGAACTTTGTTAGAGTGGCTTAGAACTTTGTTAGAGCGGGTACGAACTTTGTTCGAGAGGATCCCAACTTTGCTAGAGAGGGTACGAACTTTGTTAGAGTGGGTACGAACTTTTTTAAAGAGGGTACGAACTTTGTTAGAGTGGGTACGAACATTGTTAGAGTGGGTACGAACTTTATTAGAGAGGGTATGAACTTTGTTAGAGTGGGTACAAACTTTATTAGAGAGGGTATGAACTTTGTTAGAGTGGGTATGAACTTTGTTAGAGTGGGTACGGACTTTGTTAGAGAGGGTACGAACTTTGCTAGAGAGGGTATGAACTTTGTTGGAGTGGGTACGAACTTTGTTAAAGAGGGTACAAACTTTGTTGGCGAGGGCGCGAACTTTGTTAGAGTGGGTACGAACTTTGTGAGAGAGGGTACGAACTTTGTTAGAGCGGTTACAAACTTTGTCAGAGTGGGTACGAACTTTGTCAGAGTGCGTACGAACTTTCTTAGAGAGGGTACAAACTTTGTTAGAGTGGGTATGAACTTTGTTAGAGTCGGTACGAACTTTGTTAGTGTGGGTACAAACTTTATTAGAGAGGGTACGAACTCTATTAGAGTGGGTACGGACTTTTTTAGAGTGGGTACGAACTTTTTTAGTGTGGGTACGAACTTTATTAGAGAGGGTACGAACTTTGTTAGAGAGGATGCGAACTTTGCTAGAGAGGGTACGAACTTTGTTATAGTGGGTACGAACTTTCTTAAAGAGGGTACGAACTTTGTCAGAGTGGATACGAACTTTATTAGAGAGGGTTCGAACTTTGCTGGGGAGGGTGCGAACATTGCTAGAGAGGGTACGATCTTGTTAGATTGGCTAAGAACTTTGTTAGAGCGGGTACGAACTTTGTTCGAGAGGATGCGAACTTTGCTAGAGAGGGTACGAACTTTGTTTGAGAGGATGCGAGCTTTGCTAGAGAGGGTACGAACTTTGTTAGAGTGGGTACGAACTTTGGCAGAGTGCGTACAAACTTTATTAGAGAGGGTACGAACTTTGTTAGAACGGTTACGAACTTTGCTAGAGAGGGTGCGAACTTTGCTAGAGAGGGTACGAACTTTGTTGGAGTGGGTACGAACTTTGTTAAAGAGGGTACGAACTTTGTTGGGGAGGGTACGAACTTTGTTAGAGTGGGTACGAACTTTGTGAGAGAGGGTACGAACTTTGTTAGAGCGGTTACGAACTTTGTGAGAGAGGGTACAAACTTTGTTGGGGAGGGTACGAACTTTGTTATAGCGGGTACGAACTTTGTTGGAGCGGGTACGAACTTTGTCAGAGTGGGTATGAACGTTGTCAGAGTGCGTACGAACATTCTTAGAGAGGGTACAAACTTTGTGAGAGTGGGTACGAACTTTGTTTGAGTGGGTATGAACTTTGTTAGTGTGGGTACAAACTTTATTAGAGAGGGTACGAACTTTGTTACAGAGGTTACGAACTTTGTTAGAGTGGGTACGACCTTTGTTAGAGTGGGTACGAACTTTTTTTGAGAGGACGCGAACTTTACTAGAGAGGGTATGAACTTTGTTGGGGAGGGTGCGAACGTTGCTAGAGAGGGTACGAACTTTGTTAGAGTGGGTACGAACTTTGTTAGAGTAGGTACGAACTTTGTTAGTGTGGGTACGAACTTTATTAGAGAGGGTACGAACTTTGTTAGAGAGGATGCGAACTTTGCTAGAGAGGGTACGAACTTTGTTAGAGTGGGTACGAACTTTTTTAAAGAGGGTACGAACTTTGTCAGAGTGGATACGAACTTTATTAGAGAGGGTTCGAACTTTGTTGGGGAGGGTGCGAACTTTGCTAGAGAGGGTACGAACTTTGTTAGAGTGGCTTAGAACTTTGTTAGAGCGGGTACGAACTTTGTTCGAGAGGATGCGAACTTTGCTAGAGAGGGTACGGACTTTGTTAGAGTGGGTACGAACTTTTTTAAAGAGGGTACGAACTTTATTAGAGAGGATTCGAACTTTGTTGGGGAGGGTGCGAACTTTGCTAGAGAGCGTACGAACTTTGTTAGAGTGGCTAAGAACTTTGTTAGAGCGGGTACGAACTTTGTTCGAGAGGATGCGAACTTTGCTAGAGAGGGTACGAACTTTGTTAGAGTGGGTACGAACTTTGTCCGAGTGCGTACAAACTTTATTAGAGAGGGTACGAACTTTGTTATAGAAGATGCGAACTTTGCTAGAGAGGGTGCGAACTTTGCTAGAGAGGGTACGAACTTTGTTGGAGTGGGTACGAAATTTGTTAAAGAGGGTACGAACTTTGTTGGGGAGGGTGCGAACTTTGTTAGAGTGGGTACGAACTTTGTGAGAGAGGGTACGAACTTTGCTAGAGCGGTTACGAACTTTGTGAGAGAGGGTACAAACTTTGTTGGGGAGGGTACGAACTTTGTTATAGCGGGTAAGAACTTTGTTAGAGCGGGAACGAACTTTGTCAGAGTGGGTACGAACTTTGTCATAGTGCGTACGAACTTTCTTAGAGAGGGTACAAACTTTGTTAGAGTGGGTACGAACTTTTTTTGAGTGGGTACGAACTTTTTTTAGTGTGGGCACAAACTTTATTAGAGAGGGTACGAACTTTTTTAGAGAGGATGCGAACTTTGTTAGAGTGGTTGCAAACTTTGTTAGAGTGGGTACGAACTTTTTTACATAAGAGGTGAACTTTGCTAGAGAGGGTACGAACTTTGTTAGAGTGGGTACGAACTTTGTTAGAGTGGGTATGAACTGTGTTAGAGTGGGTACGAACTTTGTTAGAGTCGGTACGAACTTTGTTAGAGTGGGCACAAACTTTTTTTCAGAGGATGTGAACTTTACTAGAGAGGGTCCGAGCTTTGTTGGAGTGGGTATGAGCTTTGTTAGAGTGGGTACGAACTTTGTTAGAGTGCGTATGAACTTTGTTAGAGTGGGTATGAACTTTGTGAAAGAGGGTACGAACTTGGTTAGAGTGGGTACGAACTTTGTGAGAGAGGGTACGAACTTTTTTAGAGAGGGTACGAACTTTGTTAGAGAGGATGCGAACTTTGCTAGGGAGGTTACGAACTTTGTTAGAGTGGGTACGAACTTTGTTAGACAGGGTACGAACTTTCTTATAAAGATTGCGAACTTTGCTAGATTGGGTACGAACTTTGTTAGAGTGGGTACGAACTTTGTCAAAGTGGGTTTGAACTTTGTCATTGAGGGTACGAACTTTGTTAGAGAGGGTACGAACTTTGTAAGAGTGGGTACGAACTTTGTTAGAGTTTGTAGGAACTTTGTCAAAGTGGGTATGAACTTTGTTAGAGAGGATGCGGACTTTGCTAGAGAGGGTATGAACTTTGTTAGAGAGGGTACTAACTTTGTAAGAGAGGGTACGAACTTTGTTAGAGTAGGTACGAACTTTTTAGAGAGGATACGAACCTTGTTAGAGAGGATGCGAACTTTGCAAGAGAGGGTACGAACTTTCTTAGAGAGGGTACGAACTTTGTCAAAGAGGGTACGAACTTTGTTAGTGTGGGTACGAACTTTGTTAGAGAGGGTACGAAGTTTGTCAGAGTGGGTACGAACTTTATTTGAGAGAGTACGTACTTTGTTAGAGAGGATCCGAACTTTGCTAGGGAGGTTACGAACTTTGTTAGAGTGGGTTCGAACTTTGTCAAAGTTGGTACGAACTTTATTACAGAGGGTACAAACTTTGGTAGAGAGGATTCGAACTTTGCTAGCAAGGTTACGAACTTTGTTAGAGTCTGTACGAACTTTGTTAGACAGGGTACGAACTTTGTTATAAAGGATGCGAACTTTGCTAGAGTGGGTACGAACTTTGTTAGAGTCGGTACGAACTTTGTCAAAGTGGGTATGAACTTTTTTCCAGAGGGTACGAACTTTGTTAGAGGGGGTATGAACTCTGTCACTAAGGACACGAACTTTCTTAGAGAGGATACAAACTTTGTTAGAGAGGATGCGAACTTTGCTAGAGAGGGTACGAACTTTGTTAGAGTGGGTACGAACTTTGTTAGAGTGGGTAGGAACTTTGTTAGAGTGGGTACGAACTTTGTGAGTGTGGGTACAAAATTTATTAGAGAGGGTACGAACTTTGTTAGAGAGGATGCGAACTTTGCTCGAGAGGGTACGAACTTTGTTAGAGTGGGTACGAACTTTTTTACGTAAGAGGCGAACTTTGCTAGAGAGGGTACGAACTTTGTTAGAGTGGATACAAACTTTGTTAGAGTGGGTACGAACTTTTTTACGTAAGAGGCGAAGTTTGCTAGAGAGGGTACGAACTTTGTTAGAGTGGATACAAACTTTGTTAGAGTGGGTACGAAGTTTTTTACATATGAGGCGAACTTTGCAAGAGAGCGTACGAACTTTGTTAGAGTGGGTAGGAACTTTGTTAGAGTGGATAGGAACTTTTTGAGAGAGGGTACGAACTTTGTTAGAGCGGGTACAAACTTTGTTAGAGCGGGTACGAACTTTGTTAGAGAGGGTACGAACTTTGTCAGAGTAGGTACGAAGTTTATTAGAGAGGGTACAAACTTTGTTAAAGAGGATGCCAACTTTGTTAGAGTGGGTACGAACTTTGTTAGAGTGGGTACGACCTTTGTTAGAGTGGGCACGAACTTTTTTTCAAAGGATGTGAACTTTACTAGAGAGGGTCCGAGCTTTGTTAGAGTGGGTATGAGCTTTGTTAGAGTGGGTACGAACTTTGTTAGAGTGCGTATGAACTTTGTTAGAGTGGGTATGAACTTTGTGAAAGAGGGTACGAACTTGGTTAGAGTGGGTACGAACTTTGTGAGAGAGGGTACGAACTTTTTTAGAGAGGGTACGAACTTTGTTAGAGAGGATGCGAACTTTGCTAGGGAGGTTACGAACTTTGTTAGAGTGGGTACGAACTTTGTTAGACAGGGTACGAACTTTCTTATAAAGATTGCGAACTTTGCTAGATTGGGTACGAACTTTGTTAGAGTGGGTACGAACTTTGTCAAAGTGGGTATGAACTTTGTCATTGAGGGTACGAACTTTGTTAGAGAGGGTACGAACTTTGTAAGAGTGGGTACGAACTTTGTTAGACTAGGTATAAACTTTGTCACTGAGGGTACGAACTTTGTTAGAGAGGATGCGAACTTTGCTAGGGAGGGTACGAAGCTTGTAAGAGTGGGTACTAACTTTGGTAGAGTCTGTAGGAACTTTGTCAAAGTGGGTATGAACTTTTTTACAGAGGGTACGAACTTTGTTAGAGTGGCTATGAACTTTGTCACTTAGGGTACGAACCTTGTTAGAGAGGATGCGAACTTTGCTAGAGAGGGTATGAACTTTGTTAGAGAGGGTACGAACTTTGTTAGAGAGGGTACGAGCTTTGTTAGAGTGGGTACGAACTTTGTTAGAGTGGGTACGAACTTTATTTGAGAGGGTACATACTTTGTTAGATAGGATCCGAACTTTGCTAGGGAGGTTACGAACTTTGTTAGAGTGGGTTCGAACTTTGTCAAAGTTGGTACAAACTTTATTACAGAGGGTACAAACTTTGTTAGAGAGGATTCGAACTTTGCTAGCAAGGTTACGAAGTTTGTTAGAGTCGGTACGAACTTTGTTAGACAGGGTACGAACTTTGTTATAAAGGATGCGAACTTTGTTAGAGTGGGTACGAACTTTGTTGTAGAGGATGCGAAATTTGCTAGAGAGGGTACGAACTTTGTTAAAGTGGGTATGAACTTTTTTAGAGTGGGTACAAAATTGCTCAGAGAGGGTACGAACTTTTTTGGAGTGAGTACAAACTTTATTAGAGAGGGTACGAACTTTGTTATAGAGGATGCGAACTTTGCTAGAGTGGGTACGAACTTTGTTAAAGTGGGTATGAACTTTGTTACAGTGGGTACAAACTTTTTTAGAGAGGGTACGAACATTGTTAGAGTGGGTACGAACTTTGTTATATAGGGTACGAACTTTGTTAGAGTCAGTAGGAACTTTGTTAAAGTGGGTACGAACTTTGTTAAATAGGGTACGAACTTTGTTATAAAGGATGCGAACTTTGCTAGAGAGGGTACGAACTTTGTTAGAGAGGATGCGAACTTTGCTAGGGAGGGTACGAACTTTGTTAGAGTGGGTATGAACTTTGTTAGAGTGGGTACGAACTTTGTTAGGGTGGGTACGAACTTTGTTAGAGTGGATTCGAACTTTGCTAGCAAGGTTACGAACTTTGTTAGAGTCGGTACGAACTTTGTTAGACAGGGTACGAACTTTGTTATAAAGGATGCGAACTTTGCTAGAGTGGGTACGAACTTTGTTAGAGTCGGTACGAACTTTGTCAAAGTGGGTATGAACTTTTTTCCAGAGGGTACGAACTTTGTTAGAGGGGGTATGAACTCTGTCACTAAGGAGACGAAGTTTCTTAGAGAGGATACAAACTTTGTTAGAGAGGATGCGAACTTTGCTAGAGAGGGTACGAACTCTGTAAGAGTGGGTACGAACTTTGTTAATGTGGTTACGAACTTTGTTAGAGTCTATAGGAACTTTGTCAAAGTGGGCATGAACTTTATTAGAGAGGATACGAACTTTGTTAGAGAGGATGCGAACTTTACTAGAGAGGGTCCGAGCCTTGTTAGAGTTTGTATGAACTTTGTTAGAGTGGGTACGAACTTTGTTAGAGTGGGTACGAACGTTGTCAAAATGGGTATGAACTTTTTTACAGAGGGTACGAACTTTGTTAGACTGGGTATGAACTTTGTCACTGAGGGTACGAACTTTGTTAGAGAGGATGCGAACTTTGCTAAGGAGGGTACGAAGCTTGAAAGAGTGGGTACTAACTTTGTTGGAGTCTGTTGGAACTTTGTCAAAGTGGGTATGAACTTTTTTACAGAGGGTACGAACTTTGTTAGAGTGGCTATGAACTTTGTCACTGAGGGTACGAACCTTGTTAGAGAGGATGCGAACTTTGCTAGAGAGGGTATGAACTTTCTTAGAGAGGGTACGAACTTTGTTAGAGAGGGTACGAGCTTTGTTAGAGTGAGTACGAACTTTGTTGGAGTGGGTACGAACTTTATTTGAGAGGGTACGTACTTTGTTAGATAGGATCCGAACTTTGCTAGGGAGGTTACGAACTTTGTTAGAGTGGGTTCGAACTTTGTCAAAGTTGGTACAAACTTTATTACAGAGGGTACAAACTTTGTTAGAGAGGATTCGAACTTTGCTAGCAAGGTTACGAACTTTGTTAGAGTCGGTCCGAACTTTGTTAGACAGGGTACGAACTTTGTTATAAAGGATGCGAACTTTGCTAGAGTGAGTACGAACTTTGTTAGAGAGGATGCGAACTTTGCTAGGGAGGTTACGAACTTTGTTAGAGTGGGTATGAACTTTGTTAGAGTGGGTACGAACTTTGTTAAAGTGGGTATGAACTTTTTTAGAGAGGGTACAAACTTTCTTAGATAAGGTACGAATAGTGTCAGAGTGGGTACGAAGTTTATTAGAGAGGGTACGAACTTTTTAAGAGAGGATGTGAACTTTGCTTGTGAGGGTACGAACTTTGTTAGAGATCGTACGATCTTTCTTATAGAGGATGCGAACTTTGCTAGAAAGGGTACGAACTTTGTTAGAGTGGGTACGAACTTTGTTAGAGAGGGTACAAACTTTGTTATAGAGGATGCTGACTTTGTTAGAGAGGGTACGAACTTTGTTAGAGTGGGTATGAACTTTGTTAGAGAGGGTACGAACTTTGTTAGTGAGGATGCGAACTTTGCTTGAGAGGGTGCGAACTTTGCTTGAGAGGGTACGAACTTTGTTTGAGTGGGTACAAACTTTGTTAGAGAGGGTACTATCTTTGTTATAGAGGATGCGAACTTTGTTAGAGAGGGTACGAACTTTGTAAGAGTGGTTACGAACTTTATTAGAGAGGGTACGAACTTTGTTATAGAGGATGCGAACTTTGCTAGAGAAGGTACGAACTTTGTTAAAGTGGGTATGAACTTTGTTAGAGTGTGTACGAACTTATTCAGAGCGGGTACGAACCTTGTTACAGTGGGTATGAACTTTGTTAGAGAGGATGCAAACTTTGCTAGAGAGGGTACGAACTTTGTTATAGTGGGTATGAACTTTGTTCGAGTGGGTATGAACTTATTCAGGGCGGGTACGAACTTTGTTAGAGTGGGTACGAACTTTGTTAGAGAGGATGCGAACTTTGCTAGAGAGGGTACGAACTTTGTTAGAGTGGGTATGAACTTTGTTAGAGTGGGTACGAACTTTGTCAGAGCGGGTACGAACTTTGTTATACAGGATACAAACTTTGCTAGAGAGGGTACGAACTTTGTTAGAGTGGGTATGAACTTTGTTAGAGAGGATGCGAACTTTGCTTGAGAGGGTACGAACTTTGTTTGAGTAGGTACAAACTTTGTTAGAGAGGATACGATCTTTGTTATAGAGGATGCGAACTTTGTTAGAGAGGGTACGAACTTTGTAGGAGTGGTTACGAACTTTATTAGAGAGGGTACGAACTTTGTTATAGAGGATGCGAACTTTGCTAGAGAGGGTACGAACTTTGTTAGAGTGGGTATGAACTTTGTTAGAGTGGGTACGAACTTTGTCAGAGCGGGTACGAACTTTGTTAGAGTGGGTACGAACTTTCTTAGATAAGGTACGAATAGTGTCAGAGTGGGAACAAAGTTTATTAGAGAGGGTACGAACTTTGTAAGAGAGGATGCGAACTTTGCTTGTGAGGGTACGAACTTTGTTTGAGTAGGTACGAACTTTGTTAGAGATCGTACGATCTTTCTTATAGAGGATGCGAAGTTTGCTAGAAAGGGTACGAACTTTGTTAGAGTGGGTACGAACTTTGTTAGAGAGGATACAAACTTTGTTATAGAGGATGCGAACTTTGCTAGAGAGGGTACGAACTTTATTAGAGTGGGTATGAACTTTGTTAGAGTGGGTATGAACTATGTTAGAGTGGGCACGAACTTTGTAAGAGTGGGTATGAACTTTTTTTGAGAGGGTCCGAACTTTGTTAGAGAGGATGCGAACTTTGCTAGAGAGGGTCCGAACTTTGTTAGAGTGGATGCGAACTTTGCCAGAGAGGGTCCGAGCTTTGTTTGGGTGGGTATAAACTTTGTTAGAGTGGGTATGAACTTTGTTAGAGTGGTTACGATCTTTGTCAGAGTGGGTACTAACTTAATTAGGGAGGGTATGAACTTTGTTAGAGTGGGTATGAACTTTGTTAGAGTGGTTACGATCTTTGTCAGAGTGGGTACTAACTTAATTAGGGAGGGTATGAACTTTGTTAGAGAGGGTACGAACTTTGTTAGAGAGGGTACGAACTTTGTTAGAGTAGGTACGAACTTTGTTAAAGAAGGTACGAACTTTGTTATAGAGGATGCGAACTTTGTCAGAGTGGCTACGAACTTTGTTAGAGTGGGTACGAACTTTGTTAGAGAGGATGCGAACTTTGTTAGAGAGGGTACGAATTTTGTCAGAGTGATTAGGAACTTTATTAGAGAGGGTACAAACTTTGTTATAGAGGATGCGAACTTTGCTAGAGAGGGTACGAACTTTGTTAGAGTGGGTATGAACTTTGTTAGAGAGGGTACGAACTTTGTTTGAGGGGATGCGAACTTCGCTTGAGAGGGTACGAACTTTGTTTGAGTAGGTACGAACTTGGTTAGAGAGGGTACGATCTTTGTTATAGAGGATGCGAACTTTGCTAGAAAGGGTACGAACTTTGTTAGAGTGGGTACGAATTTTGTTAGAGATGGTACAAACTTTGTTATAGAGGGTGCGAACTTTGCTAGAGTGGGTACGAATTTCGTTAGAGTGAGTATGAACTTAGTTAGAGTGGGTATGAACTTTGTCAGAGTGGGTAGGAACTTTGTCAGAGTGGGTACGAACTTTGTTAGAGTGGGTACGAACTTTGTTAGCGAGGGTACGAACTTTGTTATAGAGGATGCGAACTTTGCTTGAGAGGGTACGAACTTTGTTAGAGTGGGTATGAACTTTTTTAGAGTGGGTACGAACTTTGTAAACGCGGGTACGAACTTTGTTAGAGTGGGTACGAACTTTGTTAGATAGGGTACGAACATTGTCAAAGATGGTACGAACTTTATTAGAGAGGGTACGAACTTTGTTAGAGGGGGTACAAACTTTGTGAGAGAGTGTACGAACTTTGTCAGAGAGGGTAGGAACTTTGTTAGAGAGGGTACGAACTTTGTTAGAGAGGGTACGAACTTTGTTAGAGTGGGTACGAACTTTCTTACAGGGGGTACGAACTTTGTTAGAGGGGAAACACACTTTGTTAGAGAGGGTACAAACTTTGTGAGAGAGTGTACGAACTTTGTCAGAGAGGGTAGGAACTTTGTTAGAGAGGGTATGAATTTTGTTGGAGAGGTTACGAACTTTGTAAGAGAGGGAACGAACTTTGTTAGAGTGGGTACGAACTTTTGTTAGAGAGGGTACGAACTTTGTTAGAGTGGGTACGACCTTTGTTAGAGAGGGTACGAACTTTGTTAGAGTGGGAACGAACTTTGTCAGAGAGGGTACGAACTTTGTTAGGGAGGGTACGAACCTTGTTAGGGTGGGTACGAACTTTCTTTGAGAGGGTATGAACTTTGTCAGAGAGGGTACGAACTTTGTTAGAAAGGGTACAAACTTTCTTACATTGGGTACGACCTTTGTTAAAGAGGGTACGAGCTTTGTTAGAGTGGGTACCAACTTTGTTAAAGAGGGTACGAAGTTTGTTATAGTGGGTACGAACTTTGTCACTGAGGGTACGAACTTTGGTAGAGAGGGTACGAACTTTGTTAGAGAGAATGCAAACTTTGCTAGAGAGGCTACGAACTTTGTTAGGGTGGGTAGGAACTTTGTTACAGAGAGTACAAACTTTGTTGGAGAGGGTACGAACTTTGTTAGAGAGGGTTGGAACTTTGTTAGAGTTGGTACGAACTTTGTCAGAGAGGGTTCGAACTTTCTCAGAGAGGGTACGAAACTTGTTAGAGGGGGAACAAACTTTGTTAGAGATGGTACAAACTTTATAAGAGTGGGTACGAACTTTCTCAGACAGGGTACGAACATTGTTAGGGAGGATACGAACTTTATTAGAGTGAGTACGATCTTTGTAAGAGAGGGAACGAACTTTGTAAGAGAGTGTTCGAACTTTGTCAGAGAGGGTATAAACTTTGTTAGAGGGGGTATGAACTTTGTCTAAGACGCTACGAACTTTGTTAGAGTGGGTACGAACTTTGTGAGAGAGTGTATGAACTTTGTGAGAGAGTGTACGAACTTTGTTAGAGATGGTACGAACTTTGTTAGAGTGTGTACGAAGTTCTTCACTATAGGTATGAACTTTGTGAGAGAGTGTACGAACTTTGTCAGAGAAGGTACGAACTTTGTCAAAGAGGGTACGAACTTTGTCAAAGAGGGTACGAACTTTGTCAGAGAGGGAACGAGCTTTGTTAGAGGGGGTACAAACTTTGTTAGAGAGGGTACAAACTTTATAAGAGTGGGTACGAACTTTCTTGGGCAGGGTACGAACATTGTTAGAGAGGATACGAAGTTTATTAGAGTGAGTGCGATCTTTGTAAGAGAGGGGACGAACTTTCTTAGAGAGGGTACAAACTTTATAAGAGTCGGTACACACTTTGTAAGAGTGGGTACGAACTTTGTCCGACAGGGTACGAACTTTATTAGAGTGAGTACGATCTTTGTAAGAGAGGGAACGAACTTTGTAAGAGATTGTTCGAACTTTGTTAGAGGGGGCATGAACTTTGTCTGAGACGCTACGAACTTTGTTAGAGTGTGTACGAAGTTTGTCACTATGGGTATGAACTTTGTGAGAGAGTGTACGAACTTTTTTAGAGAAGGTACGAACTTTGTCAGAGTGGGTATGAACTTTGTTAGAGAGGGCACAAACTTTCTTAGAGAGGGTACGAACTATTTTAGAGTCGGTACTAGCTTTGTTAGAGTCGGTACGAACTTTGTTAGAGAGGGTACAAACTTTGTCAGAGCGGGTACGAACTTTGTTAAAGAGGGTACAAACTTTGTCAGACAGGGTACGAACATTGTTAGAGAGGATATGAACTTTACTAGAGTGAGTACGATCTTTGTAAGAGAGAGAACGAACTTTGTAAGAGAGTGTTTGAACTTTGTTAGAGAGGGTACGAACTTTGTTAGAGGGGGTACGAACTTTGTCTGAGATGGTATGAACTTATTTAAAGTGTGTACGAAGTTCTTCACTATGGGTACGAACTTTGTGAGAGAGTTTACGAACTTTGTCAGAGAAGGTACGAACTTTGTCAGAGAGGGTACAAACTTTCTTAGAGGGGGTACAAACTTTGTTAGAGAGGGTACAAACTTTATAAGAGTGGATACGAACCTTCTCAGATAGGGTACGAACATTGCTAGAGAGGATACGAACTTTATTAGAGTGAGTACGATCTTTGTAAGAGAGGGAACGAACTTTGTTAAAGAGGGAAAAAAATTGTGTAAGAGTTGGTACGAACTTTGTCAGAGAGGATATGAACTTTATTAGAGTAAGTACGATCTTTGTAAGAGAGGGAACGAACTTTGTCAGAGAGGGTACGAACTTTGTTAGAGGGGGTACGAACTTTGTTTGAGATGATACGAACTTTGTTAGAGTGGGTATGAAGTTTGTCACTATGGGTACGAATTTTGTCAGAGAGGGTATGAACTTTGTTAGAGAGGATACGAACTTTGTCAGAGACGGCTAACAAAATCCGTACCCTCTCTAGCAAAGTTTGCATCCTATATAACAAAGTTCGTACCCTCTCTAACAAAGTTCATACCCTCTCTAGCAAAGTTCGCAGCCTCTATAACAAAGTTCGTACCCTCTCTAACAAAGTTCGTACCCACTCTAACAAAGTTCGTACCGTCTATAGCAAAGTTCGCAGCCTCTATAACAAAGTTCGTACCCTCTCTAGCAAAGTTCGCATCCTCTCTAACAAAGTTCGTACCCTCTCTAATAAAGTTTGTACCCACTCTGACAAAGTTCGTACCCTCTTTAAAAAAAATGTGTATACCCACTCTAACAAAGTTCGTACCCTCTCTGACAAAGTTCGTACCCTCTCTAATAAAGTTTGTACCCACTCTGACAAAGTTCGTACCCTCTTTAAAAAAAATGTGTATACCCACTCTAACAAAGTTCGTACCCTCTCTGACAAAGTTCGTACCCTCTCTAGCAAAGTTCGCATCCCGTATAACAAAGTTCATACCACTTCTAGCAAAGTTTGTACCATCTATAGCAAAGTTCGCATCCTCTCTAACGAAGTTCGCATCCTCTCTAACTAAGTTCGTACCCTTTTTAACAAAGTTCGTACCCTCTCTGACAAAGTTCGTACCCACTCTGACAAAGTTCCTACCCTCTCTAACAAAGTTCGTACCCACTCTAACAAAGTTCGTACCCTCTCTGACAAAGCTCGTACCCACTCTCACAAAGTTCATACCCACTCTAGCAAAGTTCGTACCCTCTCTAACAAAGTTCGTACCCTCTCTAACAAAGCTCGTACCCACTCTCACAAAGTTCATACCCACTCTAACAAAGTTCGTACCCTCTCTAGCAAAGTTCGTACCCTCTCTAGCAAAGTTCGTGCCCTCTCTAACAAAGTTCGTGCCCACTCTAACAAAGTTCGTACCCTTTATAGCAAAGTTCGCAACCTCTCTAACAAAGTTCGTACCCTCTCTAATAAAGTTTGTACCCACTCTGACAAAGTTCGTACCCTCTCTAAAAAAAATGTGTGTACCCACTCTAACAAAGTTCGTACCCACTCGAACAAAACTCATATCCACTCTAACAAAGTTCCTACCCTCTCTAGCAAAGTTCGCATCCTCTATAACAAAGTTCATACCCTTTATAGCAAATTTCGCATCCTCTCTAACAAAGTTCGTACCCTCTCTAATAAAGTTCGTACCCACTCTGACAAAGTTCGTACCCTCTTTAACAAACTTCATACCCACTCTAAAAACGTTCGTACCCTCTCTGACAAAGTTCGCAGCCTCTATAACAAAGTTCGCACCCTCTCTAACAAAGTTCGTACCCACTCTATCAAAGTCCGTACCCTCTCTAGCACAGTTCGCATCCTCTCGAACAAAGTTCGTACCCTCTCTAATAAAGTTCGTACCCACTCTGACAGTGTTCGTACCCTATCTAACAAAGTTCGTACCCACTCTAACAAAGTTCGTACCCTCTCGAGAAAAGTTCGCATCCTCTCTAACAAAGTTCGTACCCTCTCTAATAAAGTTCGTACCCACTCTCACAAAGTTCGTACCCTCTTTAACAAAGTTCGTACCCACTCTAACAAAGTTCCTACCCTCTCTGACAAAGTTCGTACCCACTCTAACAAAGTTCATACCTACTCTAACAAAGTTCATACCCTCTCTAGCAAAGTTCGCATCCCGTATAACAAAGTTCGTACCCCTTCTAACAAAGTTTGTACCCTCTATAGCAAAGTTCGCATCCTCCCTAACAAAGTTCGTACCCTCTTTAACAAAGTTCGTACTCACTCTAACAAAGTTCGTACCCTCTCTAGCAAAGTTCGCATCCTATAAAACAAAGTTCGTACCCTCTCTAACAAAGTTCGTACCCACTCTAACAAAGTTCCTACCCACTCTCGCAAAGTTCGTACCCTCTCTATCAAAGTTCGCATCCTCTATAACAAAGTTCGTACCCTCTCTAACAAAGTTCGTACCCTCTTTAAAAAAATGTGTGTACCCACTCTAACAAAGTTCGTACCCTCTCTAGCAAAGTTCGCATCCTCTATCACAAAGTTCATACCCTCTCTAACAATGGTTGTACCCACTCTAACAAAGTTCCAACCCTCTCTAGCAAAGTTCCCATCCTCTCTAACAAAGTTCGTACCTTCTCTAATAAAATTCGTACCGTCTCTAATAAAGTTCGTACCCTCTCTAATAAAGTTCGTACCCACTCTGACAAAGTTCGTACCCTCTTTAACAAAGTTCATACCCACTCTAAAAAAGTTTGTACCCTCTCTGACAAAGTTCGCAGCCTCTATAACAAAGTTCGCACCCTCTCCAACAAAGTTCGTACCCACTCTATCAAAGGTCGTACCCTCTCTAGCAAAGTTCGCTTCCTCTCTAACAAAGTTCGTACCCTCTCTAATAAAGTTTATACCCACTCTGACAGTGTTGGTACCCTATCTAACAAAGTTCCTACCCACTTTCACAAAGTTCGTACCCACTCTAACAAAGTTCGTACCCACTATAACAAAGTTCGTACCCTCTCTAGAAAAGTTCGCATCGTCTCTAACAAAGTTCGTACCCTCTCTAATTAAGTTCGTACCCACTCTCACAAAGTTCGTACCCTCTTTCACAAAGTTCGTCCCGACTCTAACAAAGTTCGTACCCACTCTAACAAAGTTCCTACCCACTCTAGCAAAGTTCGTACCCTCTCTATCAAAGTTCGCATCCTCTATAACAAAGTTGGTACCCTCTCTAACAAAGTTCGTACCCTCTTTAAAAAAATGCGTGTACCCACTCTAACAAAGTTCGTACCCTCTCTAGCAAAGTTCGCATCCTCTATCACAAAGTTCCTACCCTCTCTAGCAAAGTTCGCATCCTCTATAACAAAGTTCATACCCTTTATAGCAAATTTCGCATCCTCTCTAACAAAGTTCGTACCCTCTCTAATAAAGTTCGTACCCACTCTGACAAAGTTCGTACCCTCTTTAACAAACTTCATACCCACTCTAAAAACGTTCGTACCCTCTCTGACAAAGTTCGCAGCCTCTATAACAAAGTTCGCACCCTCTCTAACAAAGTTCGTACCCACTCTATCAAAGTCCGTACCCTCTCTAGCACAGTTCGCATCCTCTCGAACAAAGTTCGTACCCTCTCTAATAAAGTTCGTACCCACTCTGACAGTGTTCGTACCCTATCTAACAAAGTTCGTACCCACTCTAACAAAGTTCGTACCCTCTCGAGAAAAGTTCGCATCCTCTCTAACAAAGTTCGTACCCTCTCTAATAAAGTTCGTACCCACTCTCACAAAGTTCGTACCCTCTTTAACAAAGTTCGTACCCACTCTAACAAAGTTCCTACCCTCTCTGACAAAGTTCGTACCCACTCTAACAAAGTTCATACCTACTCTAACAAAGTTCATACCCTCTCTAGCAAAGTTCGCATCCCGTATAACAAAGTTCGTACCCCTTCTAACAAAGTTTGTACCCTCTATAGCAAAGTTCGCATCCTCCCTAACAAAGTTCGTACCCTCTTTAACAAAGTTCGTACTCACTCTAACAAAGTTCGTACCCTCTCTAGCAAAGTTCGCATCCTATAAAACAAAGTTCGTACCCTCTCTAACAAAGTTCGTACCCACTCTAACAAAGTTCCTACCCACTCTAGCAAAGTTCGTACCCTCTCTATCAAAGTTCGCATCCTCTATAACAAAGTTCGTACCCTCTCTAACAAAGTTCGTACCCTCTTTAAAAAAATGTGTGTACCCACTCTAACAAAGTTCGTACCCTCTCTAGCAAAGTTCGCATCCTCTATCACAAAGTTCATACCCTCTCTAACAATGGTTGTACCCACTCTAACAAAGTTCCAACCCTCTCTAGCAAAGTTCCCATCCTCTCTAACAAAGTTCGTACCTTCTCTAATAAAATTCGTACCGTCTCTAATAAAGTTCGTACCCTCTCTAATAAAGTTCGTACCCTCTCTAACAAAGTTCATACCCTCTCTAGCAAAGTTCGCAGCCTCTATAACAAAGTTCGCACCCTCTCCAACAAAGTTCGTACCCACTCTATCAAAGGCCGTACCCTCTCTAGCAAAGTTCGCTTCCTCTCTAACAAAGTTCGTACCCTCTCTAATAAAGTTTATACCCACTCTGACAGTGTTGGTACCCTATCTAACAAAGTTCCTACCCACTTTCACAAAGTTCGTACCCACTCTAACAAAGTTCGTACCCACTATAACAAAGTTCGTACCCTCTCTAGAAAAGTTCGCATCGTCTCTAACAAAGTTCGTACCCTCTCTAATTAAGTTCGTACCCACTCTCACAAAGTTCGTACCCTCTTTCACAAAGTTCGTCCCGACTCTAACAAAGTTCGTACCCACTCTAACAAAGTTCCTACCCACTCTAGCAAAGTTCGTACCCTCTCTATCAAAGTTCGCATCCTCTATAACAAAGTTGGTACCCTCTCTAACAAAGTTCGTACCCTCTTTAAAAAAATGCGTGTACCCACTCTAACAAAGTTCGTACCCTCTCTAGCAAAGTTCGCATCCTCTATCACAAAGTTCATACCCTCTCTAACAATGGTTGTACCCACTCTAACAAAGTTCCAACCCTCTCTAGCAAAGTTCCCATCCTCTCTAACAAAGTTCGTACCTTCTCTAATAAAATTCGTACCGTCTCTAATAAAGTTCGTACCCACTCTGACAAAGTTCGTACCCTCTTTAACAAACTTCATACCCACTCTAAAAGCGTTCGTACCCTCTCTGACAAAGTTCGCAGCCTCTATAACAAAGTTCGCACCCTCTCTAACAAAGTTCGTACCCACTCTATCAAAGTCCGTACCCTCTCTAGCACAGTTCGCATCCTCTCGAACAAAGTTCGTACCCTCTCTAATAAAGTTCGTACCCACTCTGACAGTGTTCGTACCCTATCTAACAAAGTTCGTACCCACTCTAACAAAGTTCGTACCCTCTCGAGAAAATTTCGCATCCTCTCTAACAAAGTTCGTACCCTCTCTAATAAAGTTCGTACCCACTCTCACAAAGTTCGTACCCTCTTTAACAAAGTTCGTACCCCCTCTAACAAAGTTCCTACCCTCTCTGACAAAGTTCGTACCCACTCTAACAAAGTTCATACCTACTCTAACAAAGTTCATACCCTCTCTAGCAAAGTTCGCATCCCGTATAACAAAGTTCGTACCCCTTCTAACAAAGTTTGTACCCTCTATAGCAAAGTTCGCATCCTCCCTAACAAAGTTCGTACCCTCTTTAACAAAGTTCGTACTCACTCTAACAAAGTTCGTACCCTCTCTAGCAAAGTTCGCATCCTATAAAACAAAGTTCGTACCCTCTCTAACAAAGTTCGTACCCACTCTAACAAAGTTCCTACCCACTCTAGCAAAGTTCGTACCCTCTCTATCAAAGTTCGCATCCTCTATAACAAAGTTCGTACCCTCTCTAACAAAGTTCGTACCCTCTTTAAAAAAATGTGTGTACCCACTCTAACAAAGTTCGTACCCTCTCTAGCAAAGTTCGCATCCTCTATCACAAAGTTCATACCCTCTCTAACAATGGTTGTACCCACTCTAACAAAGTTCCAACCCTCTCTAGCAAAGTTCCCATCCTCTCTAACAAAGTTCGTACCTTCTCTAATAAAATTCGTACTGTCTCTAATAAAGTTCGTACCCACTCTGACAAAGTTCATACCCTCTTTAACAAACTTCATACCCACTCTAAAAACGTTCGTACCCTCTCTGACAAAGTTCGCAGCCTCTATAACAAAGTTCGCACCCTCTCTAACAAAGTTCGTACCCACTCTATCAAAGTCCGTACCCTCTCTAGCACAGTTCGCAGCCTCTCGAACAAAGTTCGTACCCTCTCTAATAAAGTTCGTACCCACTCTGATAGTGTTCGTACCCTATCTAACAAAGTTCGTACCCACTCTAACAAAGTTCGTACCCTCTCGAGAAAAGTTCGCATCCTCTCTAACAAAGTTCGTACCCTCTCTAATAAAGTTCGTACCCACTCTCACAAAGTTCGTACCCTCTTTAACAAAGTTCGTACCCACTCTAACAAAGTTCCTACCCTCTCTGACAAAGTTCGTACCCACTCTAACAAAGTTCATACCTACTCTAACAAAGTTCATACCCTCTCTAGCAAAGTTCGCATCCCGTATAACAAAGTTCGTACCCCTTCTAACAAAGTTTGTACCCTCTATAGCAAAGTTCGCATCCTCCCTAACAAAGTTCGTACCCTCTTTAACAAAGTTCGTACTCACTCTAACAAAGTTCGTACCCTCTCTAGCAAAGTTCGCATCCTATAAAACAAAGTTCGTACCCTCTCTAACAAAGTTCGTACCCACTCTAACAAAGTTCCTACCCACTCTGGCAAAGTTCGTACCCTCTCTATCAAAGTTCGCATCCTCTATAACAAAGTTCGTACCCTCTCTCACAAAGTTCGTACCCTCTTTAAAAAAATGTGTGTACCCACTCTAACAAAGTTCGTACCCTCTCTAGCAAAGTTCGCATCCTCTATCACAAAGTTCATACCCTCTCTAACAATGGTTGTACCCACTCTAACAAAGTTCCAACCCTCTCTAGCAAAGTTCCCATCCTTTCTAACAAAGTTCGTACCTTCTCTAATAAAATTCGTACCGTCTCTAATAAAGTTCGTACCCACTCTGACAAAGTTCGTACCCTCTTTAACAAACTTCATACCCACTCTAAAAACGTTCGTACCCTCTCTGACAAAGTTCGCAGCCTCTATAACAAAGTTCGCACCCTCTCTAACAAAGTTCGTACCCACTCTATCAAAGTCCGTACCCTCTCTAGCACAGTTCGCATCCTCTCGAACAAAGTTCGTACCCTCTCTAATAAAGTTCGTACCCACTCTGACAGTGTCCGTACCCTATCTAACAAAGTTCGTACCCACTCTAACAAAGTTCGTACCCTCTCGAGAAAAGTTCGCATCCTATCTAACAAAGTTCGTACCCTCTCTAATAAAGTTCGTACCCACTCTCACAAAGTTCGTACCCTCTTTAACAAAGTTCGTACCCACTCTAACAAAGTTCCTACCCTCACTGACAAAGTTCGTACCCACTCTAACAAAGTTCATACCTACTCTAACAAAGTTCATACCCTCTCTAGCAAAGTTCGCATCCCGTATAACAAAGTTCGTACCCCTTCTAACAAAGTTTGTACCCTCTATAGCAAAGTTCGCATCCTCCCTAACAAAGTTCGTACCCTCTTTAACAAAGTTCGTACTCACTCTAACAAAGTTCGTACCCTCTCTAGCAAAGTTCGCATCCTATATAACAAAGTTCGTACCCTCTCTAACAAAGTTCGTACCCACTCTAACAAAGTTCCTACCCACTCTACCCAAGTTCGTACCCTCTTTATCAAAGTTCGCATCCTCTATAACAAAGTTCGTACCCTCTCTCACAAAGTTCGTACCCTCTTTAAAAAAATGTGTGTACCCACTCTAACAAAGTTCCTGCTCTCTCTGATAAAGTTCATACCCACACTCGCAAAGTTCATACCCACTCTAACAAAGTTCATACCCACTCTAAAAAAGTTCGTACCCTCTCTGACAAAGTTCGTACCCTCTCAAACAAAGTTCGTACCCTCTATAGCAAAGTTCGCATCCTCGCTAACAAAGTTCGTACCCTCTTTAACAAAGTTCGTACCCTCTCTGACAAAGTTCGTACCCAGTCTGACAAAGTTCCTACCCTCGCTAAATAAGTTCGTACCCACTCTAACAAAGTTCGTACCCTCTCTGACAAAGCTCGTACCCACTCTCACAAAGTTCATACCCACTCTAACAAAGTTCGTACCCTCTCTGACCAAGCTCGTACCCACTCTCACAAAGTTCATACCCTCTCTTACAAAGTTCGTACCCTCTCTAGCAAAGTTCGAATCCTTTATAACAAAGTTCGTACCCTCTCTAAGAAAGTTCGTACCCACTCTAACAAAGTTCGTACCCTCTCTAAGAAAGTTCGTACCCACTATAACAAAGTTCATACCCACTCTAACAAAGTTCCTGCTCTCTCTGATAAAGTTCATACCCACTCTCACAAAGTTCATACCCACTCTAACAAAGTTCATACCCACTCCAACAAAGTTCGTACCCACCCAAACAAAGTTCGTACCCTCTATAGCAAAGTTCGTACCCCTTCTAACAAAGTTTGTACCCTCTATAGCAAAGTTCGCATCCTCTCTAACAAAGTTCGTACCCTCTTTAACAAAGTTCGTACCCACTCTAACAAAGTTCGTACCCTCTCTGACAAAGTTCGTACCCAGTCTGACAAAGTTCCTACCCTTGCTAAATAAGTTCGTACCCACTCTAACAAAGTTCGTACCCTCTCTGACAAAGCTCGTACCCACTCTCACAAAATTCATACCCACTCTAACAAAGTTCGTACCCTCTCTAGCAAAGTTCGCATCCTTTATAACAAAGTTCGTACCCTCTCCAAGAAAGTTCGTACCCACTCTAATAAAGTTCATACCCTCTCTAAGAAAGTTCGTACCCACTCTAACAATGTTCATACCCATTCTAACAAAGTTTGTACCCTCTCTGACAAAGTTCGTACCCACACTCACAAAGTTCGTACCCTCTCTCAAAAAGTTCGTACCAACTCTAACAAAGTTCGTACCCTCTCTAGCAAAGTTCGCAGTCTCTTTCACAAAGTTCGTACCCACTCTAACAAAGTTTGTACCCACTCTAACAAAGTTCGTACCCTCTCTGATAAAGTTCATACCCACTCTCACAAAGTTCATACCAACTCTAACAAAGTTCATACCAACTCTAACAAAGTTCCTACCCACTCTAACAAAGTTCGTACCCTCTCTGACAAAGTTCGTACCCCCTCAAACAAAGTTCGTACCCCTTCCAACAAAGTTTGTATCCTCTATAGCAAAGTTCGCATCCTCCCTAACAAAGTTCGTACCCTCTTTAACAAAGTTCGTACCCACTCTAACAAAGTTCGTACCCTCTCTTACAAAGTTCGTACCCAGTCTGCCAAAGTTCCTACCCTCGCTAAATAAGTTCGTACCCACTCTCACAAAGTTCGTACCCTCTCTAGCAAAGTTCGCATCCTCTCTAACAAAGTTCGTACCCTATCTAATAAAGTTCATACCCTCTCTAATAAAGTTCGTACCCTCTCTAACAAAGTTCGTACCGACTCTAACAAAGTTGCAACCCTCTCTAGCAAAGTTCAAACCCTCTCTAGCAAAGTTCGCATCCTCTCTAACAAAGTTCGTACCCTCTCTAATAAAGTTCGTACCCACTCTGACAAAGTTCGTACCCTCTCTAACAAAGTTCGTACCCACTCTAACAAAGTTCTTGCTCTCTCTGATAAAATCCATACCCACACTCACAAAGTTCATACCCATTCTAACAAAGTTCATACCCACTCTAACAAAGTTGGTCCCCTCTCTGACAAAGTTCGTACCCTCTGAAACAAAGTTCGTACCCTCTATAGCAAAGTTCGCACCAATTCTAACAAAGTTTGTACCCTCTATGGCAAAGTTCGCATCGTCTCTAACAAAGTTCGTACCCTCTTTAACAAAGTTCGTACCCACTCTAGAAAAGTTCGTACCCAGTCTGACAAAGTTCATACCCTCGCTAAATAAGTTTGCATCCTCCCTAACAAAGTTCGTACCCTCTTTAACAAAGTTCGTACCCACTCTAACAAAGTTCGTACCCTCTCTGATAAAGTTCGTACCCAGTCTGACAAAGTTCCTATCCTCGCTAAATAAGTTCGTACCCACTCTAACAAAGTTCGTACCCTCTCTGACAAAGCTCGTACCCACTCTCACAAAATTCATACCCACTCTAACAAAGTTCGTACCCTCTCTAGCAAAGTTCGCATCCTTTAAAAGAAAGTTCGTACCCTCTTCAAGAAAGTTCGTACCCACTCTAACAAAGTTCATACCCTCTCTAAGAAAGTTCGTACCCACTCTAACAATGTTCATACCCACTCTAACAAAGTTTGTACCCTCTCTGACAAAGTTCGTACCCTCTCTCACAAAGTTCGTACCCTCTCTCACAAAGTTCGTACCCACTCTAACAAAGTTCGTACCCTCTTTAGCAAAGTTCATACCCACTCTAACGAAGTCCGTACCCTCTCTAGCAAAGTTCGCATCCCTTCTAACAAAGTTCGTACCCTCTCTAATAAAGTTCGTACCCACTCTAACAAAGTTCGTACCCTCTTTAACAAAGTTCGTACCAACTCTAACAAAGTTCGTACCCTCTCTGACAAGGTTCGTACCTACTCTAACAAAGTTCATACCCACTCTAACAAAGTTCGTACCATCTCTAGCAAAGTTTGCATCCTCTATAACAAAGTTCGTACCCTCTCTTACAAAGATCGTACCCACTCTAACAAGGATCGTACCCACTCTAACAAAGTTCGTACCCTCTCAAACAAAGTTCGTACCCCTTCCAACAAAGTTTGTACCCTCTATAGCAACGTTCGCATCCTCCCTGACAAAGTTCGTACCCTCTTTAACAAAGTTCGTACCCACTCTAACAAAGTTCGTACCCTCTCTGACAAAGTTCGTACCCAGTCTGACAAAGTTCCTACCCTCGCTAAATAAGTTCGTACCCACTCTAACAAAGTTCGTACCCTCTCTGACAAAGCTCGTACCGACTCTCACAAAATTCATACCCACTCTAACAAAGTTCGTACCCTCTCTAGCAAAGTTCGCATCCTTTATAACAAAGTTCGTACCCTCTCCAAGAAAGTTCGTACCCACTCTAATAAAGTTCATACCCTCTCTAAGAAAGTTCGTACCCACTCTAACAATGTTCATACCCACTCTAACAAAGTTTGTACCCTCTCTGACAAAGTTCGTACCCACACTCACAAAGTTCGTACCCTCTCTCAAAAAGTTCGTACCAACTCTAACAAAGTTCGTACCCTCTCTAGCAAAGTTCGCAGCCTCTTTAACAAAGTTCGTACCCACTCTAACAAAGTTCGTAGCCTCTCTGACAAAGTTCGTACCCACTCTGACAAAGTTCCTACCCTCTCTAACAAAGTTCGTACCCACTCTAACAAAGTTCGTACCCTCTCTGACAAAGCTCGTACCCACTCTCACAAAGTTCATACCCACTCTAACAAAGTTCGTACCCTCTCTAGCAAAGTTCGCATCCTCTATAACAAAGTTCGTACCCTCTCTAACAAAGTTCGTAACCACTCTAACAAAGTTCCAACCCTCTCTAGCAAAGTTCGCATCCTCTCTAACAAAGTTCGCAGCCTCTTTAACAAAGTTCGTACCCACTCTAACAAAGTTTGTACCCACTCTAACAAAGTTCGTACCCTCTCTGATAAAGTTCATACCCACTCTCACAAAGTTCATACCAACTCTAACAAAGTTCATACCAACTCTAACAAAGTTCCTACCCACTCTAACAAAGTTCGTACCCTCTCTGACAAAGTTCGTACCCCCTCAAACAAAGTTCGTACCCCTTCCAACAAAGTTTGTATCCTCTATAGCAAAGTTCGCATCCTCCCTAACAAAGTTCGTACCCTCTTTAACAAAGTTCGTACCCACTCTAACAAAGTTCGTACCCTCTCTTACAAAGTTCGTACCCAGTCTGCCAAAGTTCCTACCCTCGCTAAATAAGTTCGTACCCACTCTCACAAAGTTCGTACCCTCTCTAGCAAAGTTCGCATCCTCTCTAACAAAGTTCGTACCCTATCTAATAAAGTTCGTACCCTCTCTAATAAAGTTCGTACCCTCTCTAACAAAGTTCGCATCCTCTCTAACAAAGTTCGTACCCTCTCTAATAAAGTTCGTACCCACTCTGACAAAGTTCGTACCCACTCTAACAAAGTTCGTGCTCTCTCTGATAAAGTTCATACCCACACTCGCAAAGTTCATACCCACTCTAACAAAGTTCATACCCACTCTAACAAAGTTCGTACCCACTCTAACAAAGTTCGTACCCTCTCTGACAAAGCTCGTACCCACTCTCACAAAGTTCATACCCACTCTAACAAAGTTTGTACCCTCTCTAGCAAAGTTTGCATCCTTTATAACAAAGTTCGTACCCACTATAAGAATGTTCGTACCCACTCTAACAAAGTTCGTACCCTCTCTGACAAAGTTCGTACCCAGTCTGCCAAAGTTCCTACCCTCGCTAAATAAGTTCGTACCCACTCTCACAAAGTTCGTACCCTCTCTAGCAAAGTTCGCATCCTCTCTAACAAAGTTCGTACCCTATCTAATAAAGTTCGTACCCACTCTGACAAAGTTCATACCCTCTCTAACAAAGTTCGTACCGACTCTAACAAAGTTGCAACCCTCTCTAGCAAAGTTCAAACCCTCTCTAGCAAAGTTCGCATCCTCTCTAACAAAGTTCGTACCCTCTCTAATAAAGTTCGTACCCACTCTGACAAAGTTCGTACCCTCTCTAACAAAGTTCGTACCCACTCTAACAAAGTTCGTGCTCTCTCTGATAAAGTTCATACCCACACTCGCAAAGTTCATACCCACTCTAACAAAGTTCATACCCACTCTAACAAAGTTCGTACCCACTCTAACAAAGTTCGTACCCTCTCTGACAAGGCTCGTACCCACTCTCACAAAGTTCATACCCACTCTAACAAAGTTTGTACCCTCTCTAGCAAAGTTTGCATCCTTTATAACAAAGTTCGTACCCACTCTAAGAATGTTCGTACCCTCTCTAACAAAGTTCGTACCCTCTCCGACAAAGCTCGTACCCACTCTCACAAAGTTCATACCCTCTCTAACAAAGTTCGTACCCTCTCTAGCAAAGTTCGAATCCTTTATAACAAAGTTCGTACCCTCTCTAATAAAGTTCGTACCCACTCTGACAAAGTTCGTACCCTCTGTAACAAAGTTCGTACCTACTCTAACAAAGTTCCTGCTCTCTTTGATAAAGTTCATACCCACACTCGCAAAGTTCATACCCACTCTAACAAAGTTCATACCCACTCTAACAAAGTTCGTACGCTCTCTGACAAAGTTCGTACCCTCTCAAACAAAGTTCGTACCCTCTATAGCAAAGTTCGCATCCTCTCTAACAAAGTTCGTACCCTCTCTTACAAAGATCGTACCCACTCTAACAAGGATCGTACCCACTCTAACAAAGTTCGTACCCTCTCAAACAAAGTTCGTACCCCTTCCAACAAAGTTTGTACCCTCTATAGCAAAGTTCGCATCCTCCCTGACAAAGTTCGTACCCTCTTTAACAAAGTTCGTACCCACTCTAACAAAGTTCGTACCCTCTCTGACAAAGTTCGTACCCAGTCTGACAAAGTTCCTACCCTCGCTAAATAAGTTCGTACCCACTCTAACAAAGTTCGTACCCTCTCTGACAAAGCTCGTACCCACTCTCACAAAGTTCATACCCTCTCTAACAAAGTTCGTACCCTCTCTAGCAAAGTTCGAATCCTTTATAACAAAGTTCGTACCCTCTCTAAGAAAGTTCGTACCCACTCTAACAAAGTTCGTACCCTCTCTAAGAAAGTTCGTACCCACTCTAACAAAGTTCATACCCACTCTAACAAAGTTCCTGCTCTCTCTGATAAAGTTCATACCCACTCTCACAAAGTTCATACCCACTCTAACAAAGTTCATACCCACTCCAACAAAGTTCGTACCCTCTCTGACAAAGTTTTTACCCTCCCAAACAAAGTTCGTACCCTCTATAGCAAAGTTCGTACCCCTTCTAACAAAGTTTGTACCCTCTATAGCAAAGTTCACATCCTCTCTAACAAAGTTCGTACCCTCTTTAACAAAGTTCGTACCCACTCTAACAAAGTTCGTACCCTCTCTGACAAAGTTCGTACCCAGTCTGACAAAGCTCCTACCCTCGCTAAATAAGTTCGTACCCACTCTAACAAAGTTCGTACCCTCTATGGCAAAGTTCGCATCCTCTCTAACAAAGATCGTACCCTATCTACTAAAGTTCGTACCCACTCTGACAAAGTTCGTACCCTCTCTTACAAAGTTCGTACCGACTCTAACAAAGTTCCAACCCTCTATAGCAAAGTTCGCATCCTCTCTAACAAAGTTCGTACCCTCTTTAACAAAGTTCGTACCCACTCTAACAAAGTTCGTACCCTCTCTGACAAAGTTCGTACCCAGTCTGACAAAGTTCCTACCCTCGCTAAATAAGTTCGTACCCACTCTAACAAAGTTCGTACCCTCTCTGACAAAGCTCGTACCCACTCTCACAAAGTTCATACCCTCTCTAACAAAGTTCGTACCCTCTCTAGCAAAGTTCGAATCCTTTATAACAAAGTTCGTACCCTCTCTAAGAAAGTTCGTACCCACTCTAACAAAGTTCGTACCCTCTCTAAGAAAGTTCCTACCCACTCTAACAAAGTTCATACCCGCTCTAACAAAGTTCCTGCTCTCTCTGATAAAGTTCATACCCACTCTCACAAAGTTCATACCCACTCTAACAAAGTTCATACCCACTCCAACAAAGTTCGTACCCTCTCTGACAAAGTTTTTACCCTCCCAAACAAAGTTCGTACCCTCTATAGCAAAGTTCGTACCCCTTCTAACAAAGTTTGTACCCTCTATAGCAAAGTTCACATCCTCTCTAACAAAGTTCGTACCCTCTTTAACAAAATTCGTACCCACTCTAACAAAGTTCGTACCCTCTCTGACAAAGTTCGTACCTAGTCTGACAAAGCTCCTACCCTCGCTAAATAAGTTCGTACCCACTCTAACAAAGTTCGTACCCTCTATAGCAAAGTTCGCATCCTCTCTAACAAAGATCGTACCCTATCTACTAAAGTTCGTACCCACTCTGACAAAGTTCGTACCCTCTCTTACAAAGTTCGTACCGACTCTAACAAAGTTCCAACCCTCTCTAGCAAAGTTCGCATCCTCTCTAACAAAGTTCGTACCCTCTCTAATAAAGTTCGTACCCACTCTGACAAAGTTCGTACCCTCTCTAACAAAGTTCGTACCCACTCTAACAAAGTTCCTGCTCTCTCTGATAAAGTTCATACCCACACTCGCAAAGTTCATACCCACTCTAACAAAGTTCATACCCACTCTAACAAAGTTCGTACCCACTCTAACAAAGTTCGTACCCTCTCTGACAAAGCTCGTACCCACTCTCACAAAGTTCATACCCTCTCTAACAAAGTTCGTACCCTCTCTAGCAAAGTTCGAATCCTTTATAACAAAGTTCGTACCCTCTCTAAGAAAGTTCGTACCCACTCTAACAAAGTTCGTACCCTCTCTAAGAAAGTTCGTACCCACTCTAACAAAGTTCATACCCACTCTAACAAAGTTCCTGCTCTCTCTGATAAAGTTCATACCCACTCTCACAAAGTTCATACCCACTCTAACAAAGTTCATACCCACTCCAACAAAGTTCATACCCTCTCTGACAAAGTTCGTACCCTCCCAAACAAAGTTCGTACCCTCTATAGCAAAGTTCGTACCCCTTCTAACAAAGTTTGTACCCTCTATAGCAAAGTTCGCATCCTCTCTAACAAAGTTCGTACCCTCTTTAACTAAGATCGTACCCACTCTAACAAAGTTCGTACCCTCTCTGACAAAGTTCGTACCCAGTCTGACAAAGCTCCTACCCTCGCTAAATAAGTTCGTACCCACTCTAACAAAGTTCGTACCCTCTCTGACAAAGCTCGTACCCACTCTCACAAAGTTCATACCCACTCTAACAAAGTTCGTACCCTCTCTAGCAAAGTTTGCATCCTTTATAACAAAGTTCGTACCCACTCTAAGAAAGTTCGTACCCTCTCTAAGAAAGTTTGTACCCACTCTAACAAAGTTCAAACCCACTCTAACAAAGTTTGTACCCTCTCTGACAAACTTCGTACCCAGTCTGACAAAGTTCCTACCCTCGCTAAATAAGTTCGTACCCACTCTAACAAAGTTCGTACCCTCTCTGACAAAGCTCGTACCCACTCTCACAAAGTTCATACCCTCTCTAACAAAGTTCGTACCCTCTCTAGCAAACTTCGAATCCTTTACAACAAAGCTCGTACCCTCTCTAAGAAAGTTCGTACCCACTCTAACAAAGTTCGTACCCTCTCTAGCAAAGTTCGCATCCTCTCTAACAAAGTTCGTACCCTATCTAATAAAGTTCGTACCCACTCTGACAAAGTTCGTTCCCTCTCTAACAAAGTTCGTACCGACTCTAACAAAGTTCCAACCCTCTCTAGCAAAGTTCCAACCCTCTCTAGCAAAGTTCGCATCCTCTCTAACAAAGTTCGTACCCTCTCTAATAAAGTTCGTACCCACTCTGACAAAGTTCGTACCCTCTATAGCAAAGTTCGCATCCTCTCTAACAAAGTTCGTACCCTCTTTAACAAAGTTCGTACCCACTCTGACAAAGTTCGTACCCACTCTGACAAAGTTCGTACCCTCTCTAACAAAGTTTGTACCGACTCTAACAAAGTTCAAACCCTCTCTAGAAAAGTTCGCATCCTCTCTAACAAAGTTCGTACCCTCTCTAATAGAGTTCGTAGCCACTCTGACAAAGTTCGTACCCTCTCTAACAAAGTTCGTACCCACTCTAACAAAGTTCCTTCTCTCTCTAACAAAGTTCATACCCAGTCTAACAAAGTTCATACCCACTCTAAAAAAGTTTGTACCCTCTCTGACAAAGTTCGTACCCTCTCAAACAAAGTTCGTACCCCTTCTAGCAAAGTTTGTACCCTCTCTAGCCAAGTTCGCATCCTCTATAACAAAGTTCGTAGCCTCTCTAACAAAGTTCGTACCCTCTCTAATAAAGTTTGTACCCACTCTGACTAAGTTCCTACCCTCACTAACAAAGTTCATGCCCACTCTAACAAAGTTCCTACGCTCTCTAACAAAGCTCGTACCCACTCTCACAAAGTTCATACCCACTCTAACAAAGTTCGTATCCTCTCTAGCAAAGTTCGCATCCTCTCTAACAAAGTTCGTACCCTCTCTGACAAAGTTCATAGCCACTCTAACAAAGTTCGTACCCTCTCTAACAAAGTTCGTACCCTCTCTGACAAAGCTCGTACCCACTCTCACAAAGTTCATACCCACTCTAACAAAGTTTGTACCCTCTCTAGCAAAGTTTGCATCCTTTATAACAAAGTTCGTACCCACTCTAAGAATGTTCGTACCCTCTCTAACAAAGTTCGTACCCTCTCCGACAAAGCTCGTACCCACTCTCACAAAGTTCATACCCTCTCTAACAAAGTTCGTACCCTCTCTAGCAAAGTTCGAATCCTTTATAACAAAGTTCGTACCCTCTCTAATAAAGTTCGTACCCACTCTGACAAAGTTCGTACCCTCTGTAACAAAGTTCGTACCTACTCTAACAAAGTTCCTGCTCTCTTTGATAAAGTTCATACCCACACTCGCAAAGTTCATACCCACTCTAACAAAGTTCATACCCACTCTAACAAAGTTCGTACGCTCTCTGACAAAGTTCGTACCCTCTATAGCAAAGTTCGCATCCTCTCTAACAAAGTTCGTACCCTCTCTTACAAAGATCGTACCCACTCTAACAAGGATCGTACCCACTCTAACAAAGTTCGTACCCTCTCAAACAAAGTTCGTACCCCTTCCAACAAAGTTTGTACCCTCTATAGCAAAGTTCGCATCCTCCCTGACAAAGTTCGTACCCTCTTTAACAAAGTTCGTACCCACTCTAACAAAGTTCGTACCCTCTCTGACAAAGTTCGTACCCAGTCTGACAAAGTTCCTACCCTCGCTAAATAAGTTCGTACCCACTCTAACAAAGTTCGTACCCTCTCTGACAAAGCTCGTACCCACTCTCACAAAGTTCATACCCTCTCTAACAAAGTTCGTACCCTCTCTAGCAAAGTTCGAATCCTTTATAACAAAGTTCGTACCCTCTCTAAGAAAGTTCGTACCCACTCTAACAAAGTTCGTACCCTCCCTAAGAAAGTTCGTACCCACTCTAACAAAGTTCATACCCACTCTAACAAAGTTCCTACTCTCTCTGATAAAGTTCATACCCACTCTCACAAAGTTCATACCCACTCTAACAAAGTTCATACCCACTCCAACAAAGTTCGTACCCTCTCTGACAAAGTTTTTACCCTCCCAAACAAAGTTCGTACCCTCTATAGCAAAGTTCGTACCCCTTCTAACAAAGTTTGTACCCTCTATAGCAAAGTTCACATCCTCTCTAACAAAGTTCGTACCCTCTTTAACAAAGTTCGTACCCACTCTAACAAAGTTCGTACCCTCTCTGACAAAGTTCGTACCCAGTCTGACAAAGCTCCTACCCTCGCTAAATAAGTTCGTACCCACTCTAACAAAGTTCGTACCCTCTATGGCAAAGTTCGCATCCTCTCTAACAAAGATCGTACCCTATCTACTAAAGTTCGTACCCACTCTGACAAAGTTCGTACCCTCTCTTACAAAGTTCGTACCGACTCTAACAAAGTTCCAACCCTCTATAGCAAAGTTCGCATCCTCTCTAACAAAGTTCGTACCCTCTTTAACAAAGTTCGTACCCACTCTAACAAAGTTCGTACCCTCTCTGACAAAGTTCGTACCCAGTCTGACAAAGCTCCTACCCTCGCTAAATAAGTTCGTACCCACTCTAACAAAGTTCGTACCCTCTATGGCAAAGTTCGCATCCTCTCTAACAAAGATCGTACCCTATCTACTAAAGTTCGTACCCACTCTGACAAAGTTCGTACCCTCTCTTACAAAGTTCGTACCGACTCTAACAAAGTTCCAACCCTCTATAGCAAAGTTCGCATCCTCTCTAACAAAGTTCGTACCCTCTTTAACAAAGTTCGTACCCACTCTAACAAAGTTCGTACCCTCTCTGACAAAGTCCGTACCCAGTCTCACAAAGTTCCTACCCTCGCTAAATAAGTTCGTACCCACTCTAACAAAGTTCGTACCCTCTCTGACAAAGCTCGTACCCACTCTCACAAAGTTCATACCCACTCTAACAAAGTTTGTACCCTCTCTAGCAAAGTTTGCATCCTTTATAACAAAGTTCGTACCCACTCTAAGAATGTTCGTACCCTCTCTAACAAAGTTCGTACCCTTTCCGACAAAGCTCGTACCCACTCTCACAAAGTTCATACCCTCTCTAACAAAGTTCGTACCCTCTCTAGCAAAGTTCGAATCCTTTATAACAAAGTTCGTACCCTCTCTAATAAAGTTCGTACCCACTCTGACAAAGTTCGTACCCTCTGTAACAAAGTTCGTACCTACTCTAACAAAGTTCCTGCTCTCTCTGATAAAGTTCATACCCACACTCGCAAAGTTCATACCCACTCTAACAAAGTTCATACCCACTCTAACAAAGTTCGTACGCTCTCTGACAAAGTTCGTACCCTCTCAAACAAAGTTCGTACCCTCTATAGCAAAGTTCGCATCCTCTCTAACAAAGTTCGTACCCTCTTTAACAAAGTTCGTACCCTCTCTGACAAAGTTCGTACCCAGTCTGACAAAGTTCCTACCCCCGCTAAATAAGTTCGTACCCACTCTAACAAAGTTCGTACCCTCTCTGACAAAGCTCGTACCCACTCTCACAAAGTTCATACCCTCTCTAACAAAGTTCGTACCCTCTCTAGCAAAGTTCGAATCCTTTATAAAAAAGTTCGTACCCTCTCTAAGAAAGTTCGTACCCACTCTAACAAAGTTCGTACCCTCTCTAAGAAAGTTCCTACCCACTCTAACAAAGTTCGTACCCTCTCTAAGAAAGTTCGTACCCACTCTAACAAAGTTCAAACCCACTCTAACAAAGTTTGTACCCTCTCTGACAAACTTCGTACCCAGTCTGACAAAGTTCCTACCCTCGCTAAATAAGTTCGTACCCACTCTAACAAAGTTCGTACCCTCTCTGACAAAGCTCGTACCCACTCTCACAAAGTTCATACCCTCTCTAACAAAGTTCGTACCCTCTCTAGCAAACTTCGAATCCTTTACAACAAAGCTCGTACCCTCTCTAAGAAAGTTCGTACCCACTCTAACAAAGTTCGTACCCTCTCTAGCAAAGTTCGCATCCTCTCTAACAAAGTTCGTACCCTATCTAATAAAGTTCGTACCCACTCTGACAAAGTTCGTACCCTCTCTAACAAAGTTTGTACCGACTCTAACAAAGTTCAAACCCTCTCTAGAAAAGTTCGCATCCTCTCTAACAAAGTTCGTACCCTCTCTAATAGAGTTCGTAGCCACTCTGACAAAGTTCGTACCCTCTCTAACAAAGTTCGTACCCACTCTAACAAAGTTCCTTCTCTCTCTAATAAAGTTAATACCCACACTCACAAAGTTCATACCCAGTCTAACAAAGTTCATACCCACTCTAACAAAGTTCGTACCCTCTCTGACAAAGTTCGTACCCTCTCAAACAAAGTTCGTACCCCTTCTAGCAAAGTTTGTACCCTCTCTAGCCAAGTTCGCATCCTCTATAACAAAGTTCGTAGCCTCTCTAACAAAGTTCGTACCCTCTCCAAGAAAGTTCGTACCCACTCTAACAAAGTTCATACCCTCTCTAAGAAAGTTCGTACCCACTCTAACAATGTTCATACCCACTCTAACAAAGTTTGTACCCTCTCTGACAAAGTTTGTACCCTCTCTGACAAAGCTCGTACCCACTCTCACAAAATTCATACCCACTCTAACAAAGTTCGTACCCTCTCTAGCAAAGTTCGCATCCTTTATAACAAAGTTCGTACCCTCTCCAAGAAAGTTCGTACCCACTCTAACAAAGTTCATACCCTCTCTAAGAAAGTTCGTACCCACTCTAACAATGTTCATACCCACTCTAACAAAGTTTGTACCCTCTCCGACAAAGTTCGTACCCACTATAAGAAAGTTCTTACCCTCTCTAAGAAAGTTCGTACCCTCTTTAACAAAGTTCGTACCCACTCTAACAATGTTCGTACCCTCTCTGACAAAGTTCGTACCCAGTCTGCCAAAGTTCCTACCCTCGCTAAATAAGTTCGTACCCACTCTCACAAAGTTCGTACCCTCTCTAGCAAAGTTCGCATCCTCTCTAACAAAGTTCGTACCCTATCTAATAAAGTTCGTACCCACTCTGACAAAGTTCGTTCCCTCTCTAACAAAGTTCGTACCGACTCTAACAAAGTTCCAACCCTCTCTAGCAAAGTTCCAACCCTCTCTAGCAAAGTTCGCATCCTCTCTAACAAAGTTCGTACCCTCTCTAATAAAGTTCGTACCCACTCTGACAAAGTTCGTACCCTCTATAGCAAAGTTCGCATCCTCTCTAACAAAGTTCGTACCCTCTTTAACAAAGTTCGTACCCACTCTAGAAAAGTTCGTACCCAGTCTGACAAAGTTCATACCCTCGCTAAATAAGTTCGCATCCTCCCTAACAAAGTTCGTACCCTCTTTAACAAAGTTCGTACCCACTCTAACAAAGTTCGTACCCTTTCTGAAAAAGTTCGTACCCAGTCTGACAAAGTTCCTACCCTCGCTAAATAAGTTCGTACCCACTCGAACAAAGTTCGTACCCTCTCTGACAAAGCTCGTACCCACTCTCACAAAATTCATACCCACTCTAACAAAGTTCGTACCCTCTCTAGCAAAGTTCGCATCCTTTAAAACAAAGTTCGTACCCTCTCCAAGAAAGTTCGTACCCACTCTAACAAAGTTCATACCCTCTCTAAGAAAGTTCGTACCCACTCTAACAATGTTGATACCCGCTCTAACAAAGTTTGTACCCTCTCTGACAAAGTTTGTACCCTCTCTCACAAAGTTCGTACCCTCTCTCACAAAGTTCGTACCCACTCTAACAAAGTTCGTACCCTCTTTAGCAAAGTTCATACCCACTCTAACGAAGTCCGTACCCTCTCCAGCAAAGTTCGCATCCCCCCTAACAAAGTTCGTAACCTCTCTAATAAAGTTCGTACCCACTATAAGAAAGTTCGTACCCTCTCTAAGAAAGTTCGTACCCACTCTAACAAAGTTCAAACCCACTCTAACAAAGTTTGTACCCTCTCTGACAAAGTTCGTACACTCTTTAACAAAGTTCATACCAACTCTAACAAAGTTCGTACCCTCTCTCACAAAGTTTGTACCCACTCTCACTAAGTTCCTACCCTCACTAACAAAGTTCATACCCAAACTAACAAAGTTCGTACCCTCTCTGACAAAGCTCGTACCCACTCTAACAAAGTTCATACCCACTCTAACAAAGTTCGTACCCTATCTAATAAAATTCGTACCCACTCTGCCAAAGTTCGTACCCTCTCTAACAAAGTTTGTACCCATTCTAACAAAGTTCCTGCTCTCTCTGACAAAGTTCCAACCCTCTCTAGCAAAGTTCGCATCCTCTCTAACAAAGTTCGTATCCTCTCTAATAAAGTTCGTACCCACTCTGACAAAGTTCGTACCCTCTCTAACAAAGTTCGTACCCACTCTAACAAAGTTTCTGCTCTCTCTGACAAAGTTCATACCCACTCTCACAAAGTTCATACCAACTCTAACAAAGTTCATACCAACTGTAACAAAGTTCCTACCCACTCTAACAAAGTTCGTACCCTCTCTGACAAAGTTCGTACCCCCTCAAACAAAGTTCGTACCCCTTCCAACAAAGTTTGTATCCTCTATAGCAAAGTTCGCATCCTCCCTAACAAAGTTCGTACCCTCTTTAACAAAGTTCGTACCCACTCTAACAAAGTTCGTACCCTCTCTGACAAAGTTCGTACCCAGTCTGCCAAAGTTCCTACCCTCGCTAAATAAGTTCGTACCCACTCTCACAAAGTTCGTACCCTCTCTAGCAAAGTTCGCATCCTCTCTAACAAAGTTCGTACCCTATCTAATAAAGTTCGTACCCACTCTGACAAAGTTTGTACCCTCTCTAGCAAAGTTCGCATCCTTTAAAACAAAGTTCGTACCCTCTCCAAGAAAGTTCGTACCCACTCTAACAAAGTTCATACCCTCTCTAAGAAAGTTCGTACCCACTCTAACAATGTTGATACCCGCTCTAACAAAGTTTGTACCCTCTCTGACAAAGTTTGTACCCTCTCTCACAAAGTTCGTACCCTCTCTCACAAAGTTCGTACCCACTCTAACAAAGTTCGTACCCTCTTTAGCAAAGTTCATACCCACTCTAACGAAGTCCGTACCCTCTCCAGCAAAGTTCGCATCCCCTCTAACAAAGTTCGTACCCTCTCTAATAAAGTTCGTACCCACTATAAGAAAGTTCGTACCCTCTCTAAGAAAGTTCGTACCCACTCTAACAAAGTTAAAACCCACTCTAACAAAGTTTGTACCCTCTCTGACAAAGTTCGTACACTCTTTAACAAAGTTCATACCAACTCTAACAAAGTTCGTACCCTCTCTCACAAAGTTTGTACCCACTCTCACTAAGTTCCTACCCTCACTAACAAAGTTCATACCCAAACTAACAAAGTTCGTACCCTCTCTGACAAAGCTCGTACCCACTCTAACAAAGTTCATACCCACTCTAACAAAGTTCGTACCCTATCTAATAAAATTCGTACCCACTCTGCCAAAGTTCGTACCCTCTCTAACAAAGTTTGTACCCACTCTAACAAAGTTCCTGCTCTCTCTGACAAAGTTCCAACCCTCTCTAGCAAAGTTCGCATCCTCTCTAACAAAGTTCGTATCCTCTCTAATAAAGTTCGTACCCACTCTGACAAAGTTCGTACCCTCTCTAACAAAGTTCGTACCCACTCTAACAAAGTTCCTGCTCTCTCTGACAAAGTTCATACCCACTCTCACAAAGTTCATACCAACTCTAACAAAGTTCATACCAACTCTAACAAAGTTCCTACCCACTCTAACAAAGTTCGTACCCTCTCTGACAAAGTTCGTACCCCCTCAAACAAAGTTCGTACCCCTTCCAACAAAGTTTGTATCCTCTATAGCAAAGTTCGCATCCTCCCTAACAAAGTTCGTACCCTCTTTAACAAAGTTCGTACCCACTCTAACAAAGTTCGTACCCTCTCTGACAAAGTTCGTACCCAGTCTGCCAAAGTTCCTACCCTCGCTAAATAAGTTCGTACCCACTCTCACAAAGTTCGTACCCTCTCTAGCAAAGTTCGCATCCTCTCTAACAAAGTTCGTACCCTATCTAATAAAGTTCGTACCCACTCTGACAAAGTTCGTACCCTCTCTAACAAAGTTCGTACCGACTCTAACAAAGTTGCAACCCTCTCTAGCAAAGTTCAAACCCTCTCTAGCAAAGTTCGCATCCTCTCTAACAAAGTTCGTACCCTCTCTAATAAAGTTCGTACCCACTCTGACAAAGTTCGTACCCTCTCTAACAAAGTTCGTACCCACTCTAACAAAGTTCTTGCTCTCTCTGATAAAATCCATACCCACACTCACAAAGTTCATACCCATTCTAACAAAGTTCATACCCACTCTAACAAAGTTGGTCCCCTCTCTGACAAAGTTCGTACCCTCTCAAACAAAGTTCGTACCCTCTATAGGAAAGTTCGCACCCCTTCTAACAAAGTTTGTACCCTCTATAGCAAAGTTCGCATCCTCTCTAACAAAGTTCGTACCCTCTTTAACAAAGTTCGTACCCACTCTAGAAAAGTTCGTACCCAGTCTGACAAAGTTCATACCCTCGCTAAATAAGTTCGCATCCTCCCTAACAAAGTTCGTACCCTCTTTAACAAAGTTCGTACCCACTCTAACAAAGTTCGTACCCTCTCTGATAAAGTTCGTACCCAGTCTGACAAAGTTCCTATCCTCGCTAAATAAGTTCGTACCCACTCTAACAAAGTTCGTACCCTCTCTGACAAAGCTCGTACCCACTCTCACAAAATTCATACCCACTCTAACAAAGTTCGTACCCTCTCTAGCAAAGTTCGCATCCTTTATAACAAAGTTCGTACCCTCTCCAAGAAAGTTCGTACCCACTCTAACAAAGTTCATACCCTCTCTAAGAAAGTTCGTACCCACTCTAACAATGTTCATACCCACTCTAACAAAGTTTGTACCCTCTCCGACAAAGTTCGTACCCACTATAAGAAAGTTCTTACCCTCTCTAAGAAAGTTCGTACCCTCTTTAACAAAGTTCGTACCCACTCTAACAATGTTCGTACCCTCTCTGACAAAGTTCGTACCCAGTCTGCCAAAGTTCCTACCCTCGCTAAATAAGTTCGTACCCACTCTCACAAAGTTCGTACCCTCTCTAGCAAAGTTCGCATCCTCTCTAACAAAGTTCGTACCCTATCTAATAAAGTTCGTACCCACTCTGACAAAGTTCGTTCCCTCTCTAACAAAGTTCGTACCGACTCTAACAAAGTTCCAACCCTCTCTAGCAAAGTTCCAACCCTCTCTAGCAAAGTTCGCATCCTCTCTAACAAAGTTCGTACCCTCTCTAATAAAGTTCGTACCCACTCTGACAAAGTTCGTACCCTCTATAGCAAAGTTCGCATCCTCTCTAACAAAGTTCGTACCCTCTTTAACAAAGTTCGTACCCACTCTAGAAAAGTTCGTACCCAGTCTGACAAAGTTCATACCCTCGCTAAATAAGTTCGCATCCTCCCTAACAAAGTTCGTACCCTCTTTAACAAAGTTCGTACCCACTCTAACAAAGTTCGTACCCTTTCTGAAAAAGTTCGTACCCAGTCTGACAAAGTTCCTACCCTCGCTAAATAAGTTCGTACCCACTCGAACAAAGTTCGTACCCTCTCTGACAAAGCTCGTACCCACTCTCACAAAATTCATACCCACTCTAACAAAGTTCGTACCCTCTCTAGCAAAGTTCGCATCCTTTAAAACAAAGTTCGTACCCTCTCCAAGAAAGTTCGTACCCACTCTAACAAAGTTCATACCCTCTCTAAGAAAGTTCGTACCCACTCTAACAATGTTGATACCCGCTCTAACAAAGTTTGTACCCTCTCTGACAAAGTTTGTACCCTCTCTCACAAAGTTCGTACCCTCTCTCACAAAGTTCGTACCCACTCTAACAAAGTTCGTACCCTCTTTAGCAAAGTTCATACCCACTCTAACGAAGTCCGTACCCTCTCCAGCAAAGTTCGCATCCCCCCTAACAAAGTTCGTACCCTCTCTAATAAAGTTCGTACCCACTATAAGAAAGTTCGTACCCTCTCTAAGAAAGTTCGTACCCACTCTAACAAAGTTCAAACCCACTCTAACAAAGTTTGTACCCTCTCTGACAAAGTTCGTACACTCTTTAACAAAGTTCATACCAACTCTAACAAAGTTCGTACCCTCTCTCACAAAGTTTGTACCCACTCTCACTAAGTTCCTACCCTCACTAACAAAGTTCATACCCAAACTAACAAAGTTCGTACCCTCTCTGACAAAGCTCGTACCCACTCTAACAAAGTTCATACCCACTCTAACAAAGTTCGTACCCTATCTAATAAAATTCGTACCCACTCTGCCAAAGTTCGTACCCTCTCTAACAAAGTTTGTACCCATTCTAACAAAGTTCCTGCTCTCTCTGACAAAGTTCCAACCCTCTCTAGCAAAGTTCGCATCCTCTCTAACAAAGTTCGTATCCTCTCTAATAAAGTTCGTACCCACTCTGACAAAGTTCGTACCCTCTCTAACAAAGTTCGTACCCACTCTAACAAAGTTTCTGCTCTCTCTGACAAAGTTCATACCCACTCTCACAAAGTTCATACCAACTCTAACAAAGTTCATACCAACTGTAACAAAGTTCCTACCCACTCTAACAAAGTTCGTACCCTCTCTGACAAAGTTCGTACCCCCTCAAACAAAGTTCGTACCCCTTCCAACAAAGTTTGTATCCTCTATAGCAAAGTTCGCATCCTCCCTAACAAAGTTCGTACCCTCTTTAACAAAGTTCGTACCCACTCTAACAAAGTTCGTACCCTCTCTGACAAAGTTCGTACCCAGTCTGCCAAAGTTCCTACCCTCGCTAAATAAGTTCGTACCCACTCTCACAAAGTTCGTACCCTCTCTAGCAAAGTTCGCATCCTCTCTAACAAAGTTCGTACCCTATCTAATAAAGTTCGTACCCACTCTGACAAAGTTTGTACCCTCTCTAGCAAAGTTCGCATCCTTTAAAACAAAGTTCGTACCCTCTCCAAGAAAGTTCGTACCCACTCTAACAAAGTTCATACCCTCTCTAAGAAAGTTCGTACCCACTCTAACAATGTTGATACCCGCTCTAACAAAGTTTGTACCCTCTCTGACAAAGTTTGTACCCTCTCTCACAAAGTTCGTACCCTCTCTCACAAAGTTCGTACCCACTCTAACAAAGTTCGTACCCTCTTTAGCACAGTTCATACCCACTCTAACGAAGTCCGTACCCTCTCCAGCAAAGTTCGCATCCCCTCTAACAAAGTTCGTACCCTCTCTAATAAAGTTCGTACCCACTATAAGAAAGTTCGTACCCTCTCTAAGAAAGTTCGTACCCACTCTAACAAAGTTAAAACCCACTCTAACAAAGTTTGTACCCTCTCTGACAAAGTTCGTACACTCTTTAACAAAGTTCATACCAACTCTAACAAAGTTCGTACCCTCTCTCACAAAGTTTGTACCCACTCTCACTAAGTTCCTACCCTCACTAACAAAGTTCATACCCAAACTAACAAAGTTCGTACCCTCTCTGACAAAGCTCGTACCCACTCTAACAAAGTTCATACCCACTCTAACAAAGTTCGTACCCTATCTAATAAAATTCGTACCCACTCTGCCAAAGTTCGTACCCTCTCTAACAAAGTTTGTACCCACTCTAACAAAGTTCCTGCTCTCTCTGACAAAGTTCCAACCCTCTCTAGCAAAGTTCGCATCCTCTCTAACAAAGTTCGTATCCTCTCTAATAAAGTTCGTACCCACTCTGACAAAGTTCGTACCCTCTCTAACAAAGTTCGTACCCACTCTAACAAAGTTCCTGCTCTCTCTGACAAAGTTCATACCCACTCTCACAAAGTTCATACCAACTCTAACAAAGTTCATACCAACTCTAACAAAGTTCCTACCCACTCTAACAAAGTTCGTACCCTCTCTGACAAAGTTCGTACCCCCTCAAACAAAGTTCGTACCCCTTCCAACAAAGTTTGTATCCTCTATAGCAAAGTTCGCATCCTCCCTAACAAAGTTCGTACCCTCTTTAACAAAGTTCGTACCCACTCTAACAAAGTTCGTACCCTCTCTGACAAAGTTCGTACCCAGTCTGCCAAAGTTCCTACCCTCGCTAAATAAGTTCGTACCCACTCTCACAAAGTTCGTACCCTCTCTAGCAAAGTTCGCATCCTCTCTAACAAAGTTCGTACCCTATCTAATAAAGTTCGTACCCACTCTGACAAAGTTCGTACCCTCTCTAACAAAGTTCGTACCGACTCTAACAAAGTTGCAACCCTCTCTAGCAAAGTTCAAACCCTCTCTAGCAAAGTTCGCATCCTCTCTAACAAAGTTCGTACCCTCTCTAATAAAGTTCGTACCCACTCTGACAAAGTTCGTACCCTCTCTAACAAAGTTCGTACCCACTCTAACAAAGTTCTTGCTCTCTCTGATAAAATCCATACCCACACTCACAAAGTTCATACCCATTCTAACAAAGTTCATACCCACTCTAACAAAGTTGGTCCCCTCTCTGACAAAGTTCGTACCCTCTCAAACAAAGTTCGTACCCTCTATAGGAAAGTTCGCACCCCTTCTAACAAAGTTTGTACCCTCTATAGCAAAGTTCGCATCCTCTCTAACAAAGTTCGTACCCTCTTTAACAAAGTTCGTACCCACTCTAGAAAAGTTCGTACCCAGTCTGACAAAGTTCATACCCTCGCTAAATAAGTTCGCATCCTCCCTAACAAAGTTCGTACCCTGTTTAACAAAGTTCGTACCCACTCTAACAAAGTTCGTACCCTTTCTGAAAAAGTTCGTACCCAGTCTGACAAAGTTCCTACCCTCGCTAAATAAGTTCGTACCCACTCGAACAAAGTTCGTACCCTCTCTGACAAAGCTCGTACCCACTCTCACAAAATTCATACCCACTCTAACAAAGTACGTACCCTCTCTAGCAAAGTTCGCATCCTTTAAAACAAAGTTCGTACCCTCTCCAAGAAAGTTCGTACCCACTCTAACAAAGTTCATACCCTCTCTAAGAAAGTTCGTACCCACTCTAACAATGTTGATACCCGCTCTAACAAAGTTTGTACCCTCTCTGACAAAGTTTGTACCCTCTCTCACAAAGTTCGTACCCTCTCTCACAAAGTTCGTACCCACTCTAACAAAGTTCGTACCCTCTTTAGCAAAGTTCATACCCACTCTAACGAAGTCCGTACCCTCTCCAGCAAAGTTCGCATCCCCTCTAACAAAGTTCGTACCCTCTCTAATAAAGTTCGTACCCACTATAAGAAAGTTCGTACCCTCTCTAAGAAAGTTCGTACCCACTCTAACAAAGTTCAAACCCACTCTAACAAAGTTTGTACCCTCTCTGACAAAGTTCGTACACTCTTTAACAAAGTTCAAACCAACTCTAACAAAGTTCGTACCCTCTCTCACAAAGTTTGTACCCACTCTCACTAAGTTCCTACCCTCACTAACAAAGTTCATACCCAAACTAACAAAGTTCGTACCCTCTCTGACAAAGTTCGTACCCACTCTAACAAAGTTCATACCCACTCTAACAAAGTTCGTACCCTATCTAATAAAATTCGTACCCACTCTGCCAAAGTTCGTACCCTCTCTAACAAAGTTTGTACCCACTCTAACAAAGTTCCTGCTCTCTCTGACAAAGTTCCAACCCTCTCTAGCAAAGTTCGCATCCTCTCTAACAAAGTTCGTATCCTCTCTAATAAAGTTCGTACCCACTCTGACAAAGTTCGTACCCTCTCTAACAAAGTTCGTACCCACTCTAACAAAGTTCCTGCTCTCTCTGACAAAGTTCATACCCACTCTCACAAAGTTCATACCAACTCTAACAAAGTTCATACCAACTCTAACAAAGTTCCTACCCACTCTAACAAAGTTCGTACCCTCTCTGACAAAGTTCGTACCCCCTCAAACAAAGTTCGTACCCCTTCCAACAAAGTTTGTATCCTCTATAGCAAAGTTCGCATCCTCCCTAACAAAGTTCGTACCCTCTTTAACAAAGTTCGTACCCACTCTAACAAAGTTCGTACCCTCTCTGACAAAGTTCGTACCCAGTCTGCCAAAGTTCCTACCCTCGCTAAATAAGTTCGTACCCACTCTCACAAAGTTCGTACCCTCTCTAGCAAAGTTCGCATCCTCTCTAACAAAGTTCGTACCCTATCTAATAAAGTTCGTACCCACTCTGACAAAGTTCGTACCCTCTCTAACAAAGTTCGTACCGACTCTAACAAAGTTGCAACCCTCTCTAGCAAAGTTCAAACCCTCTCTAGCAAAGTTCGCATCCTCTCTAACAAAGTTCGTACCCTCTCTAATAAAGTTCGTACCCACTCTGACAAAGTTCGTACCCTCTCTAACAAAGTTCGTACCCACTCTAACAAAGTTCTTGCTCTCTCTGATAAAATCCATACCCACACTCACAAAGTTCATACCCATTCTAACAAAGTTCATACCCACTCTAACAAAGTTGGTCCCCTCTCTGACAAAGTTCGTACCCTCTCAAACAAAGTTCGTACCCTCTATAGGAAAGTTCGCACCCCTTCTAACAAAGTTTGTACCCTCTATAGCAAAGTTCGCATCCTCTCTAACAAAGTTCGTACCCTCTTTAACAAAGTTCGTACCCACTCTAGAAAAGTTCGTACCCAGTCTGACAAAGTTCATACCCTCGCTAAATAAGTTCGCATCCTCCCTAACAAAGTTCGTACCCTCTTTAACAAAGTTCGTACCCACTCTAACAAAGTTCGTACCCTTTCTGAAAAAGTTCGTACCCAGTCTGACAAAGTTCCTACCCTCGCTAAATAAGTTCGTACCCACTCGAACAAAGTTCGTACCCTCTCTGACAAAGCTCGTACCCACTCTCACAAAATTCATACCCACTCTAACAAAGTACGTACCCTCTCTAGCAAAGTTCGCATCCTTTAAAACAAAGTTCGTACCCTCTCCAAGAAAGTTCGTACCCACTCTAACAAAGTTCATACCCTCTCTAAGAAAGTTCGTACCCACTCTAACAATGTTGATACCCGCTCTAACAAAGTTTGTACCCTCTCTGACAAAGTTTGTACCCTCTCTCACAAAGTTCGTACCCTCTCTCACAAAGTTCGTACCCACTCTAACAAAGTTCGTACCCTCTTTAGCAAAGTTCATACCCACTCTAACGAAGTCCGTACCCTCTCCAGCAAAGTTCGCATCCCCTCTAACAAAGTTCGTACCCTCTCTAATAAAGTTCGTACCCACTATAAGAAAGTTCGTACCCTCTCTAAGAAAGTTCGTACCCACTCTAACAAAGTTCAAACCCACTCTAACAAAGTTTGTACCCTCTCTGACAAAGTTCGTACACTCTTTAACAAAGTTCAAACCAACTCTAACAAAGTTCGTACCCTCTCTCACAAAGTTTGTACCCACTCTCACTAAGTTCCTACCCTCACTAACAAAGTTCATACCCAAACTAACAAAGTTCGTACCCTCTCTGACAAAGTTCGTACCCACTCTAACAAAGTTCATACCCACTCTAACAAAGTTCGTACCCTATCTAATAAAATTCGTACCCACTCTGCCAAAGTTCGTACCCTCTCTAACAAAGTTTGTACCCACTCTAACAAAGTTCCTGCTCTCTCTGACAAAGTTCCAACCCTCTCTAGCAAAGTTCGCATCCTCTCTAACAAAGTTCGTATCCTCTCTAATAAAGTTCGTACCCACTCTGACAAAGTTCGTACCCTCTCTAACAAAGTTCGTACCCACTCTAACAAAGTTCCTGCTCTCTCTGACAAAGTTCATACCCACTCTCACAAAGTTCATACCAACTCTAACAAAGTTCATACCAACTCTAACAAAGTTCCTACCCACTCTAACAAAGTTCGTACCCTCTCTGACAAAGTTCGTACCCCCTCAAACAAAGTTCGTACCCCTTCCAACAAAGTTTGTATCCTCTATAGCAAAGTTCGCATCCTCCCTAACAAAGTTCGTACCCTCTTTAACAAAGTTCGTACCCACTCTAACAAAGTTCGTACCCTCTCTGACAAAGTTCGTACCCAGTCTGCCAAAGTTCCTACCCTCGCTAAATAAGTTCGTACCCACTCTCACAAAGTTCGTACCTTCTCTAGCAAAGTTCGCATCCTCTCTAACAAAGTTCGTACCCTATCTAATAAAGTTCGTACCCACTCTGACAAAGTTCGTACCCTCTCTAACAAAGTTCGTACCGACTCTAACAAAGTTGCAACCCTCTCTAGCAAAGTTCAAACCCTCTCTAGCAAAGTTCGCATCCTCTCTAACAAAGTTCGTACCCTCTCTAATAAAGTTCGTACCCACTCTGACAAAGTTCGTACCCTCTCTAACAAAGTTCGTACCCACTCTAACAAAGTTCTTGCTCTCTCTGATAAAATCCATACCCACACTCACAAAGTTCATACCCATTCTAACAAAGTTCATACCCACTCTAACAAAGTTGGTCCCCTCTCTGACAAAGTTCGTACCCTCTGAAACAAAGTTCGTACCCTCTATAGCAAAGTTCGCACCAATTCTAACAAAGTTTGTACCCTCTATGGCAAAGTTCGCATCGTCTCTAACAAAGTTCGTACCCTCTTTAACAAAGTTCGTACCCACTCTAGAAAAGTTCGTACCCAGTCTGACAAAGTTCATACCCTCGCTAAATAAGTTCGCATCCTCCCTAACAAAGTTCGTACCCTCTTTAACAAAGTTCGTACCCACTCTAACAAAGTTCGTACCCTCTCTGATAAAGTTCGTACCCAGTCTGACAAAGTTCCTATCCTCGCTAAATAAGTTCGTACCCACTCTAACAAAGTTCGTACCCTCTCTGACAAAGCTCGTACCCACTCTCACAAAATTCATACCCACTCTAACAAAGTTCGTACCCTCTCTAGCAAAGTTCGCATCCTTTAAAAGAAAGTTCGTACCCTCTTCAAGAAAGTTCGTACCCACTCTAACAAAGTTCATACCCTCTCTAAGAAAGTTCGTACCCACTCTAACAATGTTCATACCCACTCTAACAAAGTTTGTACCCTCTCTGACAAAGTTCGTACCCTCTCTCACAAAGTTCGTACCCTCTCTCACAAAGTTCGTACCCACTCTAACAAAGTTCGTACCCTCTTTAGCAAAGTTCATACCCACTCTAACGAAGTCCGTACCCTCTCTAGCAAAGTTCGCATCCCTTCTAACAAAGTTCGTACCCTCTCTAATAAAGTTCGTACCCACTCTAACAAAGTTCGTACCCTCTTTAACAAAGTTCGTACCCACTCTAACAAAGTTCGTACCCTCTCTGACAAGGTTCGTACCTACTCTAACAAAGTTCATACCCACTCTAACAAAGTTCGTACCATCTCTAGCAAAGTTTGCATCCTCTATAACAAAGTTCGTACCCTCTCTTACAAAGATCGTACCCACTCTAACAAGGATCGTACCCACTCTAACAAAGTTCGTACCCTCTCAAACAAAGTTCGTACCCCTTCCAACAAAGTTTGTACCCTCTATAGCAACGTTCGCATCCTCCCTGACAAAGTTCGTACCCTCTTTAACAAAGTTCGTACCCACTCTAACAAAGTTCGTACCCTCTCTGACAAAGTTCGTACCCAGTCTGACAAAGTTCCTACCCTCGCTAAATAAGTTCGTACCCACTCTAACAAAGTTCGTACCCTCTCTGACAAAGCTCGTACCCACTCTCACAAAATTCATACCCACTCTAACAAAGTTCGTACCCTCTCTAGCAAAGTTCGCATCCTTTATAACAAAGTTCGTACCCTCTCCAAGAAAGTTCGTACCCACTCTAACAAAGTTCGTACCCTCTCTGACAAGGTTCGTACCTACTCTAACAAAGTTCATACCCACTCTAACAAAGTTCGTACCATCTCTAGCAAAGTTTGCATCCTCTATAACAAAGTTCGTACCCTCTCTTACAAAGATCGTACCCACTCTAACAAGGATCGTACCCACTCTAACAAAGTTCGTACCCTCTCAAACAAAGTTCGTACCCCTTCCAACAAAGTTTGTACCCTCTATAGCAACGTTCGCATCCTCCCTGACAAAGTTCGTACCCTCTTTAACAAAGTTCGTACCCACTCTAACAAAGTTCGTACCCTCTCTGACAAAGTTCGTACCCAGTCTGACAAAGTTCCTACCCTCGCTAAATAAGTTCGTACCCACTCTAACAAAGTTCGTACCCTCTCTGACAAAGCTCGTACCCACTCTCACAAAATTCATACCCACTCTAACAAAGTTCGTACCCTCTCTAGCAAAGTTCGCATCCTTTATAACAAAGTTCGTACCCTCTCCAAGAAAGTTCGTACCCACTCTAATAAAGTTCATACCCTCTCTAACAATGTTCATACCCACTCTAACAAAGTTTGTACCCTCTCTGACAAAGTTCGTACCCACACTCACAAAGTTCGTACCCTCTCTCAAAAAGTTCGTACCAACTCTAACAAAGTTCGTACCCTCTCTAGCAAAGTTCGCAGCCTCTTTAACAAAGTTCGTACCCACTCTAACAAAGTTCGTAGCCTCTCTGACAAAGTTCGTACCCACTCTGACAAAGTTCCTACCCTCTCTAACAAAGTTCGTACCCACTCTAACAAAGTTCGTACCCTCTCTGACAAAGCTCGTACCCACTCTCACAAAGTTCATACCCACTCTAACAAAGTTCGTACCCTCTCTAGCAAAGTTCGCATCCTCTATAACAAAGTTCGTACCCTCTCTAACAAAGTTCGTAACCACTCTAACAAAGTTCCAACCCTCTCTAGCAAAGTTCGCATCCTCTCTAACAAAGTTCGCAGCCTCTTTAACAAAGTTCGTACCCACTCTAACAAAGTTTGTACCCACTCTAACAAAGTTCGTACCCTCTCTGATAAAGTTCATACCCACTCTCACAAAGTTCATACCAACTCTAACAAAGTTCATACCAACTCTAACAAAGTTCCTACCCACTCTAACAAAGTTCGTACCCTCTCTGACAAAGTTCGTACCCCCTCAAACAAAGTTCGTACCCCTTCCAACAAAGTTTGTATCCTCTATAGCAAAGTTCGCATCCTCCCTAACAAAGTTCGTACCCTCTTTAACAAAGTTCGTACCCACTCTAACAAAGTTCGTACCCTCTCTTACAAAGTTCGTACCCAGTCTGCCAAAGTTCCTACCCTCGCTAAATAAGTTCGTACCCACTCTCACAAAGTTCGTACCCTCTCTAGCAAAGTTCGCATCCTCTCTAACAAAGTTCGTACCCTATCTAATAAAGTTCGTACCCTCTCTAATAAAGTTCGTACCCTCTCTAACAAAGTTCGTACCGACTCTAACAAAGTTGCAACCCTCTCTAGCAAAGTTCAAACCCTCTCTAGCAAAGTTCGCATCCTCTCTAACAAAGTTCGTACCCTCTCTAATAAAGTTCGTACCCACTCTGACAAAGTTCGTACCCTCTCTAACAAAGTTCGTACCCACTCTAACAAAGTTCTTGCTCTCTCTGATAAAATCCATACCCACACTCACAAAGTTCATACCCATTCTAACAAAGTTCATACCCACTCTAACAAAGTTCGTACCCACTCTAACAAAGTTCGTACCCTCTCTGACAAAGTTCGTACCCTCTCTAGCAAAGTTCGAATCCTTTATAACAAAGTTCGTACCCTCTCTAAGAAAGTTCGTACCCACTCTAACAAAGTTCGTACCCTCTCTAAGAAAGTTCGTACCCACTCTAACAAAGTTCCTGCTCTCTCTGATAAAGTTCATACCCACTCTCACAAAGTTCATACCCACTCTAACAAAGTTCATACCCACTCCAACAAAGTTCGTACCCACCCAAACAAAGTTCGTACCCTCTATAGCAAAGTTCGTACCCCTTCTAACAAAGTTTGTACCCTCTATAGCAAAGTTCGCATCCTCTCTAACAAAGTTCGTACCCTCTTTAACAAAGTTCGTACCCACTCTAACAAAGTTCGTACCCTCTCTGACAAAGTTCGTACCCAGTCTGACAAAGTTCCTACCCTTGCTAAATAAGTTCGTACCCACTCTAACAAAGTTCGTACCCTCTCTGACAAAGCTCGTACCCACTCTCACAAAATTCATACCCACTCTAACAAAGTTCGTACCCTCTCTAGCAAAGTTCGCATCCTTTATAACAAAGGTCGTACCCTCTCCAAGAAAGTTCGTACCCACTCTAACAAAGTTCGTACCCTCTCTGACAAGGTTCGTACCTACTCTAACAAAGTTCATACCCACTCTAACAAAGTTCGTACCATCTCTAGCAAAGTTTGCATCCTCTATAACAAAGTTCGTACCCTCTCTTACAAAGATCGTACCCACTCTAACAAGGATCGTACCCACTCTAACAAAGTTCGTACCCTCTCAAACAAAGTTCGTACCCCTTCCAACAAAGTTTGTACCCTCTATAGCAACGTTCGCATCCTCCCTGACAAAGTTCGTACCCTCTTTAACAAAGTTCGTACCCACTCTAACAAAGTTCGTACCCTCTCTGACAAAGTTCGTACCCAGTCTGACAAAGTTCCTACCCTCGCTAAATAAGTTCGTACCCACTCTAACAAAGTTCGTACCCTCTCTGACAAAGCTCGTACCCACTCTCACAAAATTCATACCCACTCTAACAAAGTTCGTACCCTCTCTAGCAAAGTTCGCATCCTTTATAACAAAGTTCGTACCCTCTCCAAGAAAGTTCGTACCCACTCTAATAAAGTTCATACCCTCTCTAAGAAAGTTCGTACCCACTCTAACAATGTTCATACCCACTCTAACAAAGTTTGTACCCTCTCTGACAAAGTTCGTACCCACACTCACAAAGTTCGTACCCTCTCTCAAAAAGTTCGTACCAACTCTAACAAAGTTCGTACCCTCTCTAGCAAAGTTCGCAGCCTCTTTAACAAAGTTCGTACCCACTCTAACAAAGTTCGTAGCCTCTCTGACAAAGTTCGTACCCACTCTGACAAAGTTCCTACCCTCTCTAACAAAGTTCGTACCCACTCTAACAAAGTTCGTACCCTCTCTGACAAAGCTCGTACCCACTCTCACAAAGTTCATACCCACTCTAACAAAGTTCGTACCCTCTCTAGCAAAGTTCGCATCCTCTATAACAAAGTTCGTACCCTCTCTAACAAAGTTCGTAACCACTCTAACAAAGTTCCAACCCTCTCTAGCAAAGTTCGCATCCTCTCTAACAAAGTTCGCAGCCTCTTTAACAAAGTTCGTACCCACTCTAACAAAGTTTGTACCCACTCTAACAAAGTTCGTACCCTCTCTGATAAAGTTCATACCCACTCTCACAAAGTTCATACCAACTCTAACAAAGTTCATACCAACTCTAACAAAGTTCCTACCCACTCTAACAAAGTTCGTACCCTCTCTGACAAAGTTCGTACCCCCTCAAACAAAGTTCGTACCCCTTCCAACAAAGTTTGTATCCTCTATAGCAAAGTTCGCATCCTCCCTAACAAAGTTCGTACCCTCTTTAACAAAGTTCGTACCCACTCTAACAAAGTTCGTACCCTCTCTTACAAAGTTCGTACCCAGTCTGCCAAAGTTCCTACCCTCGCTAAATAAGTTCGTACCCACTCTCACAAAGTTCGTACCCTCTCTAGCAAAGTTCGCATCCTCTCTAACAAAGTTCGTACCCTATCTAATAAAGTTCGTACCCTCTCTAATAAAGTTCGTACCCTCTCTAACAAAGTTCGTACCGACTCTAACAAAGTTGCAACCCTCTCTAGCAAAGTTCAAACCCTCTCTAGCAAAGTTCGCATCCTCTCTAACAAAGTTCGTACCCTCTCTAATAAAGTTCGTACCCACTCTGACAAAGTTCGTACCCTCTCTAACAAAGTTCGTACCCACTCTAACAAAGTTCTTGCTCTCTCTGATAAAATCCATACCCACACTCACAAAGTTCATACCCATTCTAACAAAGTTCATACCCACTCTAACAAAGTTCGTACCCACTCTAACAAAGTTCGTACCCTCTCTGACAAAGTTCGTACCCTCTCTAGCAAAGTTCGAATCCTTTATAACAAAGTTCGTACCCTCTCTAAGAAAGTTCGTACCCACTCTAACAAAGTTCGTACCCTCTCTAAGAAAGTTCGTACCCACTCTAACAATGTTCATACCCACTCTAACAAAGTTTGTACCCTCTCTGACAAAGTTCGTACCCACACTCACAAAGTTCGTACCCTCTCTCAAAAAGTTCGTACCAACTCTAACAAAGTTCGTACCCTCTCTAGCAAAGTTCGCAGCCTCTTTAACAAAGTTCGTACCCACTTTAACAAAGTTCGTAGCCTCTCTGACAAAGTTCGTACCCACTCTGACAAAGTTCCTACCCTCTCTAACAAAGTTCGTACCCACTCTAACAAAGTTCGTACCCTCTCTGACAAAGCTCGTACCCACTCTCACAAAGTTCATACCCACTCTAACAAAGTTCGTACCCTCTCTAGCAAAGTTCGCATCCTCTATAACAAAGTTCGTACCCTCTCTAACAAAGTTCGTAACCACTCTAACAAAGTTCCAACCCTCTCTAGCAAAGTTCGCATCCTCTCTAACAAAGTTCGTATCCTCTCTAACAAAGTTCGTACCCTCTCTAATAAAGTTCGTACCCACTCTGACAAAGTTCGTACCCTCTCTAGCAAAGTTTGAACCCACTCTAACAAAGTTCCTGCTCTCTTTGATAAAGTTCATACCCACTCTCACAAAGTTCATACCCACTCTAACAAAGTTCATACCCACTCCAACAAAGTTCGTACCCTCTCTAACAAAGTTCGTACCCTCTCTGTCAAAGTTCGTACCCACTCTAACAAAGTTCATACCCACTCTAACAAAGTTCGTACCCTCTCTAGCAAAGTTTGCATCCTCTCTAACAAAGTTCGTACCCTCTTTAACAAAGTTCATACCCACTCTAATAAAGTTCGTACCCTCTCTGAAAAAGTTCGTACCCACTCTTACAAAGTTCCTGCTCTCTTTGATAAAGTTCATACCCACTCTCACAAAGTTCGTACCCTCTCTGACAAAGCTCGTACCCACTCTCACAAAGTTCATACCCACTCTAACAAAGTTCGTACCCTCTCTAGCAAAGTTTACATCCTTTATAACAAAGTTCGTACCCACTCTAAGAAAGTTCGTACCCTCTCTAAGAAAGTTCGTACCCACTCTAACAAAGTTCAAACCTACTCTAACAAAGTTTGTACCCTCTCTGACAAAGTTCGTACTCTCTTTAACAAAGTTCGTACCCACTCTAACAAAGTTCGTACCCTCTCTCACAAAGTTTGTACCCACTCTGACTAAGTTCCTACCCTCACTAACAAAGTTCATACCCACTCTAACAAAGTTCGTACCCTCTCTGGCAAAGCTCGTACCCACTCTCACAAAGTTCATACCCACTCTAACAAAGTTCGTACCCTCCCTAGCAAAGTTCGCATCCTCTCTAACAAAGTTCGTACCCTATCTAATAAAGTTCGTACCTTCTCTGCCAAAGTTCGTACCCTCTCTAACAAAGTTTGTACCCACTCTAACAAAGTTCCTGCTCTCTCTGACAAAGTTCATACCCACTCTCACAAACTTCACACCAACTCTAACAAAGTTCATACCCACTCTAACAAAGTTCGTACCCTCTCTGACAAAGTTCGTACCCTCTCAAACAAAGTTCGTACCCTCTATAGCAAAGTTCGTACCCCTTCCAACAAAGTTTGTACCCTCTATAGCAAAGTTCGCATCCTCCCTGACAAAGTTCGTACCCTCTTTAACAAAGTTCGTACCCACTCTAACAAAGTTCGTACCCTCTCTGACAAAGTTCGTAACCAGTCTGACAAAGTTTCTACCCTCGCTACATAAGTTCGTACCCACTCTAACAAAGTTCGTACCCTCTCTGACAAAGCTCGTACCCACTCCCACAAAATTCATACCCACTCTAACAAAGTTCGTACCCTCTCTAGCAAAGTTCGCATCCTTTATAACAAAGTTCGTACCCTCTCCAAGAAAGTTCGTACCCACTCTAACAAAGTTCATACCCTCTCTAAGAAAGTTTGTACCCACTCTAACAATGTTCATACCCACTCTAACAAAGTTTGTACCCTCTCTGACAAAGTTCGTACCCACTCTCACAAAGTTCGTACCCTCTCTCACAAAGTTCGTACCAACTCTAACAAAGTTCGTACCCTCTCTAGCAAAGTTCGCAGCCTCTATAACAAAGTTCGTACCCTCTCTAACAAAGTTCATACCCACTGTAACGAAGTCCGTACCCTCTCTAGCAAAGTTCGCATCCTCTATAACAAAGTTCGTACCCTCTCTAACAAAGTTCGTAACCACTCTAACAAAGTTCGTACCCTCTCTCATAAAGTTCGTACCCACTCTTACAAAGATCGTACCCACTCTAACAAAATTTGTTCCCTCTCTAGCAACGTTGATACCTACTCTGACAAAGTTCATACCCTCTCTAGCAAAGTTCACATCCTCTATAACAAGGTTCGTACCCACTCTAACAAAGTTCCAACCCTCTCTAGCAATGTTCGCATCATCTCTAACAAAGTTCGTACCCTCTCTAATAAAGTCCGTACCCACTCTGACAAAGTTCGTACCCGCTCTAACAAAGTTCGTACCCACTCTAACAAAGTTCGTACCCTCTCTGACAAAGTTCGTACCCTCTCTCACAAAGTTCGTACCCACTCTAACAAAGTTCGTACCCTCTCTAGCAAAGTTCGCAGCCTCTATAACAAAGTTCGTACCCTGTCTAACAAAGTTAATACCCTCTCTGACAAAGTTGGTACCCACTCTAAGAAAGTTCGTACCCTCTATAAGAAAGTTCGTACCCACTCTAACAAAGTTCAAACCCACTCTAACAAAGTTCGTACCCTCTCTGACAAAGCTCGTACCCACTCTCACAAAGTTCATACCCACTCTAACAAAGTTCGTACCCTCTCTAGCAAAGTTCGCATCCTCTATAACAAAGTTCGTACCCTCTCTAACAAAGTTCGTAACCACTCTAACAAAGTTCCAACCCTCTCTAGCAATGTTCGCATCCTCTCTAACAAAGTTTGTACCCTCTCTGACAAAGTTCGTACTCTCTTTAACAAAGTTCGTACCCACTCTAACAAAGTTCGTACCCTCTCTCACAAAGTTTGTACCCACTCTGACTAAGTTCTTACCCTCACTAACATAGTTCATACCCACTTTAACAAAGTTCGTACCCTCTCTGACAAAGTTCGTACCCACTCTAACAAAGTTCATACCCACTCTAACAAAGTTCGTACCCTCTCTAGCAAAGTTCGCATCCTCTATAACAAAGTTCGTACCCTCTATAACAAAGTTCGTACCCTCTCTAGCCAAGTTCGCATCCTCTATAACAAAGTTCGTACCCTCTCTAACAAAGTTCGTACCCTCTCTAACAAAGTTCGTACCCTCCCTAATAAAGTTTGTACCCACTCTGACTAAGTTCCAACCCTCACTAACAAAGTCCATACCCACTCTAACAAAGTTCGTACCCTCTCTGACAAAGCTCGTACACACTGTAACAAAGTTCGCAGACTCTATAACAAAGTTCGTACCCTCTCTAACAAAGTTCGTACCCACTCTAACAAAGTTCGTACCCTCTTTAACAAAGTTCGTACCCAATCTAACAAAGTTCGTACCCTCTCTTACAATGTTCGTACGCACTCTAACAAAGTTCATACCTACTCTGACAAAGTCCGTACCCTGTCTAGCAAAGTTCACATCCTCTATAACAAAGTTCGTACCCTCTCTAACAAAGTTCGTACCCTCTTTAACAAAGTTCGTACCCACTCTAACAAAGTTCATACCCTCTCTAAATAAGTTCCCACCCTCTCTAGCAAAGTTCGCAGCCTCTATAACAAAGTCCGTACCCTCTCTAAATAAGTTCGTACCCTCTCTAGCAAAGTTCGCATCCTCTCTAACAAAGTTCGTACCCTCTTTAACAAAGTTCGTACCCTCTCTAACAAAGTTCGTACCCACTCAAACAAAGTTCCCACCCTCTCTAGCAAAGTTCGCAGCCTCTATAACAAAGTTCGTACCCGCTCTAGCAAAGTTCGCACCCTCTCTAACAAAGTTCGTACCCTTCTAACAAAGTTCGTACCCACTCTAAAAAAGTTCCCACCCTCCCTAGCAAAGTTCGCAGCCTCTATAACAATGTCCGTACCCTCTTTAAATAAGTTCGTACCCACTCTAACAAAGTTCGTACCCTCTCTTACAAAGTTCGTACCCACTCTAACAAAGTTCATACCTACTCTGACAAAGTTCGTACCCTGTCTAGCAAAGTTCACATCCTCTATAACAAAGTTCGTACCCTCTCTAACAAAGTTCGTACCCTCTTTAACAAAGTTCGTACCCACTCTAACAAAGTTCATACCCTCTTTAAATAAGTTCCCACCCTCTCTAGCAAAGTTCGCAGCCTCTATAACAAAGTCCGTACCCTCTCTAAATAAGTTCGTACCCTCTCTAGCAAAGTTCGCATCCTCTCTAACAAAGTTCGTACCCTCTTTAAAAAACTTCGTACCCTCTCTAACAAAGTTCGTACCCACTCAAACAAAGTTCCCACCCTCTCTAGCAAAGTTCGCAGCCTCTATAACAAAGTTCGTACCCGCTCTAGCAAAGTTCGCACCCTCTATAACAAAGTTCGTACCCCCTCTAACAAAGTTCGTACCCACTCTAAAAAAGTTCCCACCCTCCCTAGCAAAGTTCGCAGCCTCTATAACAATGTCCGTACCCTCTCTAAATAAGTTCGTACCCACTCTAACAAAGTTCGTACCGTCTCTAATAAAGTTCGTACCCTCTTTAACAAAGTTCGTACCCACTCTAACAAAGTTCATACCTACTCTGACAAAGTTCGTACCCTCTCTAGCAAAGTTCACATCCTCTATAACAAAGTTCGTACCCTCTCTAACAAAGTTCGTACCCTCTCTGACAAAGTTCGTACCCTCTCAAACAAAGTTCGTACCCTCTATAGCAAAGTTCGTACCCCTTCTAACAAAGTTTGTACCCTCTATAGCAAAGTTCGCATCCTCTCTAACAAAGTTCGTACCCTCTTTAACAAAGTTCGTACCCACTCTAACAAAGTTCGTACCCTCTCTGACAAAGTTCGTACCCAGTCTGACAAAGTTCCTACCCTCGCTAAATAAGTTCGTACCCACTCTAACAAAGTTCATATCCACTCTAACGAAGTTCGTACCCTCTCTATCAAAGTTCGCATCCTCTATAACAAAGTTCGTACCCTGTCTAATAAAGTTCGTACCCACTCTGACAAAATTCGTACCCTCTCTAACAAAGTTCGTATCCACTCTAACAAAGGTCCTGCTCTCTCTGACAAAGTTCATACCCACTCTCACAAAGTTCATACCCCTTCTAACAAAGTTCATACCCACTCTAACAAAGTTCATACCCTCTCTAACAAAGTTTGTACCCTCTCTAGCAAAGTTCGCATCCTCTATAGCAAAGTTCGCATCCTCTATAACAAACTTCGTACCCTCTCTAACAAACTTCGTACCCACTCTAACAAAGTTCGTACCCTCTCCAGCAAAGTTCGCAACCTCTATAACAACGTTTGTACCCTCTCTAGCAAAGTTCGCATCCTCTATAACAAAGTTCGTACCCTCTTTAACAAAGTTCGTACCGTCTCTAATAAAGTTCGTACCGTCTCTAATAAAGTTCGTACCCTCTTTAACAAAGTTCGTACCCACTCTAATAAAGTTCGTACCCTCTCTGACAAAGTTCGTACCCACTCTTACAAAGTTCATATCCACTCTAACAAAGTTCGTACCATCTCCAGCAAAGTTCGCATCCTCTATAACACGGTTCGTACCCTCTCTAACAAAGTTCGTACTCACTCTAATAAAGTTCCTACCCCCTCTACCAAAGTTAGCAGCCTCTATAACAAAGTTCGTACCCTCTCTAACAAAGTTTGTACCCACTCAAACAAACTTCATACCCTCTCTAGCAAAGTTCACATCCTCTTTAACAAAGTCCGTACCCCCTCTAACAAAGTTGTACCCAATCTAACAAAGTTCCTATCCTCCCTAGCAAAGTTCACAGCCTCTATAACAAAGTTCGTACCCCCTCTAACAAAATTCGTACCCTCATTGACAAAGTTCGTACCCACTCTAACAAAGTTCATACCCACTCTAACAAAGTTTGTACCCTCTCTAGCAAAGTTCGCATCCTCTATAGCAAAGTTCGCATCCTCTATAACACGGTTCGTACCCTCTCTAACAAACTTCGTACCCACTCTAACAAAGTTCGTACCCTCTCCAGCAAAGTTCGTAACCTCTATAACAACGTTTGTACCCTCTCTAGCAAAGTTCGCATCCTCTATAACAAAGTTCGTACCCTCTCTAACAAAGTTCGTACCGTCTCTAATAAAGTTCGTACCGTCTCTAAAAAAGTTCGTACCCTCTTTAACAAAGTTCGTACCCACTCTAATAAAGTTCGTACCCTCTCTGACAAAGTTCGTACCCACTCTAACAAAGTTCATATCCACTCTAACAAAGTTCGTACCCTCTCCAGCAAAGTTCGCATCCTCTATAACACGGTTCGTACCCTCTCTAACAAAGTTCGTACTCACTCTAATAAAGTTCCTACCCCCTCTACCAAAGTTAGCAGCCTCTATAACAAAGTTCGTACCCTCTCTAACAAAGTTCGTACCCACTCAAACAAAGTTCATACCCTCTCTAGCAAAGTTCACATCCTCTTTAACAAAGTTCGTACCCTCTCTAACAAAGTTCGTACCGTCTCTAACAAAGTTCGTACCCTCTCTAGCAAAGTTTGCATCCTCTATAACAAAGTTCGTACCCTCTCTAACAAAGTTCGTACCCACTCTCACAAAGTTCGTACCCTCTATAACAAAGTTCGTACCCTCTATAACAAAGTTCGTACCCTCTCTAGCAAAGTTTGCATCCTCTATAACAAAGTTCGTACCCTCTCTAACAAAGTTCGTACCCACTCTCACAAAGTTCGTACCCTCTCAAGCGAAGTTCGCATCCTCTCTAACAAAGTTCGTACCCTCTCTAATAAACTTCGTACCCACTCTGACAAAGTTCGTACCCTCTTTGACAAAGTTCATACCCACTCTAACAAAGTTCGTACCCTATCCAGCAAAGTTCCCATCCTATATAACAAAGTTTTTACCCTCTCTAACAAAGTTCGTACCCTCTCTCACAAAGTTCGTACCCACTCTAAAAAGTTCATACCCACTCTAACAAAGTTTGTACCCTCTCTAGCAAAGTTCGCATCCTCTATAGGAAAGTTCGTACCCTCTTTAACAAAGTTCGTACCCACTTTAACAAAGTTCGTACCCTCTCTAACAAAGTTTGCATCCTCTCTAACAAAGTTCATACCAACTCTAATAAAGCTCGTAACGTCTCTAATAAAGTTCGTACCCTCTTTAAAAAAGTTCGTACCCACTCTAACAAAGTTCGTAACTTCTCTGACAAAGTTCGTACCCGCTCTAACAAAGTTCATATCCACTCTAACAAAGTTCGTACCCACTCTAGCAAAGTTCGCATCCTCTATAACAAATTTCATACCCTCTCTAACAAAGTTCGTACTCACTCTAACAAAGTTCTTACCCCCTCTACCAAAGTTAGAAGCCTCTATAACAAAGTTCGTACCCTCTCTAACAAAGTTCGTACCCTCTCTAGCAAAGTTCGCATCCTCTATAACAAAGCTCGTACCCTCTCTAATAAAGTTCGCATCCTCTCTAACAAAGTTCTTACCCTCTCTAATAAAGTCCATACCCCCTCTGACAAAGTTCGTACCCTCTTTGACAAAGTTCGTACCCACTCTAACAGAGTTCGTACCCTCTCCGACTAATTTCGTGCCCACTCTAACAAAGTTCGTACCCATTCTAACAAAGTTCGTACCCACTCTGACAAAGTTCATACCCTCTGTAGCAAAGTTCGTACCCACTCAAATAAAGTTCGTACCCTCTCTAGCAAAGTTCGCATCCTGTATAACAATGCTCGTACGCTCTCTAATAAAGTTCGTACCCACTCTAACAAAGTTCCTACCCTCTCTAGGAAAGTTCGCATCCTCTCTAACAAAGTTCGTACCCTCTCTAATAAAGTTCGTACCCACTCTGACAAAATTCGTACCCTCTTTCACAAAATTCGTAAGCACTCTAACAAAGCTCGTACCCTCTCTAGCAAAGTTCGCATCCTCTCTAACAAAGTTCGTACCCTCTCTAATAAAGTTCACATCCTCTTAAACAAAGTTCGTACCCTATCTAATAAAGTTCGTACCCACTCTAACAAAGCTCCCACCCTCTCTGACAAAGTTCCTACCCTCTCTGACAAAGTTCGTACCCACTCTGACTAAGTTCTTACCCTTACTAACAAAGTTCATACCCACTCTAACAAAGTTCGTACCCTCTCTGAGAAAGTTCGTACCCACTCTAACAAAGTTCATACCAACTCCAACGAAGTTCGTACCCTCTCTAGGAAAGTTCGCATCCTCTATAACAAAGTTCGTACCCTCTATAACAAAGTTTGTACCCTCTCTAGCAAAGTTCGCATCCTCTATAACAAAGTTCGTACCCTCTCTAACAAAGTTCGTACCCACTCTAACAAAGTTCCTATCCTCCCTAGCAAAGTTCACAGCCTCTATAACAAAGTTCGTACCCCCTCTAACAAAATTCGTACCCTCATTGACAAAGTTCGTACCCACTTTAACAAAGTTCATACCCACTCTAACAAAGTTTGTACCCTCTCTAGCAAAGTTTGCATCCTCTATAGCAAAGTTCGCATCCTCTATAACACGGTTCGTACCCTCTCTAACAAACTTCGTACCCACTCTAACAAAGTTCGTACCCTCTCCAGCAAAGTTCGCAACCTCTATAACAACGTTTGTACCCTCTCTAGCAAAGTTCGCATCCTCTATAACAAAGTTCGTACCCTCTCTAACAAAGTTCGTACCGTCTCTAATAAAGTTCGTACCGTCTCTAATAAAGTTCGTACCCTCTTTAACAAAGTTCGTACCCACTCTAATAAAGTTCGTACCCTCTCTGACAAAGTTCGTACCCACTCTTACAAAGTTCATATCCACTCTAACAAAGTTCGTACCATCTCCAGCAAAGTTCGCATCCTCTATAACACGGTTCGTACCCTCTCTAACAAAGTTCGTACTCACTCTAATAAAGTTCCTACCCCCTCTACCAAAGTTAGCAGCCTCTATAACAAAGTTCGTACCCTCTCTAACAAAGTTTGTACCCACTCAAACAAAGTTCATACCCTCTCTAGCAAAGTTCACATCCTCTTTAACAAAGTCCGTACCCCCTCTAACAAAGTTGTACCCAATCTAACAAAGTTCCTATCCTCCCTAGCAAAGTTCACAGCCTCTATAACAAAGTTCGTACCCCCTCCAACAAAATTCGTACCCTCATTGACAAAGTTCGTACCCACTCTAACAAAGTTCATACCCACTCTAACAAAGTTTGTACCCTCTCTAGCAAAGTTCGCATCCTCTATAGCAAAGTTCGCATCCTCTATAACACAGTTCGTACCCTCTCTAACAAACTTCGTACCCACTCTAACAAAGTTCGTACCCTCTCCAGCAAAGTTCGCAACCTCTATAACAACGTTTGTACCCTCTCTAGCAAAGTTCGCATCCTCTATAACAAAGTTCGTACCCTCTCTAACAAAGTTCGTACCGTCTCTAATAAAGTTCGTACCGTCTCTAATAAAGTTCGTACCCTCTTTAACAAAGTTCGTACCCACTCTAATAAAGTTCGTACCCTCTCTGACAAAGTTCGTACCCACTCTTACAAAGTTCATATCCACTCTAACAAAGTTCGTACCATCTCCAGCAAAGTTCGCATCCTCTATAACACGGTTCGTACCCTCTCTAACAAAGTTCGTACTCACTCTAATAAAGTTCCTACCCCCTCTACCAAAGTTAGCAGCCTCTATAACAAAGTTCGTACCCTCTCTAACAAAGTTTGTACCCACTCAAACAAACTTCATACCCTCTCTAGCAAAGTTCACATCCTCTTTAAGAAAGTCCGTACCCCCTCTAACAAAGTTGTACCCAATCTAACAAAGTTCCTATCCTCCCTAGCAAAGTTCACAGCCTCTATAACAAAGTTCGTACCCCCTCTAACAAAATTCGTACCCTCATTGACAAAGTTCGTACCCACTCTAACAAAGTTCATACCCACTCTAACAAAGTTTGTACCCTCTCTAGCAAAGTTCGCATCCTCTATAGCAAAGTTCGCATCCTCTATAACACGGTTCGTACCCTCTCTAACAAACTTCGTACCCACTCTAACAAAGTTCGTACCCTCTCCAGCAAAGTTCGTAACCTCTATAACAACGTTTGTACCCTCTCTAGCAAAGTTCGCATCCTCTACAACAAAGTTCGTACCCTCTCTAACAAAGTTCGTACCGTCTCTAATAAAGTTCGTATCGTCTCTAAAAAAGTTCGTACCCTCTTTAACAAAGTTCGTACCCACTCTAATAAAGTTCGTACCCTCTCTGACAAAGTTCGTACCCACTCTAACAAAGTTCATATCCACTCTAACAAAGTTCGTACCCTCTCCAGCAAAGTTCGCATCCTCTATAACACGGTTCGTACCCTCTCTAACAAAGTTCGTACTCACTCTAATAAAGTTCCTACACCCTCTACCAAAGTTAGCAGCCTCTATAACAAAGTTCGTACCCTCTCTAACAAAGTTCGTACCCACTCAAACAAAGTTCATACCCTCTCTAGCAAAGTTCACATCCTCTTTAACAAAGTTCGTACCCTCTCTAACAAAGTTCGTACCGTCTCTAACAAAGTTCGTACCCTCTCTAGCAAAGTTCGCATCCTTTTTAACAAAGTTCGTACCCACTCTGACAAAGTTCGCATCCTCTCGAACAAAGTTCGTACCCTCTCTAATAAAGTTCGTACCCCCTCTGACAAAGTTCGTACCCTCTTTGATAAAGCTCGTACCCACTCGAACAAAGTTCGTACCCTCTCTGACAAAGTTCGTACCCACTCTAACAAAGTTCGTACCCATTCTATCAAAGTTCGTACCGTCTCTAAGAAAGTTCGTACCCACTCTGACAAAGTTCCTACCCTATCTAGCAAAGTTCGCATCCTCTCTAACAAAGTTCGTACCATCTCTAATAAAGTTCGTACCCCCTCTGCCAAAGTTCGTACCCTCTTAGAAAAAGTTCCTGCCCACTCTAACAAAGTTCGTACCCTCTCTGACAAAGTCCGTACCCACTCTAACAAAGTTCGTACCCACTCTAACAAAGTTCGTACGCTCTCTAAGAAAGTTCGTACCCTCTCTGGAAAAGTTCATATCCACTCTAACAAAGTTCGTCCCCACTCTAATAAAGTTCGTATCCTCTCTAGCAAAGTTCATACCCTCTATAACAAAGTTCGTACCCTCCCTAGCAAAGTTCGAATCCTCTCTAACAAAGTTCGTACCCTCTATAATAAAGTTCGTACCCACTCTGACAAAGTTCGTACCCTCTTTAACAAAGTTCGTACCCACTCTAACAAAGTTCGTACCCTCTCTCACAAAGTTCGTACCCACTCTAAAAAAGTTAATACCCAGTCGAACAAAGTTTGTACCCTCTCTAGCAAAGTTCGCATCCTCTATAACAAAGTTCGTACCATCTTTAACAAAGTTCGTACCCACTTTAACAAAGTTCGTACCCTCTTTAGCGGAGTTCGCATCCTCTCTAACAAAGTTCATACCGTCTCTAATAAAGTTTGTACCCTCTCTAAATAAGTTCGTACCCACTCTAACAAAGTTCGTACCGTCTCTAATAAAGTTCGTACCCTCTTTAACAAAGTTCGTACCCACTCTAACAAAGTTCATACCTACTCTGACAAAGTTCGTACCCTCTCTAGCAAAGTTCACATCCTCTATAACAAAGTTCGTACCCTCTCTAACAAAGTTCGTACCCTCTCTGACAAAGTTCGTACCCTCTCAAACAAAGTTCGTACCCTCTATAGCAAAGTTCGTACCCCTTCTAACAAAGTTTGTACCCTCTATAGCAAAGTTCGCATCCTCTTTAACAAAGTTCGTACCCTCTTTAACAAAGTTCGTACCCACTCTAACAAAGTTCGTACCCTCTCTGACAAAGTTCGTACCCAGTCTGACAAAGTTCCTACCCTCGCTAAATAAGTTCGTACCCACTCTAACAAAGTTCATATCCACTCTAACGAAGTTCGTACCCTCTCTATCAAAGTTCGCATCCTCTATAACAAAGTTCGTACCCTGTCTAATAAAGTTCGTACCCACTCTGACAAAATTCGTACCCTCTCTAACAAAGTTCGTATCCACTCTAACAAAGGTCCTGCTCTCTCTGACAAAGTTCATACCCACTCTCACAAAGTTCATACCCCTTCTAACAAAGTTCATACCCACTCTAACAAAGTTCATACCCTCTCTAACAAAGTTTGTACCCTCTCTAGCAAAGTTCGCATCCTCTATAGCAAAGTTCGCATCCTCTATAACAAACTTCGTACCCTCTCTAACAAACTTCGTACCCACTCTAACAAAGTTCGTACCCTCTCCAGCAAAGTTCGCAACCTCTATAACAACGTTTGTACCCTCTCTAGCAAAGTTCGCATCCTCTATAACAAAGTTCGTACCCTCTTTAACAAAGTTCGTACCGTCTCTAATAAAGTTCGTACCGTCTCTAATAAAGTTCGTACCCTCTTTAACAAAGTTCGTACCCACTCTAATAAAGTTCGTACCCTCTCTGACAAAGTTCGTACCCACTCTTACAAAGTTCATATCCACTCTAACAAAGTTCGTACCATCTCCAGCAAAGTTCGCATCCTCTATAACACGGTTCGTACCCTCTCTAACAAAGTTCGTACTCTCTCTAATAAAGTTCCTACCCCCTCTACCAAAGTTAGCAGCCTCTATAACAAAGTTCGTACCCTCTCTAACAAAGTTTGTACCCACTCAAACAAACTTCATACCCTCTCTAGCAAAGTTCACATCCTCTTTAACAAAGTCCGTACCCCCTCTAACAAAGTTGTACCCAATCTAACAAAGTTCCTATCCTCCCTAGCAAAGTTCACAGCCTCTATAACAAAGTTCGTACCCCCTCTAACAAAATTCGTACCCTTATTGACAAAGTTCGTACCCACTCTAACAAAGTTCATACCCACTCTAACAATGTTTGTACCCACTCTAACAAAGTTCATATCCACTCTAACAAAGTTCGTACCCTCTCCAGCAAAGTTCGCATCCTCTATAACACGGTTCGTACCCTCTCTAACAAAGTTCGTACTCACTCTAATAAAGTTCCTACACCCTCTACCAAAGTTAGCAGCCTCTACAACAAAGTTCGTACCCTCTCTAACAAAGTTCGTACCCACTCAAACAAAGTTCATACCCTCTCTAGCAAAGTTCACATCCTCTTTAACAAAGTTCGTACCCTCTCTAACAAAGTTCGTACCGTCTCTAACAAAGTTCGTACCCTCTCTAGCAAAGTTCGCATCCTTTTTAACAAAGTTCGTACCCACTCTGACAAAGTTCGCATCCTCTCGAACAAAGTTCGTACCCTCTCTAATAAAGTTCGTACCCCCTCTGACAAAGTTCGTACCCTCTTTGATAAAGCTCGTACCCACTCGAACAAAGTTCGTACCCTCTCTGACAAAGTTCGTACCCACTCTAACAAAGTTCGTACCCATTCTATCAAAGTTCGTACCGTCTCTAAGAAAGTTCGTACCCACTCTGACAAAGTTCCTACCCTATCTAGCAAAGTTCGCATCCTCTCTAACAAAGTTCGTACCATCTCTAATAAAGTTCGTACCCCCTCTGCCAAAGTTCGTACCCTCTTAGAAAAAGTTCCTGCCCACTCTAACAAAGTTCGTACCCTCTCTGACAAAGTCCGTACCCACTCTAACAAAGTTCGTACCCACTCTAACAAAGTTCGTACGCTCTCTAAGAAAGTTCGTACCCTCTCTGGAAAAGTTCATATCCACTCTAACAAAGTTCGTCCCCACTCTAATAAAGTTCGTATCCTCTCTAGCAAAGTTCATACCCTCTATAACAAAGTTCGTACCCTCCCTAGCAAAGTTCGAATCCTCTCTAACAAAGTTCGTACCCTCTATAATAAAGTTCGTACCCACTCTGACAAAGTTCGTACCCTCTTTAACAAAGTTCGTACCCACTCTAACAAAGTTCGTACCCTCTCTCACAAAGTTCGTACCCACTCTAAAAAAGTTAATACCCAGTCGAACAAAGTTTGTACCCTCTCTAGCAAAGTTCGCATCCTCTATAACAAAGTTCGTACCATCTTTAACAAAGTTCGTACCCACTTTAACAAAGTTCGTACCCTCTTTAGCGGAGTTCGCATCCTCTCTAACAAAGTTCATACCGTCTCTAATAAAGTTTGTACCCTCTTTAAAAAAGTTCGTACCCACTCTAACAAAGTTCGTAACCTCTCTAACAAAGTTCGTACCCACTCTAACAAAGTTCATATCCACTCTAACAAAGTTCGTACCCTCTCTAGCAAAGTTCGCATCCTCTATAAGAAATTCCGTACCCTCTCTAACAAAGTTTGTACTCACTCTAAAAAAGTTCCTACCCCCTCTACCAAAGTTAGAAGCCTCTATAACAAAGTTCGTACCCTCTCTAACAAAGTTCGTACCCTCTCTAGCAAAGTTCGCATCCTCTATAATAAAGCTCGTACCCTCTCTAATAAAGTTCGTACCCTCTCTAACAAAGTTCGTACCCTCTCTAGCAAAGTTCGCATCCTCTATAATAAAGCTCGTACCCTCTCTAATAAAGTTCGTACCCTCTCTAACAAAGTTCGTACCCTCTCTAATAAAGTTCGCATCCTCTATAATAAAGCTCGTACTCTCTCTAATAAAGCTCGTACCCACTCTGACAAAGTTCCTACCCTCTCTAGCAAAGTTCGCATCCTCTCTAGCAAAGTTCGTACCCTCTCTAGCAAAGTTCGTACCCACTCTAAAAAAGTTCGTACCCTCTCTCACAAAGTTCGTACCCACTCTAAAAAAGTTCATACCCACTCTAACAAAGTTCGTACCCTCTCTAGAAAAGTTTGCATCCTCTATAACAAAGTTCGTACCCTCTCTAGCAAAGTTCGCATCCTCTGTAACAAAGTTCGTACCCTCTCTAACAAAGTTCGTACCCACTCTAACAAAGTTCGTACCCTCTTTACCAAAGTTCGCATCCTCTATAACACGGTTCGTACCCTCTCTAACAAAGTTCGTACTCACTCTAATAAAGTTCCTACCCCCTCTACCAAAGTTAGCAGCCTCTGTAACAAAGTTCGTACCCACTCAAACAAAGTTCATACCCTCTCTAGCAAAGTTCACATCCACTTTAACAAAGTTCGTACCCTCTCTAACAAAGTTCGTACCGTCTCTAACAAAGTTCGTACCCTCTCTAGCAAAGTTCGCATCCTCTATAACAAAGTTCGTACCCTCTCTAACAAAGTTCGTACCCACTCTCACAAAGTTCGTACCCTCTATAACAAAGTTCGTACCCTCTATAACAAAGTTCGTACCCTCTCTAGCAAAGTTTGCATCCTCTATAACAAAGTTCGTACCCTCTCTAACAAAGTTCGTACCCACTCTCACAAAGTTCGTACCCTCTCAAGCAAAGTTCGCATCCTCTCTAACAAAGTTCGTACCCTCTCTAATAAACTTCGTACCCTCTCTAGCAAAGTTCGCATCCTCTATAATAAAGCTCGTACCCTCTCTAATAAAGTTCGTACCCTCTCTAACAAAGTTCGTACCCTCTCTAGCAAAGTTCGCATCCTCTATAATAAAGCTCGTACCCTCTCTAATAAAGTTCGTACCCTCTCTAACAAAGTTCGTACCCTCTCTAACAAAGTTCGCATCCTCTATAATAAAGCTCATACTCTCTCTAATAAAGCTCGTACCCACTCTGACAAAGTTCCTACCCTCTCTAGCAAAGTTCGCATCCTCTCTAGCAAAGTTCGTACCCTCTCTAGCAAAGTTCGTACCCACTCTAACAAAGTTCGTACCCTCTCTCACAAAGTTCGTACCCACTCTAAAAAAGTTCATACCCACTCTAACAAAGTTCGTACCCTCTCTAGAAAAGTTTTCATCCTCTATAACAAAGTTCGTACCCTCTCTAGCAAAGTTCGCATCCTCTGTAACAAAGTTCGTACCCTCTCTAACAAAGTTTGTACCCACTCTAACAAAGTTCGTACCCTCTCTACCAAAGTTCGCATCCTCTATAACAAAGTTTGTACCCTCTATAACAAAGTTCTTACCCTCTTTAGCAAAGTTCGCAGCCTCTATAACAAAGTTCGTACCCTCTCTAGCACAGTTCGCATCCTCTATAACAAAGTTCGTATCCTCTTTGACAAAGTTCGTACCCATTCTAACAAAGTTCATACCCACTCTAACAAAGTTCATACCCACTCTAACAAAGTTCGTCCCCTCTCTAACCAAGTTCGTACCCACCCTAAAAAAGTTCCTACCCCCTCCCTCAAAGTTCGCAGCCTATATAACAAAGTTCGTACCCTCTCTAACAAAGTTCGCAGCCTCTATAATAAAGTTCGTACCCACTCTGACAAAGTTCGTACCCTCCCTAACAAAGTTCGTACCCTCTCTAGCAAAGTTCGCATCCTTTATAACAAAGCTCGTACCCTCTCTAATAAAGTTCGTACCCACTCTGACAAAGTTCCTACCCTCTCTAGCAAAGTTCGCATCCTCTCTAACAAAGTTCGTACCCTCTCTAATAAAGTTCGTACCCCCTCTGACAAAGTTCGTATCCTCTTGCACAAAATTCGTAACCACTTTAACAAAGCTCGTACCCTCTCTAGCAAAGTTCGCATCCTCTCTAACAAAGTTCGTACCCTCTCTAATAAAGTTCACATCCTCTCTAACAAAGTTCGTACCCTATCTAATAAAGTTCGTACCCACTCTAACAAAGTTCCTACCCTCTCTGACAAAGTTCCTACCCTCTCTGACAAAGTTCCTGCCCACTTTGACTAAGTTCTTACCCTCACTAACAAAGTTCATACCCACTCTAACAAAGTTCGTACCCTCTCTGAGAAAGTTCGTACCCACTCTAACAAAGTTCGTACCAACTCCAACAAAGTTCGTACCCTCTCTAGGAAAGTTCGCATCCTCTATAACAAAGTTCGTACCCTCTATAACAAAGTTCGTACCCTCTCTAGCAAAGTTTGCATCCTCTATAACAAAGTTCGTACCCTCTCTAACAAAGTTCGTACCCACTCTAACAAAGTTTGTACCCTCTCTACCAAAGTTCGCATCCTCTATAACAAAGTTTGTACCCTCTATAACAAAGTTCGCAGCCTCTATAATAAAGTTCGTACCCTCTCTAGCACAGTTCGCATCCTCTATAACAAAGTTCGTACCCTCTTTGACAAAGTTCGTACCCATTCTAACAAAGTTCATACCCACTCTAACAAAGTTCATACCCACTCTAACAAAGTTCGTCCTCTATCTGACCAAGTTCATACCCACCCTAAAAAAGTTCCTACCCCCTCCCTCAAAGTTCGCAGCCTCTATAGAAAAGTTCGTACCCTCTATAATAAAGTTCGTACCCTCTCTAGCAAAGTTTGCATCCTCTATAACAAAGTTCGTACCCTCTCTAACAAAGTTCGTACCCACTCTAACAAAGTTTGTACCCTCTCTACCAAAGTTCGCATCCTCTATAACAAAGTTTGTACCCTCTATAACAAAGTTCGTACCCTCTTTAGAAAACTTCGCAGCTTCTATAACAAAGTTCGTACCCTCTCTAGCACAATTCGCATCCTCTATAACAAAGTTCGTACCCTCTTTGACAAAGTTCGTACCCATTCTAACAAAGTTCATACCCACTCTAACAAAGTTCATACCCACTCTAACAAAGTTCGTCCTCTCTCTAACCAAGTTCATACCCACCCTAAAAAAGTTCCTACCCCCTCCCTCAAAGTTCGCAGCCTCTATAAAAAAGTTCGTACCCTCTCTAACAAAGTTCGCAGCCTCTATAAAAAAGTTCGTACCCTCTCTAATAAAGTTCGTACCCACTCTGACAAAGTTCGTACCCTCCCTAACAAAGTTCGTACCCTCTCTTGCAAAGTTCGCATCCTTTATAACAAAGCTCGTACCCTCTCTAATAAAGTTCGTACCCACTCTGACAAAGTTCCTACCCTCTCTAGCAAAGTTCGCATCCTCTCGAACAAAGTTCGTACCCTCTCTAATAAAGTTCGTACCCCCTCTGACAAAGTTCGTACCCTCTTTGATAAAGCTCGTACCCACTCTAACAAAGTTCGTACCCTCTCTGACAAAGTTCGTACCCACTCTAACAAAGTTCGTACCCATTCTATCAAAGTTCGTACCGTCTCTAAGAAAGTTCGTACCCACTCTGACAAAGTTGCTACCCTCTCTATCAAAGTTCGTATCCTCTCTAACAAAGTTCGTACCTTCTCTAATAAAGTTCGTACCCCCTCTGCAAAAGTTCGTACCCTCTTAGAAAAAGTTCGTACCCACTCTAACAAAGTTCGTACCCTCTCTGACAAAGTCCGTACCCACTCTAACAAAGTTCGTACCCACTCTATCAAAGTTCGTACCCACTCTATCAAAGTTCGCATGCTCTATAACAAAGTTCGCACCCTCTTTAACAAAGTTCGTACCCACTTTAACAAAGTTCGTACCCTCTCTAACAAAGTTCGCATCCTCTCTAACAAAGTTCATACCGTCTCTAATAAAGCTCGTACCGTCTCTAATAAAGTTCGTACCCTCTTTAAAAAAGTTCGTACCCACTCTAACAAAGTTCGTAACCTCTCTGACAAAGTTCGTACCCACTCTAACAAAGTTCATTTCCACTCTAACAAAGTTCGTACCCACTCTAGCAAAGTTTGCATCCTCTATAAGAAATTTCGTACCCTCTCTCACAAAGTTCGTTCTCACTCTAACAAAGTTCCTACCCCCTCTACCAAAGTTAGAAGCCTCTATAAAAAAGTTCGTACCCTCTCTAGCAAAGTTCGCATCCTCTATAACAAAGCTCATACCCTCTCTAATAAAGTTCGTACCCTCTCTAGCAAAGTTTGCATCCTCTATAACAAAGTTCGTACCCTCTCTAACAAAGTTCGTACCCACTCTAACAAAGTTTGTACCCTCTCTACCAAAGTTCGCATCCTCTATAACAAAGTTTGTACCCTCTATAACAAAGTTCGTACCCTTTTTAGCAAACTTCGCAGCTTCTATAACAAAGTTCGTACCCTCTCTAGCACAATTCGCATCCTCTATAACAAAGTTCGTACCCTCTTTGACAGAGTTCGTACCCATTCTAACAAAGTTCATACCCACTCTAACAAAGTTCATACCCACTCTAACAAAGTTCGTCCTCTCTCTAACCAAGTTCATACCCACCCTAAAAAAGTTCCTACCCCCTCCCTCAAAGTTCGCAGCCTCTATAAAAAAGTTCGTACCCTCTCTAACAAAGTTCGCAGCCTCTATAAAAAAGTTCGTACCCTCTCTAATAAAGTTCGTACCCACTCTGACAAAGTTCGTACCCTCCCTAACAAAGTTCGTACCCTCTCTAGCAAAGTTCGCATCCTTTATAACAAAGCTCGTACCCTCTCTAATAAAGTTCGTACCCACTCTGACAAAGTTCCTACCCTCTCTAGCAAAGTTCGCATCCTCTCTAACAAAGTTCGTACCCTCTCTAATAAAGTTTGTACCCCCTCTGACAAAGTTCGTACCCTCTTTGATAAAGTTCGTACCCACTCTAACAAAGTTCGTACCCTCTCTGACAAAGTTCGTACCCACTCTAACAAAGTTCGTACCCATTCTATCAAAGTTCGTACCGTCTCTAAGAAAGTTCGTACCCACTCTGACAAAGTTGCTACCCTCTCTAGCAAAGTTCGCATCCTCTCTAACAAAGCTCGTACCATCTCTAATAAAGTTCGTACCCCCTCTGCCAAAGTTCGTACCCTCTTAGAAAAAGTTCGTACCCACTCTAACAAAGTTCGTACCCTCTCTGACAAAGTCCGTACCCACTCTAACAAAGTTCGTACCCACTCTAACAAAGTTCGTACGCTCTCTAAGAAAGTTCGTACCCTCTCTGGAAAAGTTCATATCCACTCTAACAAAGTTAGAAGCCTCTATAACAAAGTTTGTACCCTCTCTAACAAAGTTCGCACCCTCTCTAGCAAAGTTGGCATCCTCTATAACAAAGCTCGTACCCTCTCTAATAAAGTTCGTACCCACTCTGACAAAGTTTCTACCCTCTCTAGCAAAGTTCGCATCCTCTCTAACAAAGTTCTTACCCTCTCTAATAAAGTTCGTACCCCCTCTGAAAAAGTTCGTACCCTCTTTGACAAAGTACGTACCCACTCTAACAAAGTTCGTACCCTCTCCGACAAAGTTCGTGCCCACTCTAACAAAGTTTGTACCCTCTCTAGCAAAGTTCGCATCCTCTATAACAAAGTTCGTACCCTCTATAACAAAATTCGTACCCACTCTAACAAAGTTCCTACCCTCTCTAGCAAAGTTCGCAACCTCAATAACAAAGTTTGTACCCTCTATAGCAAAGTTCGCATCCTCTCTAACAAAGTTCGTACCCTCTCTAATAATGTTCGTACCCACTCGGACAAAGTTCGTACCCTCTTTGACAAAGTTCGTACCCACTCTAACAAAGTTCATATCCACTCTAACAAAGTTCGTACCCTCTCTAACAAAGTTCGTCCCCTCTCTACCAAAGTTCGTACCCCCTCTAGCAAAGTTCGCATCCTCTATAACAAAACTCATACCCTCTCTAATAAAGTTCGTACCCACTCTGACAAAGTTCCTACCCCCTCTAGCAAAGTTCGCATCCTCTCTAACAAAGTTCGTACCCTCTCCGACAAAGTTCGTGCCCACTCTAACAAAGTTCGTACCCACTCTAACAAAGTTCGTACCCACTCTAACAAAGTTCATACCCACTCTAACAAAGTTCGTACCCTCTCTAGCAAAGTTTGCATCCTCTATAAGAAAGTTCGTACCCACTCAAACAAAGTTCGTACCCTCTCTCGCAAAAATCGCATCCTCTATAACAAAGTTCGTACCCTCTGTAACAAAGTTCGCAGCCTCTATAAAAAAGTTCGTACCCTCTCTAAGAAAGTTCGTACCCACTCTGACAAAGTTCGTACCCTGCCTAACAAAGTTCGTACCCTCTCTTGCAAAGTTCGCATCCTTTATAACAAAGCTCGTACCCTCTCTAATAAAGTTCGTACCCACTCTGACAAAGTTCCTACCCTCTCTAGCAAAGTTCGCATCCTCTCTAACAAAGTTCGTACCCTCTCTAATAAAGTTTGTACCCCCTCTGACAAAGTTCGTACCCTCTTTGATAAAGTTCGTACCCACTCTAACAAAGTTCGTACCCTCTCTGACAAAGTTCGTACCCACTCTAACAAAGTTCGTACCCATTCTATCAAAGTTCGTACCGTCTCTAAGAAAGTTCGTACCCACTCTGACAAAGTTGCTACCCTCTCTAGCAAAGTTCGCATCCTCTCTAACAAAGCTCGTACCATCTCTAATAAAGTTCGTACCCCCTCTGCCAAAGTTCGTACCCTCTTAGAAAAAGTTCGTACCCACTCTAACAAAGTTCGTACCCTCTCTGACAAAGTCCGTACCCTCTCTAACAAAGTTCGTACCCTCTCTCACAAAGTTCGTACCCACTCTAAAAAAGTTCATACCCACTCTAACAAAGTTCGTACCCTCTCTAGAAAAGTTTGCATCCTCTATAACAAAGTTCGTACCCTCTCTAGCAAAGTTCGCATCCTCTGTAACAAAGTTCGTACCCTCTCTAACAAAGTTCGTACCCACTCTAACAAAGTTCGTACCCTCTCTACCAAAGTTCGCATCCTCTATAACACGGTTCGTACCCTCTCTAACAAAGTTCGTACTCACTCTAATAAAGTTCCTACCCCCTCTACCAAAGTTAGCAGCCTCTGTAACAAAGTTCGTACCCACTCAAACAAAGTTCATACCCTCTCTAGCAAAGTTCACATCCACTTTAACAAAGTTCGTACCCTCTCTAACAAAGTTCGTACCGTCTCTAACAAAGTTCGTACCCTCTCTAGCAAAGTTCGCATCCTCTATAACAAAGTTCGTACCCTCTCTAACAAAGTTCGTACCCACTCTCACAAAGTTCGTACCCTCTATAACAAAGTTCGTACCCTCTATAACAAAGTTCGTACCCTCTCTAGCAAAGTTTGCATCCTCTATAACAAAGTTCGTACCCTCTCTAACAAAGTTCGTACCCACTCTCACAAAGTTCGTACCCTCTCAAGCAAAGTTCGCATCCTCTCTAACAAAGTTCGTACCCTCTCTAATAAACTTCGTACCCTCTCTAGCAAAGTTCGCATCCTCTATAATAAAGCTCGTACCCTCTCTAATAAAGTTCGTACCCTCTCTAACAAAGTTCGTACCCTCTCTAGCAAAGTTCGCATCATCTATAATAAAGCTCGTACCCTCTCTAATAAAGTTCGTACCCTCTCTAACAAAGTTCGTACCCTCTCTAACAAAGTTCGCATCCTCTATAATAAAGCTCATACTCTCTCTAATAAAGCTCGTACCCACTCTGACAAAGTTCCTACCCTCTCTAGCAAAGTTCGCATCCTCTCTAGCAAAGTTCGTACCCTCTCTAGCAAAGTTCGTACCCACTCTAACAAAGTTCGTACCCTCTCTCACAAAGTTCGTACCCACCCTAAAAAAGTTCATACCCACTCTAACAAAGTTCGTACCCTCTCTAGAAAAGTTTTCATCCTCTATAACAAAGTTCGTACCCTCTCTAGCAAAGTTCGCATCCTCTGTAACAAAGTTCGTACCCTCTCTAACAAAGTTCGTACCCACTCTAACAAAGTTCGTACCCACTCTATCAAAGTTCGCATGCTCTATAACAAAGTTCGCACCCTCTTTAACAAAGTTCGTACCCACTTTAACAAAGTTCGTACCCTCTCTAGCAAAGTTCGCATCCTCTCTAACAAAGCTCGTACCATCTCTAATAAAGTTCGTACCCCCTCTGCCAAAGTTCGTACCCTCTTAGAAAAAGTTCGTACCCACTCTAACAAAGTTCGTACCCTCTCTGACAAAGTCCGTACCCTCTCTAACAAAGTTCGTACCCTCTCTCACAAAGTTCGTAACCACTCTAAAAAAGTTCATACCCACTCTAACAAAGTTCGTACCCTCTCTAGAAAAGTTTGCATCCTCTATAACAAAGTTCGTACCCTCTCTAGCAAAGTTCGCATCCTCTGTAACAAAGTTCGTACCCTCTATAACAAAGTTCGTACCCACTCTAACAAAGTTCGTACCCTCTCTAGCAAAGTTTGCATCCTCTATAACAAAGTTCGTACCCTCTCTAACAAAGTTCGTACCCACTCTCACAAAGTTCGTACCCTCTCAAGCAAAGTTCGCATCCTCTCTAACAAAGTTCGTACCCTCTCTAATAAACTTCGTACCCTCTCTAGCAAAGTTCGCATCCTCTATAATAAAGCTCGTACCCTCTCTAATAAAGTTCGTACCCTCTCTAACAAAGTTCGTACCCTCTCTAGCAAAGTTCGCATCCTCTATAATAAAGCTCGTACCCTCTCTAATAAAGTTCGTACCCTCTCTAACAAAGTTCGTACCCTCTCTAACAAAGTTCGCATCCTCTATAATAAAGCTCATACTCTCTCTAATAAAGCTCGTACCTACTCTGACAAAGTTCCTACCCTCTCTAGCAAAGTTCGCATCCTCTCTAGCAAAGTTCGTACCCTCTCTAGCAAAGTTCGTACCCACTCTAACAAAGTTCGTACCCTCTCTCACAAAGTTCGTACCCACTCTAAAAAAGTTCATACCCACTCTAACAAAGTTCGTACCCTCTCTAGAAAAGTTTTCATCCTCTATAACAAAGTTCGTACCCTCTCTAGCAAAGTTCGCATCCTCTGTAACAAAGTTCGTACCCTCTCTAACAAAGTTCGTACCCACTCTAACAAAGTTCGTACCCTCTCTACCAAAGTTCGCATCCTCTATAACAAAGTTTGTACCCTCTATAACAAAGTTCGTACCCTCTTTAGCAAAGTTCGCAGCCTCTATAACAAAGTTCGTACCCTCTCTAGCACAGTTCGCATCCTCTATAACAAAGTTCGTATCCTCTTTGACAAAGTTCGTACCCATTCTAACAAAGTTCATACCCACTCTAACAAAGTTCATACCCACTCTAACAAAGTTCGTCCCCTCTCTAACCAAGTTCGTACCCACCCTAAAAAAGTTCCTACCCCCTCCCTCAAAGTTCGCAGCCTATATAACAAAGTTCGTACCCTCTCTAACAAAGTTCGCAGCCTCTATAATAAAGTTCGTACCCACTCTGACAAAGTTCGTACCCTCCCTAACAAAGTTCGTACCCTCTCTAGCAAAGTTCGTACCCTCTCTAGCAAAGTTCGCATCCTTTATAACAAAGCTCGTACCCTCTCTAATAAAGTTCGTACCCACTCTGACAAAGTTCCTACCCTCTCTAGCAAAGTTCGCATCCTCTCTAACAAAGTTCGTACCCTCTCTAATAAAGTTCGTACCCCCTCTGACAAAGTTCGTATCCTCTTGCACAAAATTCGTAACCACTTTAACAAAGCTCGTACCCTCTCTAGCAAAGTTCGCATCCTCTCTAACAAAGTTCGTACCCTCTCTAATAAAGTTCACATCCTCTCTAACAAAGTTCGTACCCTATCTAATAAAGTTCGTACCCACTCTAACAAAGTTCCTACCCTCTCTGACAAAGTTCCTACCCTCTCTGACAAAGTTCCTGCCCACTTTGACTAAGTTCTTACCCTCACTAACAAAGTTCATACCCACTCTAACAAAGTTCGTACCCTCTCTGAGAAAGTTCGTACCCACTCTAACAAAGTTCGTACCAACTCCAACAAAGTTCGTACCCTCTCTAGGAAAGTTCGCATCCTCTATAACAAAGTTCGTACCCTCTATAACAAAGTTCGTACCCTCTCTAGCAAAGTTTGCATCCTCTATAACAAAGTTCGTACCCTCTCTAACAAAGTTCGTACCCACTCTAACAAAGTTTGTACCCTCTCTACCAAAGTTCGCATCCTCTATAACAAAGTTTGTACCCTCTATAACAAAGTTCGTACCGTCTTTAGCAAAGTTCGCAGCCTCTATAATAAAGTTCGTACCCTCTCTAGCACAGTTCGCATCCTCTATAACAAAGTTCGTACCCTCTTTGACAAAGTTCGTACCCATTCTAACAAAGTTCATACCCACTCTAACAAAGTTCATACCCACTCTAACAAAGTTCGTCCTCTATCTGACCAAGTTCATACCCACTCTAAAAAAGTTCCTACCCCCTCCCTCAAAGTTCGCAGCCTCTATAGAAAAGTTCGTACCCTCTATAATAAAGTTCGTACCCTCTCTAGCAAAGTTTGCATCCTCTATAACAAAGTTCGTACCCTCTCTAACAAAGTTCGTACCCACTCTAACAAAGTTTGTACCCTCTCTACCAAAGTTCGCATCCTCTATAACAAAGTTTGTACCCTCTATAACAAAGTTCGTACCCTCTTTAGCAAACTTCGCAGCTTCTATAACAAAGTTCGTACCCTCTCTAGCACAATTCGCATCCTCTATAACAAAGTTCGTACCCTCTTTGACAAAGTTCGTACCCATTCTAACAAAGTTCATACCCACTCTAACAAAGTTCATACCCACTCTAACAAAGTTCGTCCTCTCTCTAACCAAGTTCATACCCACCCTAAAAAAGTTCCTACCCCCTCCCTCAAAGTTCGCAGCCTCTATAAAAAAGTTCGTACCCTCTCTAACAAAGTTCGCAGCCTCTATAAAAAAGTTCGTACCCTCTCTAATAAAGTTCGTACCCACTCTGACAAAGTTCGTACCCTCCCTAACAAAGTTCGTACCCTCTCTTGCAAAGTTCGCATCCTTTATAACAAAGCTCGTACCCTCTCTAATAAAGTTCGTACCCACTCTGACAAAGTTCCTACCCTCTCTAGCAAAGTTCGCATCCTCTCGAACAAAGTTCGTACCCTCTCTAATAAAGTTCGTACCCCCTCTGACAAAGTTCGTACCCTCTTTGATAAAGCTCGTACCCACTCTAACAAAGTTCGTACCCTCTCTGACAAAGTTCGTACCCACTCTAACAAAGTTCGTACCCATTCTATCAAAGTTCGTACCGTCTCTAAGAAAGTTCGTACCCACTCTGACAAAGTTGCTACCCTCTCTATCAAAGTTCGTATCCTCTCTAACAAAGTTCGTACCTTCTCTAATAAAGTTCGTACCCCCTCTGCAAAAGTTCGTACCCTCTTAGAAAAAGTTCGTACCCACTCTAACAAAGTTCGTACCCTCTCTGACAAAGTCCGTACCCACTCTAACAAAGTTCGTACCCACTCTATCAAAGTTCGTACCCACTCTATCAAAGTTCGCATGCTCTATAACAAAGTTCGCACCCTCTTTAACAAAGTTCGTACCCACTTTAACAAAGTTCGTACCCTCTCTAACAAAGTTCGCATCCTCTCTAACAAAGTTCATACCGTCTCTAATAAAGCTCGTACCGTCTCTAATAAAGTTCGTACCCTCTTTAAAAAAGTTCGTACCCACTCTAACAAAGTTCGTAACCTCTCTGACAAAGTTCGTACCCACTCTAACAAAGTTCATTTCCACTCTAACAAAGTTCGTACCCACTCTAGCAAAGTTTGCATCCTCTATAAGAAATTTCGTACCCTCTCTCACAAAGTTCGTTCTCACTCTAACAAAGTTCCTACCCCCTCTACCAAAGTTAGAAGCCTCTATAAAAAAGTTCGTACCCTCTCTAGCAAAGTTCGCATCCTCTATAACAAAGCTCATACCCTCTCTAATAAAGTTCGTACCCTCTCTAGCAAAGTTTGCATCCTCTATAACAAAGTTCGTACCCTCTCTAACAAAGTTCGTACCCACTCTAACAAAGTTTGTACCCTCTCTACCAAAGTTCGCATCCTCTATAACAAAGTTTGTACCCTCTATAACAAAGTTCGTACCCTTTTTAGCAAACTTCGCAGCTTCTATAACAAAGTTCGTACCCTCTCTAGCACAATTCGCATCCTCTATAACAAAGTTCGTACCCTCTTTGACAAAGTTTGTACCCATTCTAACAAAGTTCATACCCACTCTAACAAAGTTCGTCCTCTCTCTAACCAAGTTCATACCCACCCTAAAAAAGTTCCTACCCCCTCCCTCAAAGTTCGCAGCCTCTATAAAAAAGTTCGTACCCTCTCTAACAAAGTTCGCAGCCTCTATAAAAAAGTTCGTACCCTCTCTAATAAAGTTCGTACCCACTCTGACAAAGTTCGTACCCTCCCTAACAAAGTTCGTACCCTCTCTAGCAAAGTTCGCATCCTTTATAACAAAGCTCGTACCCTCTCTAATAAAGTTCGTACCCACTCTGACAAAGTTCCTACCCTCTCTAGCAAAGTTCGCATCCTCTCGAACAAAGTTCGTACCCTCTCTAATAAAGTTCGTACCCCCTCTGACAAAGTTCGTACCCTCTTTGATAAAGCTCGTACCCACTCTAACAAAGTTCGTACCCTCTCTGACAAAGTTCGTACCCACTCTAACAAAGTTCGTACCCATTCTATCAAAGTTCGTACCGTCTCTAAGAAAGTTCGTACCCACTCTGACAAAGTTGCTACCCTCTCTATCAAAGTTCGTATCCTCTCTAACAAAGTTCGTACCTTCTCTAATAAAGTTCGTACCCCCTCTGCAAAAGTTCGTACCCTCTTAGAAAAAGTTCGTACCCACTCTAACAAAGTTCGTACCCTCTCTGACAAAGTCCGTATCCACTCTAACAAAGTTCGTACCCACTCTATCAAAGTTCGTACCCACTCTATCAAAGTTCGCATGCTCTATAACAAAGTTCGCACCCTCTTTAACAAAGTTCGTACCCACTTTAACAAAGTTCGTACCCTCTCTAACAAAGTTCGCATCCTCTCTAACAAAGTTCATACCGTCTCTAATAAAGCTCGTACCGTCTCTAATAAAGTTCGTACCCTCTTTAAAAAAGTTCGTACCCACTCTAACAAAGTTCGTAACCTCTCTGACAAAGTTCGTACCCACTCTAACAAAGTTCATTTCCACTCTAACAAAGTTCGTACCCACTCTAGCAAAGTTTGCATCCTCTATAAGAAATTTCGTACCCTCTCTCACAAAGTTCGTTCTCACTCTAACAAAGTTCCTACCCCCTCTACCAAAGTTAGAAGCCTCTATAAAAAAGTTCGTACCCTCTCTAGCAAAGTTCGCATCCTCTATAACAAAGCTCATACCCTCTCTAATAAAGTTCGTACCCTCTCTAGCAAAGTTTGCATCCTCTATAACAAAGTTCGTACCCACTCTGACAAAGTTCGTACCCTCCCTAACAAAGTTCGTACCCTCTCTAGCAAAGTTCGTACCCTCTCTAGCAAAGTTCGCATCCTTTATAACAAAGCTCGTACCCTCTCTAATAAAGTTCGTACCCACTCTGACAAAGTTCCTACCCTCTCTAGCAAAGTTCGCATCCTCTCTAACAAAGTTCGTACCCTCTCTAATAAAGTTCGTACCCCCTCTGACAAAGTTCGTATCCTCTTGCACAAAATTCGTAACCACTTTAACAAAGCTCGTACCCTCTCTAGCAAAGTTCGCATCCTCTCTAACAAAGTTCGTACCCTCTCTAATAAAGTTCACATCCTCTCTAACAAAGTTCGTACCCTATCTAATAAAGTTCGTACCCACTCTAACAAAGTTCCTACCCTCTCTGACAAAGTTCCTACCCTCTCTGACAAAGTTCCTGCCCACTTTGACTAAGTTCTTACCCTCACTAACAAAGTTCATACCCACTCTAACAAAGTTCGTACCCTCTCTGAGAAAGTTCGTACCCACTCTAACAAAGTTCGTACCAACTCCAACAAAGTTCGTACCCTCTCTAGGAAAGTTCGCATCCTCTATAACAAAGTTCGTACCCTCTATAACAAAGTTCGTACCCTCTCTAGCAAAGTTTGCATCCTCTATAACAAAGTTCGTACCCTCTCTAACAAAGTTCGTACCCACTCTAACAAAGTTTGTACCCTCTCTACCAAAGTTCGCATCCTCTATAACAAAGTTTGTACCCTCTATAACAAAGTTCGTACCGTCTTTAGCAAAGTTCGCAGCCTCTATAATAAAGTTCGTACCCTCTCTAGCACAGTTCGCATCCTCTATAACAAAGTTCGTACCCTCTTTGACAAAGTTCGTACCCATTCTAACAAAGTTCATACCCACTCTAACAAAGTTCATACCCACTCTAACAAAGTTCGTCCTCTATCTGACCAAGTTCATACCCACTCTAAAAAAGTTCCTACCCCCTCCCTCAAAGTTCGCAGCCTCTATAGAAAAGTTCGTACCCTCTATAATAAAGTTCGTACCCTCTCTAGCAAAGTTTGCATCCTCTATAACAAAGTTCGTACCCTCTCTAACAAAGTTCGTACCCACTCTAACAAAGTTTGTACCCTCTCTACCAAAGTTCGCATCCTCTATAACAAAGTTTGTACCCTCTATAACAAAGTTCGTACCCTCTTTAGCAAACTTCGCAGCTTCTATAACAAAGTTCGTACCCTCTCTAGCACAATTCGCATCCTCTATAACAAAGTTCGTACCCTCTTTGACAAAGTTCGTACCCATTCTAACAAAGTTCATACCCACTCTAACAAAGTTCATACCCACTCTAACAAAGTTCGTCCTCTCTCTAACCAAGTTCATACCCACCCTAAAAAAGTTCCTACCCCCTCCCTCAAAGTTCGCAGCCTCTATAAAAAAGTTCGTACCCTCTCTAACAAAGTTCGCAGCCTCTATAAAAAAGTTCGTACCCTCTCTAATAAAGTTCGTACCCACTCTGACAAAGTTCGTACCCTCCCTAACAAAGTTCGTACCCTCTCTTGCAAAGTTCGCATCCTTTATAACAAAGCTCGTACCCTCTCTAATAAAGTTCGTACCCACTCTGACAAAGTTCCTACCCTCTCTAGCAAAGTTCGCATCCTCTCGAACAAAGTTCGTACCCTCTCTAATAAAGTTCGTACCCCCTCTGACAAAGTTCGTACCCTCTTTGATAAAGCTCGTACCCACTCTAACAAAGTTCGTACCCTCTCTGACAAAGTTCGTACCCACTCTAACAAAGTTCGTACCCATTCTATCAAAGTTCGTACCGTCTCTAAGAAAGTTCGTACCCACTCTGACAAAGTTGCTACCCTCTCTATCAAAGTTCGTATCCTCTCTAACAAAGTTCGTACCTTCTCTAATAAAGTTCGTACCCCCTCTGCAAAAGTTCGTACCCTCTTAGAAAAAGTTCGTACCCACTCTAACAAAGTTCGTACCCTCTCTGACAAAGTCCGTACCCACTCTAACAAAGTTCGTACCCACTCTATCAAAGTTCGTACCCACTCTATCAAAGTTCGCATGCTCTATAACAAAGTTCGCACCCTCTTTAACAAAGTTCGTACCCACTTTAACAAAGTTCGTACCCTCTCTAACAAAGTTCGCATCCTCTCTAACAAAGTTCATACCGTCTCTAATAAAGCTCGTACCGTCTCTAATAAAGTTCGTACCCTCTTTAAAAAAGTTCGTACCCACTCTAACAAAGTTCGTAACCTCTCTGACAAAGTTCGTACCCACTCTAACAAAGTTCATTTCCACTCTAACAAAGTTCGTACCCACTCTAGCAAAGTTTGCATCCTCTATAAGAAATTTCGTACCCTCTCTCACAAAGTTCGTTCTCACTCTAACAAAGTTCCTACCCCCTCTACCAAAGTTAGAAGCCTCTATAAAAAAGTTCGTACCCTCTCTAGCAAAGTTCGCATCCTCTATAACAAAGCTCATACCCTCTCTAATAAAGTTCGTACCCTCTCTAGCAAAGTTTGCATCCTCTATAACAAAGTTCGTACCCTCTCTAACAAAGTTCGTACCCACTCTAACAAAGTTTGTACCCTCTCTACCAAAGTTCGCATCCTCTATAACAAAGTTTGTACCCTCTATAACAAAGTTCGTACCCTTTTTAGCAAACTTCGCAGCTTCTATAACAAAGTTCGTACCCTCTCTAGCACAATTCGCATCCTCTATAACAAAGTTCGTACCCTCTTTGACAAAGTTTGTACCCATTCTAACAAAGTTCATACCCACTCTAACAAAGTTCGTCCTCTCTCTAACCAAGTTCATACCCACCCTAAAAAAGTTCCTACCCCCTCCCTCAAAGTTCGCAGCCTCTATAAAAAAGTTCGTACCCTCTCTAACAAAGTTCGCAGCCTCTATAAAAAAGTTCGTACCCTCTCTAATAAAGTTCGTACCCACTCTGACAAAGTTCGTACCCTCCCTAACAAAGTTCGTACCCTCTCTAGCAAAGTTCGCATCCTTTATAACAAAGCTCGTACCCTCTCTAATAAAGTTCGTACCCACTCTGACAAAGTTCCTACCCTCTCTAGCAAAGTTCGCATCCTCTCGAACAAAGTTCGTACCCTCTCTAATAAAGTTCGTACCCCCTCTGACAAAGTTCGTACCCTCTTTGATAAAGCTCGTACCCACTCTAACAAAGTTCGTACCCTCTCTGACAAAGTTCGTACCCACTCTAACAAAGTTCGTACCCATTCTATCAAAGTTCGTACCGTCTCTAAGAAAGTTCGTACCCACTCTGACAAAGTTGCTACCCTCTCTATCAAAGTTCGTATCCTCTCTAACAAAGTTCGTACCTTCTCTAATAAAGTTCGTACCCCCTCTGCAAAAGTTCGTACCCTCTTAGAAAAAGTTCGTACCCACTCTAACAAAGTTCGTACCCTCTCTGACAAAGTCCGTATCCACTCTAACAAAGTTCGTACCCACTCTATCAAAGTTCGTACCCACTCTATCAAAGTTCGCATGCTCTATAACAAAGTTCGCACCCTCTTTAACAAAGTTCGTACCCACTTTAACAAAGTTCGTACCCTCTCTAACAAAGTTCGCATCCTCTCTAACAAAGTTCATACCGTCTCTAATAAAGCTCGTACCGTCTCTAATAAAGTTCGTACCCTCTTTAAAAAAGTGCGTACCCACTCTAACAAAGTTCGTAACCTCTCTGACAAAGTTCGTACCCACTCTAACAAAGTTCATTTCCACTCTAACAAAGTTCGTACCCACTCTAGCAAAGTTTGCATCCTCTATAAGAAATTTCGTACCCTCTCTCACAAAGTTCGTTCTCACTCTAACAAAGTTCCTACCCCCTCTACCAAAGTTAGAAGCCTCTATAAAAAAGTTCGTACCCTCTCTAGCAAAGTTCGCATCCTCTATAACAAAGCTCATACCCTCTCTAATAAAGTTCGTACCCTCTCTAGCAAAGTTTGCATCCTCTATAACAAAGTTCGTACCCTCTCTAACAAAGTTCGTACCCACTCTAACAAAGTTTGTACCCTCTCTACCAAAGTTCGCATCCTCTATAACAAAGTTTGTACCCTCTATAACAAAGTTCGTACCCTTTTTAGCAAACTTCGCAGCTTCTATAACAAAGTTCGTACCCTCTCTAGCACAATTCGCATCCTCTATAACAAAGTTCGTACCCTCTTTGACAGAGTTCGTACCCATTCTAACAAAGTTCATACCCACTCTAACAAAGTTCATACCCACTCTAACAAAGTTCGTCCTCTCTCTAACCAAGTTCATACCCACCCTAAAAAAGTTCCTACCCCCTCCCTCAAAGTTCGCAGCCTCTATAAAAAAGTTCGTACCCTCTCTAACAAAGTTCGCAGCCTCTATAAAAAAGTTCGTACCCTCTCTAATAAAGTTCGTACCCACTCTGACAAAGTTCGTACCCTCCCTAACAAAGTTCGTACCCTCTCTAGCAAAGTTCGCATCCTTTATAACAAAGCTCGTACCCTCTCTAATAAAGTTCGTACCCACTCTGACAAAGTTCCTACCCTCTCTAGCAAAGTTCGCATCCTCTCGAACAAAGTTCGTACCCTCTCTAATAAAGTTCGTACCCCCTCTGACAAAGTTCGTACCCTCTTTGATAAAGCTCGTACCCACTCTAACAAAGTTCGTACCCTCTCTGACAAAGTTCGTACCCACTCTAACAAAGTTCGTACCCATTCTATCAAAGTTCGTACCGTCTCTAAGAAAGTTCGTACCCACTCTGACAAAGTTGCTACCCTCTCTATCAAAGTTTGTATCCTCTCTAACAAAGTTCGTACCTTCTCTAATAAAGTTCGTACCCCCTCTGCAAAAGTTCGTACCCTCTTAGAAAAAGTTCGTACCCACTCTAACAAAGTTCGTACCCTCTCTGACAAAGTCCGTATCCACTCTAACAAAGTTCGTACCCACTCTATCAAAGTTCGTACCCACTCTATCAAAGTTCGCATGCTCTATAACAAAGTTCGCACCCTCTTTAACAAAGTTCGTACCCACTTTAACAAAGTCCGTACCCTCTCTAACAAAGTTCGCATCCTCTCTAACAAAGTTCATACCGTCTCTAATAAAGCTCGTACCGTCTCTAATAAAGTTCGTACCCTCTTTAAAAAAGTTCGTACCCACTCTAACAAAGTTCGTAACCTCTCTGACAAAGTTCGTACCCACTCTAACAAAGTTCATTTCCACTCTAACAAAGTTCGTACCCACTCTAGCAAAGTTTGCATCCTCTATAAGAAATTTCGTACCCTCTCTCACAAAGTTCGTTCTCACTCTAACAAAGTTCCTACCCCCTCTACCAAAGTTAGAAGCCTCTATAAAAAAGTTCGTACCCTCTCTAGCAAAGTTCGCATCCTCTATAACAAAGCTCATACCCTCTCTAATAAAGTTCGTACCCACTCTGACAAAGTTCCTACCCTCTCTAGCAAAGTTCGCATCCTCTCGAACAAAGTTCCTACCCTCTCTAGCAAAGTTCGCATCCTCTCTAACAAAGTTCGTACCCTCTCCGACAAAGTTCGTGCCCACTCTAACAAAGTTCGTACCCACTCTAACAAAGTTCGTACCCACTCTAACAAAGTTCATACCCACTCTAACAAAGTTTGTACCCTCTCTAGCAAAGTTTGCATCCTCTATAAGAAAGTTCGTACCCACTCAAACAAAGTTCGTACCCTCTCTCGCAAAAATCGCATCCTCTATAACAAAGTTCGTACCCTCTGTAACAAAGTTCGCAGCCTCTATAAAAAAGTTCGTACCCTCTCTAAGAAAGTTCGTACCCACTCTGACAAAGTTCGTACCCTGCCTAACAAAGTTCGTACCCTCTCTTGCAAAGTTCGCATCCTTTATAACAAAGCTCGTACCCTCTCTAATAAAGTTCGTACCCACTCTGACAAAGTTCCTACCCTCTCTAGCAAAGTTCGCATCCTCTCTAACAAAGTTCGTACCCTCTCTAATAAAGTTTGTACCCCCTCTGACAAAGTTCGTACCCTCTTTGATAAAGTTCGTACCCACTCTAACAAAGTTCGTACCCTCTCTGACAAAGTTCGTACCCACTCTAACAAAGTTCGTACCCATTCTATCAAAGTTCGTACCGTCTCTAAGAAAGTTCGTACCCACTCTGACAAAGTTGCTACCCTCTCTAGCAAAGTTCGCATCCTCTCTAACAAAGCTCGTACCATCTCTAATAAAGTTCGTACCCCCTCTGCCAAAGTTCGTACCCTCTTAGAAAAAGTTCGTACCCACTCTAACAAAGTTCGTACCCTCTCTGACAAAGTCCGTACCCACTCTAACAAAGTTCGTACCCACTCTAACAAAGTTCGTACGCTCTCTAAGAAAGTTCGTACCCTCTCTGGAAAAGTTCATATCCACTCTAACAAAGTTAGAAGCCTCTATAACAAAGTTTGTACCCTCTCTAACAAAGTTCGCACCCTCTCTAGCAAAGTTGGCATCCTCTATAACAAAGCTCGTACCCTCTCTAATAAAGTTCGTACCCACTCTGACAAAGTTTCTACCCTCTCTAGCAAAGTTCGCATCGTCTCTAACAAAGTTCTTACCCTCTCTAATAAAGTTCGTACCCCCTCTGAAAAAGTTCGTACCCTCTTTGACAAAGTACGTACCCACTCTAACAAAGTTCGTACCCTCTCCGACAAAGTTCGTGCCCACTCTAACAAAGTTTGTACCCTCTCTAGCAAAGTTCGCATCCTCTATAACAAAGTTCGTACCCTCTATAACAAAATTCGTACCCACTCTAACAAAGTTCCTACCCTCTCTAGCAAAGTTCGCAACCTCAATAACAAAGTTTGTACCCTCTATAGCAAAGTTCGCATCCTCTCTAACAAAGTTCGTACCCTCTCTAATAATGTTCGTACCCACTCGGACAAAGTTCGTACCCTCTTTGACAAAGTTCGTACCCACTCTAACAAAGTTCATATCCACTCTAACAAAGTTCGTACCCTCTCTAAGAAAGTTCGTACCCACTCTAACAAAATTCATACCCACTCTAACAAAGTTTGTACCCTCTTTCACAAAGTTCGTACCCACTCAAACAAAGTTCATATCCACTCGAAAAAAGTTCGCATCGCCTCTAACAAAGTTCGTACCCTCTCTAATAAAGTTGGTACCCTCTCTAATAAAGTTCGTACCCACTCTGACAAAGTTTGTACCCTCTTTAACAAAGTTCGTACCCACTCTAATAAAGTTCGTACCCTCTCTCACAAAGTTCGTACCCACTCTAAAAAAGTTCATACCCACTCTAACAAAGTTTGTACCCTCTCTAGCAAAGTTCGCATGCTCTATAACAAAGTTCGCACCCTCTTTAACAAAGTTCGTACCCACTTTAACAAAGTTCGTACCCTCTCTAACAAAGTTCGCATCCTCTCTAACAAAGTTCATACCGTCTCTAATAAAGCTCGTACCGTCTCTAATAAAGTTCGTACCCTCTTTAAAAAAGTTCGTACCCACTCTAACAAAGTTCGTAACCTCTCTGACAAAGTTCGTACCCACTCTAACAAAGTTCGTACCCACTCTAGCAAAGTTTGCATCCTCTATAAGAAATTTCGTACCCTCTCTAACAAAGTTCGTTCTCACTCTAACAAAGTTCCTACCCCCTCTACCAAAGTTAGAAGCCTCTATAAAAAAGTTCGTACCCTCTCTAGCAAAGTTCGCATCCTCTATAACAAAGCTCATACCCTCTCTAATAAAGTTCGTACCCACTCTGACAAAGTTCCTACCCCCTCTAGCAAAGTTCGCATCCTCTCTAACAAAGTTCGTACCCTCTCCGACAAAGTTCGTGCCCACTCTAACAAAGTTCGTACCCACTCTAACAAAGTTCGTACCCACTCTAACAAAGTTCATACCCACTCTAACAAAGTTCGTACCCTCTCTAGCAAAGTTTGCATCCTCTATAAGAAAGTTCGTACCCACTCAAACAAAGTTCGTACCCTCTCTCGCAAAAATCGCATCCTCTATAACAAAGTTCGTACCCTCTGTAACAAAGTTCGCAGCCTCTATAAAAAAGTTCGTACCCTCTCTAAGAAAGTTCGTACCCACTCTGACAAAGTTCGTACCCTGCCTAACAAAGTTCGTACCCTCTCTTGCAAAGTTCGCATCCTTTATAACAAAGCTCGTACCCTCTCTAATAAAGTTCGTACCCACTCTGACAAAGTTCCTACCCTCTCTAGCTAAGTTCGCATCCTCTCTAACAAAGTTCATACCCTCTCTAATAAAGTTTGTACCCCCTCTGACAAAGTTCGTACCCTCTTTGATAAAGTTCGTACCCACTCTAACAAAGTTCGTACCCTCTCTGACAAAGTTCGTACCCACTCTAACAAAGTTCGTACCCATTCTATCAAAGTTCGTACCGTCTCTAAGAAAGTTCGTACCCACTCTGACAAAGTTGCTACCCTCTCTAGCAAAGTTCGCATCCTCTCTAACAAAGCTCGTACCATCTCTAATAAAGTTCGTACCCCCTCTGCCAAAGTTCGTACCCTCTTAGAAAAAGTTCGTACCCACTCTAACAAAGTTCGTACCCTCTCTGACAAAGTCCGTACCCACTCTAACAAAGTTCGTACCCACTCTAAGAAAGTTCGTACGCTCTCTAAGAAAGTTCGTACCCTCTTTGGAAAAGTTCAGATCCACTCTAACAAAGTTAGAAGCCTCTATAACAAAGTTTGTACCCTCTCTAACAAAGTTCGCACCCACTCTAGCAAAGTTGGCATCCTCTATAACAAAGCTCGTACCCTCTCTAATAAAGTTCGTACCCACTCTGACAAAGTTTCTACCCTCTCTAGCAAAGTTCGCATCCTCTCTAACAAAGTTCTTACCCTCTCTAATAAAGTTCGTACCCCCTCTGACAAAGTTCGTACCCTCTTTGACAAAGTTCGTACCCACTCTAACAAAGTTCGTACCCTCTCCGACAAAGTTCGTGCCCACTCTAACAAAGTTTGTACCCTCTCTAGCAAAGTTCGCATCCTCTATAACAAAGTTCGTACCCTCTATAACAAAATTCGTACCCACTCTAACAAAGTTCCTACCCTCTCTAGCAAAGTTCGCAACCTCAATAACAAAGTTCGTACCCTCTCTAACAAAGTTTGTACCCTCTATAGCAAAGTTCGCATCCTCTCTAACAAAGTTCGTACCCTCTCTAATAATGTTCGTACCCACTCGGACAAAGTTCGTACCCTCTTTGACAAAGTTCGTACCCACTCCAACAAAGTTCATACCCTCTCTAAGAAAGTTCGTACCCACTCTAACAAAATTCATACCCTCTCTAACAAAGTTTGTACCCTCTTTGACAAAGTTCGTACCCACTCAAACAAAGTTCATATCCACTCGAACAAAGTTCGCATCCTCTCTAACAAAGTTCGTACCCTCTCTAATAAAGTTGGTACCCTCTCTAATAAATTTCGTACCCACTCTAACAAAGTTCGTACCCACTCTAATAAAGTTCGTACCCTCTCTAACAAAGTTTGTACCCTCTATAGCAAAGTTCGCATCCTCTCTAACAAAGTTCGTACCCTCTCTAATAATGTTCGTACCCACTCGGACAAAGTTCGTACCCTCTTTGACAAAGTTCGTACCCACTCTAACAAAGTTCATATCCACTCTAACAAAGTTGGTACCCTCTCTAAGAAAGTTCGTACCCACTCTAACAAAATTCATACCCACTCTAACAAAGTTTGTACCCTCTTTGACAAAGTTCGTACCCACTCAAACAAAGTTCATATCCACTCGAACAAAGTTCGCATCCTCTCTAACAAAGTTCGTACCCTCTCTAATAAAGTTGGTACCCTCTCTAATAAATTTCGTACCCACTCTAACAAAGTTCGTACCCACTATAACAAAGTTCGTACCCTCTCTGACAAAGTTCGTACCCACTCTAACAAAGTTCATACCTACTCTAACAAAGTTCGTACCCTCTCTAGCAGAGTTTGCATCCTCTATAACAAAGTTCGTACCCCCTATAACAAACTTGGTACCCACTCTAACATAGTTTGTACCCTCTCTAGAAAAGTTCGGATCCTCTATAACAAAGTTCGTACCCTCTCTAAGAAAGTTAGTACCCACTCTAACAAAGTTCGTACCCTCTCTAAGAAAGTTCGTACCCACTCTAACAAAGTTCATACCCACTTTAAAAAAGTTCGTACCCTCTCTCACAAAGTTCGTACCCACTCTAACAAAAGTTCGTACCCACTCTGACAAAGTTCGTACCGTATCTAAGAAAGTTCGTACCCACTCTAACAAAGTTCATACCCACTCTAACAAAGTTCATACCCTCTCTAGCAAAGTTTTCATTCTCTATACTAAAGTTCGTACCCACTCAACCAAAGTTCGTACCCTCTCTAGCAAAGTTTGCATCATCTATAACAAAGTTCGTACCCTCTATAACAAAATTCGTACCCACTCTAACAAAGTTCCTGCCCTCTCTAGCAAAGTTCGTACCCACTCTAACAAAGTTCGTACCCTCTCTAAGAAAGTTCGTACCCACTCTAACAAAGTTTGTACCCTCTCTGACAAAGTTCGTACTCTCTTTAACAAAGTTCGTACCCACTCTAACAAAGTTCGTACCCTCTCTCACAAAGTTTTTACCCACTCTGACTAAGTTCCTACCCTCACTAACAAAGTTCATACCCACTCTAACAAAGTTCGTACCCTCTCTAACAAAGTTCGTACCCACTCTAACAAAGTTCATACCCACTCTAACAAAGTTCGTACCCTCTCTAGCAAAGTTCGCATCCTCTATAACAAAGTTCGTACCCTCTATAACAAAATTCGTACCCACTCTAACAAAGTTCCTACCCTCTCTAGCAAAGTTCGCAACCTCAATAACAAAGTTCGTACCCTCTCTAACAAAGTTTGTACCCTCTATAGCAAAGTTCGCATCCTCTCTAACAAAGTTCGTACCCTCTCTAATAATGTTCGTACCCACTCGGACAAAGTTCGTACCCTCTTTGACAAAGTTCGTACCCACTCTAACAAAGTTCATATCCACTCTAACAAAGTTGGTACCCTCTCTAAGAAAGTTCGTACCCACTCTGACAAAATTCATACCCACTCTAACAAAGTTTGTACCCTCTTTGACAAAGTTCGTACCCACTCAAACAAAGTTCATATCCACTCGAACAAAGTTCGCATCCTCTCTAACAAAGTTCGTACCCTCTCTAATAAAGTTGGTACCCTCTCTAATAAATTTCATACCCACTCTAACAAAGTTCGTACCCACTCTAACAAAGTTCGTACCCTCTCTGACAAAGTTCGTACCCACTCTAACGAAGTTCATACCTACTCTAACAAAGTTCGTACCCTCTCTAGCAGAGTTTGCATCCTCTATAACAAAGTTCGTACCCCCTATAACAAACTTGGTACCCACTCTAACATAGTTTGTACCCTCTCTAGAAAAGTTCGGATCCTCTATAACAAAGTTCGTACCCTCTCTAAGAAAGTTAGTACCCACTCTAACAAAGTTCGTACCCTCTCTAAGAAAGTTCGTACCCACTCTAACAAAGTTCATACCCACTCTAAAAAAGTTCATACCCTCTCTCACAAAGTTCGTACCCACTCTAACAAAAGTTCGTACCCACTCTGACAAAGTTCGTACCGTATCTAAGAAAGTTCGTACCCACTCTAACAAAGTTCATACCCACTCTAACAAAGTTCATACCCTCTCTAGCAAAGTTTTCATTCTCTATACCAAAGTTCGTACCCTCTTTAACAAAGTTCGTACCCACTCAACCAAAGTTCGTACCCTCTCTAGCAAAGTTTGCATCATCTATAACAAAGTTCGTACCCTCTATAACAAAATTCGTACCCACTCTAACAAAGTTCCTACCCTCTCTAGCAAAGTTCGTACCCACTCTAACAAAGTTCGTACCCTCTCTAACAAAGTTCGTACCCACTCTAACAAAGTTCATACCCACTCTAACAAAGTTCGTACCCTCTCTAGCAAAGTTCGCATCCTCTATAACAAAGTTCGTACCCTCTATAACAAAATTCGTACCCACTCTAACAAAGTTCCTACCCTCTCTAGCAAAGTTCGTAACCTCAATAAAAAAATTCGTACCCTCTCTAACAAAGTTTGTACCCTCTATAGCAAAGTTCGCATCCTCTCCAACAAAGTTCGTACCCTCTCTAATAATGTTCGTACCCACTCGGACAAAGTTCGTACCCTCTTTGACAAAGTTCGTACCCACTCTAACAAAGTTCATATCCACTCTAACAAAGTTCGTACCCTCTCTAAGAAAGTTCGTACCCTCTTTAAAAAAGTTCGCACCCTCTCTAGGAAAGTTCGCATCCTCTATAACAAAGCTCGTACCCTCTCTAATAAAGTTCGTACCCACTCTGACAAAGTTTCTACCCTCTCTAGCAAAGTTCGCATCCTCTCTAACAAAGTTCTTACCCTCTCTAATAAAGTTCGTACCCCCTCTGACAAAGTTCGTACCCTCTTTGACAAAGTTCGTACCCACTCTAACAAAGTTCGTTCCCTCTCCGACAAAGTTCGTGCCCACTCTAACAAAGTTTGTACCCACTCTAACAAAGTTCGTACCCTCTCTGACAAAGTTCGTACCCACTCTAACATAGTTCATAACCACTCTAACAAAGCTCGTACCCTCTCTAGCAGAGTTTGCATCCTCTATAACAAAGTACGGACCCCTTATAACAAACTTGGTACCCACTCAAACATAGTTTGTACCCTCTCTAGAAAAGTTCGGATCCTCTATAACAAAGATCGTACCCTCTCTAAGAAAGTTCGTAGCCACTCTAACAAAGTTCGTACCCTCTCTAAGAAAGTTCGTACCCATTCTAACAATGTTCATACCCACTCTAACAAAGTTTGTACCCTCTTTGACAAAGTTCGTACTCTCTTTAACAAAGTTCGTACCCACTCTAGCAAAGTTCGTACCCTCTCTAATAAAGTTCATACCCTCTCTAATAAAGTTCGTACCCACTCAAATAAAGTTCGTACCCTCTCTAGCAAAGTTCGCATCCTCTATAACAAAGTTCGTACCCTCTATAACAAAATTCGTACCCACTCTAACAAAGTTCCTACCCTCTCTAGCAAAGTTCATAACCTCAATAACAAAGTTCGTACCCTCTCTAACAAAGTTTGTACCCTTTATAGCAAAGTTCGCATCCTCTCTAACAAAGTTCGTACCCTCTCTAATAATGTTCGTACCCACTCAGACAAAGTTCGTACCCTCTTTGACAAAGTTCGTACCCACTCTAACAAAGTTCATATCCACTCTAACAAAGTTCGTACCCTCTCTAAGAAAGTTCGTACCCACTCTAACAAAGTTCATACCCACTGTAACAAAGTTCGTACCCTCTTTGACAAAGTTCGTACCCACTCTAACAAAGTTCGTACCCTCTCTAACAAAGTTCGTACCCACTCTAATAAAGTTCGTACCCTCTCTAATAAATTTCGTACCCACTCTGACAAAGTTCGTACCCTCTTTGACAAAGTTCGTACCCACTCTAACAAAGTTCGTACCCTCTCTGACAAAGTTCGTACCCACTCTAACAAAGTTCGTACCCACTCAAACAAAGGTCGTACCCTCTTTAGCAAATTTCGCATCCTTTATAACAACGCTCGTACGCTCTTTAATAAAGTTCGTACCCACTCTAAGAAAGTTCCTACCCTCTCTAGCAAAGTTTGCATCCTCTCTAACAAAGTTCGTACTCTCTCTAATAAAGTTCACATCCTCTCTAACAAAGTTCGTACCCTATCTAATAAAGTTCGTACCCTCTCTGACAAAGTTCCTACCCTCTCTAACAAAGTTCGTACCCACTCTGACTAAGTTCTTACCCTCACTAACAAAGTTCATCCCACTCTAACAAAGTTCGTACCCTCTCTAACAAAGTTCGTACCCACTCTAACAAAGTTCCTACCCTCTCTAGCAAAGTTCGCCACCTCAATAACAAAGTTCGTACCCTCTCTAGCAGAGTTTGCATCCTCTATAACAAAGTTCGTACCCCTTATAACGAACTTGGTACCCACTCTAACATAGTTTTTACCCTCTCTAGAAAATTTCAGATCCTTTATAACAAAGTTCGTACCCTCTCTAAGAAAGTTCGTACCCACTCTAACAAAGTTCGTACCCTCTCTAAGAAAGTTCATACCCACTCTACTCTAACAAAGTTCATACCCACTCTAACAAAGTTCGTACCCTCTCTGACAAAATTCGTACCCTCTTTCACAAAATTCGTAAGCACTCTAACAAAGCTCGTACCCTCTCTAGCAAAGTTCGCATCCTCTCTAACAAAGTTCGGACCCTCTCTAATAAAGTTCACATCCTCTCTAACAAAGTTCGTACCCTATCTAATAAAGTTCGTACCCTCTCTGACAAAGTTCCTACCCTCTCTGACAAAGTTCGTACCCACTCTGACTAAGTTCTTACCCTCACTAACAAAGTTCATACCCACTCTAACAAAGTTCGTACCCTCTCTAACAAAGTTCGTACCCACTCTAACAAAGTTCCTACCCTCTCTAGCAAAGTTCGCAACCTCAATAACAAAGTTCGTACCCTCTCTAGCAGAGTTTGCATCCTCTATAACAAAGTTCGTACCCCCTATAACGAACTTGGTACCCACTCTAACATAGTTTTTACCCTCTCTAGAAAATTTCAGATCCTCTATAACAAAGTTCGTACCCTCTCTAAGAAAGTTCGTACCCACTCTAACAAAGTTCGTACCCTCTCTAAGAAAGTTCATACCCACTCTACTCTAACAAAGTTCATACCCACTCTAACAAAGTTCGTACCCTCTCTGACAAAATTCGTACCCACTCTAACAAAGTTCGTGCCCACTCTAAAGAAAATTCGTACCCTCTCTAGCAGAGTTTGCATCCTCTATAACCAAGTTCGAACCCGCTATAACAACGTTCGTACCCACTCTAACAAAGTTTGTACCCTCTCTAGAAAAGTTCGCATCCTCTATAACAAAGTTCGTACCCTCTCTGACATAGTTCGTACCCACTCTAACAAAAGTTCGTACCCACTCTAACAAAGTTCGTACCGTCGCTAAGAAAGTTCGTACCCACTCTGACAAAGTTCCTACCGTCTCTAGCAAAGTTCGCATCCTCTCTAACAAAGTTCGTACCCTCTCTAATAAAGTTCGTACCCCCTCTGACAAAGTTCGTACCCTCTTTGACAAAGTTCGTACCCACTCTAACAAAGTTCGTACCCTTTCTGACAAAGTTCGTACCCACTCTAACAAAGTTCGTACCCACTCTTACAAAGTTCGTACCCTCTCTAAGAAAGTTCGTACCCACTCTAACAACGTTCGTACCCACTCTAACAAAGTTCGTACCCTCTCTAACAAAGTTTGCATCCTCTATAACAAAGTTCGTACCCACTCTAACAAAGTTCGTACCCTCTCTAACAAAGTTTGCATCCTCTATAACAAAGTCCGTACCCTCTATAACAAAATTCGTACCCAGTTTAACAAAGTTCCTACCCTCTCTAGCAAAGCTCGCAACCTCTATAACAAAGTTCGTACCCTCTCTAACAAAGTTCGTACCCTCTACAGTAAAGTTCGCATCCTCTCTAACAAAGTTCGTACCCTCTCTAATAATGTTCGTACCCACTCAGACAAAGTTCGTACCCTCTTTGACAAAGTTCGTACCCACTCTAACAAAGTTCATATCCTCTATAACAAAGTTCGTACCCTCTCTAACAAAGTTCGTGCGCACTCTAACAAAGTTCCTACCCCCTCTAGCAAAGTTAGCAGCTTCTAGAACAAAGTTCGTACCCTCTCTAACAAAGTTCGTTCCCACGCAACCAAAGTTCGTACCCTCTCTAGCAAAGTTCGCATCCTCTATAACAAAGCTCGTACCCTCTCTAATAAAGTTCGTACCCACTCTAACAAAGTTCCTACCCTCTCTAGCAAAGTTTGCATCCTCTATAACAAAGTTCGTACCCTTTCTAATAAAGTTCGTACCCACTCTGACAAAGTTCGTACCCTCTTTGACAAAGTTCGTACCCACTCGAACAAAGTTCGTACCCTCTCTGACAAAGTTCGTACCCACTCTAACAAAGTTCATACCCACTCTAACAAAGTTTTTACCCTCTCTAGCAGAGTTTGCATCCTCTATAACAAAGTTTGTACCCCCTCTGACAAAGTTCGTACCCACTTGGACAAAGTTCGTACCCACTCAAACAAAGTTCGTACCCTCTCTGACAAAGTTCGTACCCTCTCTGACAAAGCTCGTACCCTCTCTAATAAAGTTCGTACCCACTCTAACAAAGTTCCTACCCTCTCTAGCAAAGTTTGCATCCTCTATAACAAAGTTCGTACCCTTTCTAATAAAGTTCGTACCCACTCTGACAAAGTTCGTACCCTCTTTGACAAAGTTCGTACCCACTCGAACAAAGTTCGTACCCTCTCTGACAAAGTTCGTACCCACTCTAACAAAGTTCATACCCACTCTAACAAAGTTTTTACCCTCTCTAGCAGAGTTTGCATCCTCTATAACAAAGTTTGTACCCCCTCTGACAAAGTTCGTACCCACTTGGACAAAGTTCGTACCCACTCAAACAAAGTTCGTACCCTCTCTGACAAAGTTCGTACCCTCTCTGACAAAGTTTGTACCCACTCTAACAAAGTGCGTACCCTCTCTAGCAGAGTTTGCATCCTCTATAACAAAGTTCGTACCCCTTATAACAAAGTTCGTACCCACTCTAACAAACTTTGTACCCTCTCTAGAAAAGTTCGCATCCTCTATAACAAAGTTCGTACCCTCTCTAAGAAAGTTCGTACCCACTCTAACAAAGTTCGTACCCTCTCTAAGAAAGTTCGAACCCACTTTGACAAAGTTCCAAACCTCTCTAACAAAGTTCGTACCCTCTCTGACAAAGTTCGTACCCTCTTTAACAAAGTTCGTACCTACTCTAACAAAGTTCGTACCCTCTCTGACAAAGTCCGTAGCCACTCTAAAAAAGTTCATACCCACTCTAGCAAAGTTCGCATCCTCTATAAAAAAGTTCGTGCCCTCTTTAACAATGTTCGTACCCACTCTAACAAAGTTCGTACCCTCTCCAGCAAAGTTCGCATCCTCTCTAACAAAGTTCGTACTGTCTCTAATAAAGTTCGTACCCTCTTTAATAAAGTTCGTACCCACTCTAACCAAGTTCGTACCCTCTTTGACAACGTTCCTACCCACTCAAACAAAGGTCGTACCCTCTCTAACAAAGTTCGTACCCACTCTAACAAAGTTCCTACCATATCTAGCAAAGTTTGCAACCTCTATAAAAAAGTTCGTACCCTCTCTAACAGAGTTCGTACCCACTCTAACAAAGTTCGTACCCTCTCTAACAAAGTTCGTACCATCTCTGACAAAGTTCGTACCCACTCTAACAAAGTTCATACCCACTTTAACAAAGTTCGTACCCTCTCTAGGAGAGTTTGCATCCTCTATAACAAAGTTCGTACCCCTTATAACAAAGTTCGTACCCACTCTAACAAAGTTCGTACCCTCTCTAGCAAAGTTCGCATCCTCTCTAACAAAGTTCGTACCCTCTCTAATAAAGTTTGTACTCCCTCGGACAAAGTTCGTACCCTCTTTGACAAAGTTCGTACCCACTCTAACAAAGTTCGTACCCTCTCTGACAAAGTTCGTACCCACTCTAACAAAGTTTGTACCCACTCTTACAAAATTCATACCCTCTCTAAGAAAGTTCATACCCACCCTAAGAAAGTTCCTACCCATTCTAACAAAGTTCGTACCCTCTCTAACAAAGTTTGTATCCTCTATAACAAAGTTCGTACGCTCTATAACAAAATTCGTACCCACTCTAACAAAGTTCCTACCCTCTCTAGCAAAGTTCGCAACCTCTATAACAAAGTTCGTACCCTCTCTAACAAAGTTCATACCCTCTATAGTAAAGTTCGCATCCTCTCTAATAAAGTTCGCGCCCTCTTTAACAAATTTCGTACCCACTCTAACAAAGTTGGTATCCTCTCTAACAAAGTTCGTACCCACTCTAACAAAGTTCATATCCTCTATAACAAAGTTCGTACCCTCTCTAACAAAGTTCGTGCGCACTCTAACAAAGTTCCTACCCCCTCTAGCAAAGTTAGCAGCTTCTAGACCAAAGTTCGTACCCTCTCTAACAAAGTTCATACCCACTCAAACAAAGTTCGTACCCTCTCTAGCAAAGTTCGCATCCTCTATAACAAAGCTCGTACCCTCTCTAATAAAGTTCGTACCCACTCTAACAAAGTTCCTACCCTCTCTAGCAAAGTTCGCATCCTCTCTAACAAAGTTCGTACCCTCTCTAATAAAGTTTGTACCCCCTCTGACAAAGTTCGTACCCTCTTTGACAAAGTTCGTACCCACTCTAACAAAGTTCGTACCCTCTCTGACAAAGTTCGTACCCACTCTAACAAAGTTCGTACCCACTCTTACAAAATTCCTACCCTCTCTAAGAAAGTTCGTACCCACTCTAAGAATGTTCCTACCCATTCTAACAAAGTTCGTACCCTCTCTAACAAAGTTTGCATCCTCTATAACAAACTTCGTACGCTCTATAACAAAATTCGTACCCACTCTAACAAAGTTCCTACCCTCTCCAGCAAAGTTCGCAACCTCTATAACAAAGTTCGTACTCTCTCTAACAAAGTTCATACCCTCTATAGTAAAGTTCGCATCCTCTCTAATAAAGTTCGTACCCTCCCTCATAATGTTCGTACCCACTTAGACAAAGTTCGTACCCACTCTAACAAAGTTCATATCCTCTATAACAAAGTTCGTACCCTCTCTAACAAAGTTCGTCGCACTCTAACAAAGTTCCTACCCCCTCTAGCGAAGTTAGCAGCTTCTAGAACAAAGTTCGTACCCTCTCAAACAAAGTTCGTACCCACTCAAACAAAGTTCTTACCCTCTCTAGCAAAGTTCGCATCCTCTATAACAAAGCTCGTACCCTCTCTAACAAAGTTCGTACCCACTCTAACAAAGTTCCTACCCTCTCTAGCAAAGTTCGCATCCTCTCTAACAAAGTTCGTACCCTCTCTAATAAAGTTCGTACCCACTCTGACAAAGTTCGTACCCTCTTTGACAAAGTTCGTACCCACTCTAACAAAGTTCGTACCCTCTCTGACAAAGTTCGTACCCACTCTAACAAAGTTCATACCCACTCTAACAAAGTTCGTACCCTCTCTAGCAGAGTTTGCATCCTCTATAACAAAGTTCGTACCCCCTATAACAAACTTGGTACCCACTCTAACACAGTTTGTACCCTCTCTAGAAAAGTTCGGATCCTCTACAACAAAGTTCGTACCCTCTATAAGAAAGTTCGTACCCACTCTAACAAAGTTCGTACCCTCTCTTAGAAAGTTCGTACCCACTCTATCAAAGTTCATACCCACTCTAACAAAGTTCATACCCACTCTGACAAAGTTCGTACCCACTCTAACAAAGTTCATACCCACTCTAACAAAATTCGTACCCTCTCTAGCAGAGTTTGCATCCTCTATAACAAAGTTCGTACCCCGTATAACAACATTCGTACCCACTCTAACAAAGTTTGTACCCTCTTTAGAAAAGTTCGCATCCTCTATAACAAAGTTCGTACCCTCTCTAAAAGAGTTCGTACCCACTCTAAAAAAGTTCGTACCCTCTTTAACAAAAATCGTACCCACTCTAACAAAGTTCGTACCCACTCTCACAAAGTTCCTACCCTCTCTAGCAAAGTTCGCATCCTCTCTAACAAAGTTCGTACCCTCTCTAATAAAGTTCGTACCCACTCTGACAAAGTTCGTACCCTCTTTGACAAAGTTCGTACCCACTCTGACAAAGTTCGTACCCACTCTAACAAAGTTCATACCCACTCTAACAAAGTTCGTACCCTCTCTAGCAGAGTTTGCATCCTCTATAACAAAGTTCGTACCCCCTATAACAAACTTGGTACCCACTCTAACACAGTTTGTACCCTCTCTAGAAAAGTTCGGATCCTCTATAACAAAGTTCGTACCCTCTCTAAGAAAGTTCGTACCCACTCTAACAAAGTTCGTACCCTCTCTAAGAAAGTTCGTACCCACTCTATCAAACTTCATACCCACTCTAACAAAGTTCAAACCCACTCTGACAAAGTTCGTACCCACTCTAACAAAGTTCATAACCACTCTAACAAAATTCGTACCCTCTCTAGCAGAGTTTGCATCCTCTATAACAAAGTTCGTACCCCCTATAACAACGTTCGTAGCCACTCTAACAAAGTTTGTACCCTCTTTAGAAAAGTTCGCATCCTCTATAACAAAGTTCGTACCCTCTCTAAAAGAGTTCGTACCCACTCTAACAAAGTTCGTACCCTCTTTAACAAAGTTCGTACCCACTCTAACAAATTTCGTACCCTCTCTAGAAAAGTTCGCATCCTCTCTAACAAAGTTCGTACCGTCTCTAATAAAGTTCGTACCCTCTTTAAAAATGATCGTACCCTCTCTAATAAAGTTCGTACCCACTCTGACAAAGTTCGTACCCTCTTGGACAAAGTTCGTACCCACTCAAACAAAGTTCGTACCCTCTCTGACAAAGTTCGTACCCTCTCTGACAAAGTTCGTACCCTCTCTAGAAAAGTTTGTACCCTCTCTAGAAAAGTTCGCATCCTCTATAACAAACTTCGTACCCTCTCTAAGAAAGTTCGTACCCACTCTAACAAAGTTCGTACCCTCTCTAAGAAAGTTAGAACCCACTCTTACAAAGTTCTTGCCCACTCTAACAAAGTTTTTACCCTCTCTGACAAAGTTCGTACCCACTCTAACAAAGTTCCTACCCACTCCAACAAAGTTCGTACCCACTCTAACAAAGTTCATACCCACTCTAACAAAGTTCGTACCCTCTCTGTCAAAGTGCGTATCCACTCTAACAAAGTTCGTCCCCACTCTAACAAAGTTCGTATCCTCTCCAGCAAAGTTCGCATCCTCTATAACAAAGTTCGTACCCTCTCTAAGAAAGTTCGTACCCACTTTAACAAAGTTCGTACCCTCTCTAAGAAAGTTAGAACCCACTCTAACAAAGTTCGTACCCACTCTAACAAAGTTTGTACCCTCTCTGACAAAGTTCGTACCCACTCTAACAAAGTTCCTACCCACTCCAACAAAGTTCGTACCCACTCTAACAAAGTTCATACCCACTCTAACAAAGTTCGTACCCTCTCTGTCAAAGTGCGTATCCACTCTAACAAAGTTCGTCCCCACTCCAACAAAGTTCGTATCCTCTCCAGCAAAGTTCGCAGCCTCTACAACAAAGTTTGTACCCTCTCTAGCAAAGTTCCCATTCTCTCTAACAAAGTTCGTACCCTCTCTAATAATGTTCGTACCCTCTTAGACAAAGTTCGTACCCACTCTAACAAAGTTCATATCCTCTATAACAAAGTCCGTACCCTCTCTAAAAAAGTTCGCATCCTCTCTAACAAAGTTCGTACCCTCTCTAATAAAGTTTGTACCCCCTCTGACAAAGTTCGTACCCTCTTTGACAAAGTTCGTACCCACACTAACAAAGTTCGTACCCTCTTTGGCAAAGTTCGTACCCACTCTAACAAAGTTCATACCCACTCTTACAAAATTCGTACCCTCTCTAAGAAAGTTCGTACCCACTCTAAGAAAGTTCCTACCCACTCTAACAAAGTTCGTACCCTCTCTAACAAAGTTTGCATCCTCTATAACAAAGTTCGTACGCTCTATAACAAAATTCGTACCCACTCTAACAAAGTTCCTACCCTCTCTAGCAAAGTTCGCAACCTCTATAACAAAGTTCGTACCCACTCTCACAAAGTTCGTACCGTCTCTGACAAAGTTCATACCCACTCTAACAAAGTTCATACCCACTCTAACAAAGTTCGTACCCTCTCTAGCAGAGTTTGCATCCTCTATAACAAAGTTCGTACCCCCTATAACAAACTTGGTACCCACTCTAACACAGTTTGTAGCCTCTCTAGAAAAGTTCGGATCCTCTATAACAAAGTTCTTACCCTCTCTAAGAAAGTTCGTACCCACTCTAACAAAGTTCATACCCACTCTAACAAAGTTCGTACCCTCTCTAGCAGATCTTGCATCCTCTATAACAAAGTTCGTACCCCCTATAACAAACTTCGTACCCACTCTAACACAGTTTATAGCCTCCCTAGAAAAGTTCGCATCCTCTATAAAAAAGTTCGTACCCTCTCTAAGAAAGTTCGTACCCACTCTAACAAAGTTCGTACCCTCTCTAAGAAAGTTCGTACCCACTCTAACAAAGTTCATACCCACTCTAACAAAGTTCGTACCCTCTTTGACAAAGTTCGTACCCACTCTAACAAAGTTCGTACCTTCTCTGACAAGACTCGTACCCACTCTAACAAAGTCCATACCCACTCTAAGAAAGTTCATACCCCGTCTAGCAAAGTTCGCATCCTCTATAACTAAGTTCCTACTCTCTTTAACAAAGTTCGTACCCACTCTAAAAAAGTTCCTACCCTCTCTAGCAAATATCGTAGCCTTTATTACAAAGTTCGTACCCAGTCTAACAAAGTTCGTACCCTCTCTAGCAAATTTCGCATCCTCTCTAACAAAGTTCGTACCCTCTCTAATAAAGTTCGTATCCACTCTGACAAAGTTCGTACCCACTCTAACAAAGTTCGTACCCTCTCTGACAAAGTTCGTACCCACTCTAACAAAGTTTGTACCCTCTCTAGAAAAGTTCGCATCCTCTATAACAAAGTTCGTACCCTCTCTAAGAAAGTTCGTACCCACTCTAACAAAGTTCATACCCACTCTAACAAAGTTCGTACCCTCTCTGACAAAGTTCGTACCCACTCTAACAATGTTCATACCCACTCTAACAAAGTTCGTACCCTCTCTAGCAGAGTTTGCATCCTCTATAACAAAGTTCGTACCCCCTATAACAAAGTTCGTACCCACTTTAACAAAGTTTGTACCCTCTCTAGAAAAGTCCGCATCCTCTATAACAAAGTTCGTACCCTCTCTAACAAAGTTCGTACCCACTCTAACAAAGTTCATACCCACTCTAACAAAGTTCGTACCCTCTCTAGCAGATCTTGCATCCTCTATAACAAAGTTCGTACCCCCTATAACAAACTTCGTACCCACTCTAACACAGTTTATAGCCTCCCTAGAAAAGTTCGCATCCTCTATAAAAAAGTTCGTACCCTCTCTAAGAAAGTTCGTACCCACTCTAACAAAGTTCGTACCCTCTCTAAGAAAGTTCGTACCCACTCTAACAAAGTTCATACCCACTCTAACAAAGTTCGTACCCTCTTTGACAAAGTTCGTACCCACTCTAACAAAGTTCGTACCTTCTCTGACAAGACTCGTACCCACTCTAACAAAGTCCATACCCACTCTAAGAAAGTTCGTACCCCATCTACCAAAGTTCGCATCCTCTATAACTAAGTTCCTACTCTCTTTAACAAAGTTCGTACCCACTCTAAAAAAGTTCCTACCCTCTCTAGCAAATATCGTAGCCTTTATTACAAAGTTCGTACCCAGTCTAACAAAGTTCGTACCCTCTCTAGCAAATTTCGCATCCTCTCTAACAAAGTTCGTACCCTCTCTAATAAAGTTCGTATCCACTCTGACAAAGTTCGTACCCACTCTAACAAAGTTCGTACCCTCTCTGACAAAGTTCGTACCCACTCTAACAAAGTTTGTACCCTCTCTAGAAAAGTTCGCATCCTCTATAACAAAGTTCGTACCCTCTCTAAGAAAGTTCGTACCCACCCTAACAAAGTTCATACCCACTCTAACAAAGTTCGTACCCTCTCTGACAAAGTTCGTACCCACTCTAACAATGTTCATACCCACTCTAACAAAGTTCGTACCCTCTCTAGCAGAGTTTGCATCCTGTATAACAAAGTTCGTACCCCCTATAACAAAGTTCGTACCCACTCTAACAAAGTTTGTACCCTCTCTAGAAAAGTTCGCATCCTCTATAACAAAGTTCGTACCCTCTCTAACAAAGTTCGTACCCACTCTAACAAAGTTCGTACCCTCTCTAAGAAAGTTCGTACCCTCTCTAACAAAGTTCGTACCCTCTATAGCAAAGTTCGCATCCTCTATAACAAAGTTCGTACCCTCTTTGACAAAGTTCGTACCCACTCTAAGAAAGTTCGTACCCTCTCTGACAAAGTTCGTACCCACTCTAACAAAGTTCATACCCACTCTAACAAAGTTCGTACCCTCTCTAGCAGAGTTTGCATCCTCTATAACAAAGTTCGTACCCACTCTAACAAATTTGTACCCTCTCTAGAAAAGTTCGCATCCTCTATAACAAAGTTCGTACCCTCTCTAACAAAGTTCATACCCACTCTAACAAAGTTCGTACCCTCTCTAAGAAAGTTCGTACCCACTCTAACAAAGTTCATACCCACTCTAACAAAGTTCGTACCCTCTTTGACAAAGTTCGTACCCACTGTAACAAAGTTCGTACCTTCTCTGACAAGATTCGTACCCACTCTAACAAAGTCCATACCCACTCTAGGAAAGTTCGTACCCCGTCTAGCAAAGTTCGCATCCTCTATAACTAAGTTCGTACCCTCTCTAACAAAGTTCATACCCACTCTAACAAAGTTCGTACCCTCTCTAAGAAAGTTCGTACCCACTCTAACAAAGTTCATACCCACTCTAACAAAGTTCGTACCCTCTTTGACAAAGTTCGTACCCACTCTAACAAAGTTCGTACCTTCTCTGACAAGACTCGTACCCACTCTAACAAAGTCCATACCCACTCTAAGAAAGTTCGTACCCCATCTACCAAAGTTCGCATCCTCTATAACTAAGTTCCTACTCTCTTTAACAAAGTTCGTACCCACTCTAAAAAAGTTCCTACCCTCTCTAGCAAATATCGTAGCCTTTATTACAAAGTTCGTACCCAGTCTAACAAAGTTCGTACCCTCTCTAGCAAATTTCGCATCCTCTCTAACAAAGTTCGTACCCTCTCTAATAAAGTTCGTATCCACTCTGACAAAGTTCGTACCCACTCTAACAAAGTTCGTACCCTCTCTGACAAAGTTCGTACCCACTCTAACAAAGTTTGTACCCTCTCTAGAAAAGTTCGCATCCTCTATAACAAAGTTCGTACCCTCTCTAAGAAAGTTCGTACCCACCCTAACAAAGTTCATACCCACTCTAACAAAGTTCGTACCCTCTCTGACAAAGTTCGTACCCACTCTAACAATGTTCATACCCACTCTAACAAAGTTCGTACCCTCTCTAGCAGAGTTTGCATCCTGTATAACAAAGTTCGTACCCCCTATAACAAAGTTCGTACCCACTCTAACAAAGTTTGTACCCTCTCTAGAAAAGTTCGCATCCTCTATAACAAAGTTCGTACCCTCTCTAACAAAGTTCGTACCCACTCTAACAAAGTTCGTACCCTCTCTAAGAAAGTTCGTACCCTCTCTAACAAAGTTCGTACCCTCTATAGCAAAGTTCGCATCCTCTATAACAAAGTTCGTACCCTCTTTGACAAAGTTCGTACCCACTCTAAGAAAGTTCGTACCCTCTCTGACAAAGTTCGTACCCACTCTAACAAAGTTCATACCCACTCTAACAAAGTTCGTACCCTCTCTAGCAGAGTTTGCATCCTCTATAACAAAGTTCGTACCCACTCTAACAAATTTGTACCCTCTCTAGAAAAGTTCGCATCCTCTATAACAAAGTTCGTACCCTCTCTAACAAAGTTCATACCCACTCTAACAAAGTTCGTACCCTCTCTAAGAAAGTTCGTACCCACTCTAACAAAGTTCATACCCACTCTAACAAAGTTCGTACCCTCTTTGACAAAGTTCGTACCCACTGTAACAAAGTTCGTACCTTCTCTGACAAGATTCGTACCCACTCTAACAAAGTCCATACCCACTCTAGGAAAGTTCGTACCCCGTCTAGCAAAGTTCGCATCCTCTATAACTAAGTTCCTACTCTCTTTAACAAAGTTCGTACCCACTCTAAAAAAGTTCCTACCCTCTCTAGCAAATATCGCAGCCTTTATTACAAAGTTCGTACCCAGTCTAACAAAGTTCGTAACCTCTCTAGCAAATTTCGCATCCTCTCAAACAAAGTTCGTACCCTCTCTAATAAAGTTCGTATCCACTCTGACAAAGTTCGTACCCACTCTAACAAAGTTGCTACCCATTCTCACAAAGTTCGTACCCTATCTAGCAAAGTTCGTATACTCTATAACAAAGTTCGTACCCTCTCTCACAAAGTTCGTACCCACTCTAACAAAGTTCGTACCCATTCTAACCCAGTTCGTACCCTCGCTAGCAAAGTTCACATCCTCTATAACAAAGTTCGTACCCTCTCTAACAAAGTTCGTACCCAATCTAACAAAGTTCCTACCCTCTTTAGAAAAGTTCGCAACCTCTATAACAAAGTATGTACCCTCTCTAACAAAGGTCGTACCCACTCTAACAAAGTTCGTACCCTCTATAGCAAAGTTCGCATCCTCTATAACAAAGTTCGTACCCTCTCTCACAAAGTTCGTACCCACTCTAACAAAGTTCGTACCCTCTCTAACAAAGTTCGTACCCATTCTAACCAAGTTCGTACCCTCGCTAGCAAAGTTCACATCCTCTATAACAAAGTTCTTACCCTCTCCAACAAAGTTCGTACCCACTCTAACCAAGTTCCTACCCTCTTTAGAAAAGTTCGCAACCTCTATAACAAAGTTCGTACCCTCTCTAACAAAGGTCGTACCCACTCTAACAAAGTTCGTACCCTCTATAGCAAAGTTCGCATCCTCTATAACAAAGTTCGTACCCTCTCTCACAAAGTTCGTACCCACTCTAACAAAGTTCGTACCCTCTCTAACAAAATTCGTACACACTCTAACAAAGTTCATACCCACTCTAACAAAGTTCGTACCCTCTCTAGCAGATCTTGCATCCTCTATAACAAAGTTCGTACCCCCTATAACAAACTTCGTACCCACTCTAACACAGTTTATAGCCTCCCTAGAAAAGTTCGCATCCTCTATAAAAAAGTTCGTACCCTCTCTAAGAAAGTTCGTACCCACTCTAACAAAGTTCGTACCCTCTCTAAGAAAGTTCGTACCCACTCTAACAAAGTTCATACCCACTCTAACAAAGTTCGTACCCTCTTTGACAAAGTTCGTACCCACTCTAACAAAGTTCGTACCTTCTCTGACAAGACTCGTACCCACTCTAACAAAGTCCATACCCACTCTAAGAAAGTTCGTACCCCGTCTAGCAAAGTTCGCATCCTCTATAACTAAGTTCCTACTCTCTTTAACAAAGTTCGTACCCACTCTAAAAAAGTTCCTACCCTCTCTAACAAATATCGTAGCCTTTATTACAAAGTTCGTACCCAGTCTAACAAAGTTCGTACCCTCTCTAGCAAATTTCGCATCCTCTCTAACAAAGTTCGTACCCTCTCTAATAAAGTTCGTATCCACTCTGACAAAGTTCGTACCCACCCTAACAAAGTTCGTACCCTCTCTGACAAAGTTCGTACCCACTCTAACAAAGTTTGTACCCTCTCTAGAAAAGTTCGCATCCTCTATAACAAAGTTCGTACCCACTCTAACAAAGTTTGTACCCTCTCTAGAAAAGTTCGCATCCTTTATAACTAAGTTCCTACTCTCTTTAACGAAGTTCGTACCCACTCTAAAAAAGTTCCTACCCTCTCTAGCAAATATCGCAGCCTCTATTACAAAGTTCGTACCCAGTCTAACAAAGTTCGTACACTCTCTACCAAATTTCGCATCCTCTCTAACAAAGTTCGTACCCTCTCTAATAAAGTCCGTACCCACTCTAACAAAGTTTGTACCCTCTCTGACAAAGTTCGTACCCACTCTAACAAAGTTTGTACCCTCTCTAGAAAAGTTCGCATCCTCTATAACAAAGTTCGTACCCTCTCTAAGAAAGTTCGTACCCACTCTAACAAAGTTCATACCCACTCTAACAAAGTTCGTACCCTCTCTGACAAAGTTCGTACCCACTCTAACAAATTTGTACCCTCTCTAGAAAAGTTCGCATCCTCTATAACAAAGTTCGTACCCTCTCTAACAAAGTTCATACCCTCTCTAACAAAGTTCGTACCCTCTCTAAGAAAGTTCGTACCCACTCTAACGAAGTTCATACCCACTCTAACAAAGTTCGTGCCCTCTTTGACAAAGTTCGTACCCACTCTAACAAAGTTCGTACCTTCTCTGACAAGATTCGTACCCACTCTAACAAAGTTCGTACCCCGACTAGCAAAGTTCGCATCCTTTATAACTAAGTTCCTACTCTCTTTAACGAAGTTCGTACCCACTCTAAAAAAGTTCCTACCCTCTCTAGCAAATATCGCAGCCTCTATTACAAAGTTCGTACCCAGTCTAACAAAGTTCGTACACTCTCTACCAAATTTCGCATCCTCTCTAACAAAGTTCGTACCCTCTCTAATAAAGTTCGTACCACTCTGACAAAGTTCGTACCCACTCTAACAAAGTTGCTACCCATTCTCACAAAGTTCGTACCCTATCTAGCAAAGTTCGTATACTCTATAACAAACTTCGTACCCTCTCTCACAAAGTTCGTACCCACTCTAACAAAGTTCATACCCTCTCTAACAAAGTTCGTACCCATTCTAACCAAGTTCGTACCCTCGCTAGCAAAGTTCACATCCTCTATAACAAAGTTCGTACCCTCTCTAACAAAGTTCGTACCCACTCTAACCAAGTTCCTACCCTCTTTAGAAAAGTTCGCAACCTCTATAACAAAGTTCGTACCCTCTCTAACAAAGGTCGTACCCACTCTAACAAAGTTCGTACCCTCTATAGCAAAGTTCGCATCCTCTATAACAAAGTTCGTACCCTCTCTCACAAAGTTCGTACCCACTCTAACAAAGTTCGTACCCTCTCTAACAAAGTTCGTACCCACTCTAACAAAGTTCATACCCACTCTAACAAAGTTCGAACCCTCTCTAGCAGATCTTGCATCCTCTATAACAAAGTTCGTACCCCCTATAACAAACTTCGTACCCACTCTAACATAGTTTATAGCCTCCCTAGAAAAGTTCGCATCCTCTATAAAAAAGTTCGTACCCTCTCTAAAAAGTTCGTACCCACTCTAACAAAGTTCGTACCCTCTCTAAGAAAGTTCGTACCCACTCTAACAAAGTTCATACCCACTCTAACAAAGTTCGTACCCTCTTTGACAAAGTTCGTACCCACTCTAACAAAGTTCGTACCTTCTCTGACAAGACTCGTACCCACTCTAACAAAGTCCATACCCACTCTAAGAAAGTTCGTACCCCGTCTAGCAAAGTTCGCATCCTCTATAACTAAGTTCCTACTCTCTTTAACAAAGTTCGTGCCCACTCTAAAAAAGTTCCTACCCTCTCTAGCAAATATCGTAGCCTTTATTACAAAGTTCGTACCCAGTCTAACAAAGTTCGTACCCTCTCTAGCAAATTTCGCATCCTCTCTAACAAAGTTCGTACCCTCTCTAATAAAGTTCGAATCCACTCTGACAAAGTTCGTACCCACTCTAACAAAGTTTGTACCCTCTCTGACAAAGTTCGTACCCACTCTAACAAAGTTTGTACCCTCTCTAGAAAAGTTCGCATCCTCTATAACAAAGTTCGTACCCTCTCTAAGAAAGTTCGTACCCACTCTAACAAAGTTCCTACCCACTCTAACAAAGTTCGTACCCTCTCTGACAAAGTTCGTACCCACTCTAACAATGTTCATACCCACTCTAACAAAGTTCGTACCCTCTCTAGCAGAGTTTGCATCCTCTATAACAAAGTTCGTACCCCCTATAACAAAGTTCGTACCCACTTTAACAAAGTTTGTACCCTCTCTAGAAAAGTCCGCATCCTCTATAACAAAGTTCGTACCCTCTCTAACAAAGTTCGTACCCACTCTAATAAAGTTCGTACCCACTCTGACAAAGTTCGTACCCTCTTTGACAAAGTTCGTACCCACTCTAACAAAGTACGTACCCACTCTAACAAAGTTTGTACCCTCTCTAGAAAAGTTCGCATCCTCTATAACAAAGTTCGTACCCTCTCTAAGAAAGTTCGTACCCACTCTAACAAAGTTCATACCCACTCTAACAAAGTTCGTACCCTCTCTGACAAAGTTCGTACCCACTCTAACAATGTTCATACCCACTCTAACAAAGTTCGTACCCTCTCTAGCAGAGTTTGCATCCTCTATAACAAAGTTCGTACCCACTCTGACAAAGTTCGTACCCTCTTTGACAAAGTTCGTGCCCACTCTAACAAAGTTCGTACCCTCTCTGACAAAGTTCGTACCCACTCTAACAAAGTTCATACCCACTCTAACAAAGTTCGTACCCTCTATAGCAGAGAGTGCATCCTCTATAACAACGTTCGTACCCCCTATAACAAAGTTCGTACCCACTCTAATAAATTTGTACCCTCTCTAGAAAAGTTCGCATCCTCTATAACAAAGTTCGTACCCTCTCTAACAAAGTTCATACCCTCTCTAACAAAGTTCGTACCCTCTCTAAGAAAGTTCGTACCCACTCTAACGAAGTTCATACCCACTCTAACAAAGTTCGTACCCTCTTTGACAAAGTTCGTACCCACTCTAACAAAGTTCGTACCTTCTCTGACAAGATTCGTACCCACTCTAAAAAAAGTTCATACCCACTCTAACAAAGTTCGTACCCTCTATAGCAGAGTTTGCATCCTCTATAACAACGTTCGTACCCCCTATAACAAAGTTCGTACCCACTCTAACAAATTTGTACCCTCTCTAGAAAAGTTCGCATCCTCTATAACAAAGTTCGTACCCTCTCTAACAAAGTTCATACCCTCTCTAACAAAGTTCGTACCCTCTCTAAGAAAGTTCGTACCCACTCTAACGAAGTTCATACCCACTCTAACAAAGTTCGTACCCTCTTTGACAAAGTTCGTACCCACTCTAACAAAGTTCGTACCTTCTCTGACAAGATTCGTACCCACTCTAACAAAGTTCGTACCCCGTCTAGCAAAGTTCGCATCCTTTATAACTAAGTTCCTACTCTCTTTAACGAAGTTCGTACCCACTCTAAAAAAGTTCCTACCCTCTCTGGCAAATATCGCAGCCTCTATTACAAAGTTCGTACCCAGTCTAACAAAGTTCGTACACTCTCTAGCAAATTTCGCATCCTCTCTAACAAAGTTCGTACCCTCTCTAATAAAGTTCGTACCACTCTGACAAAGTTCGTACCCACTCTAACAAAGTTGCTACCCATTCTCACAAAGTTCGTACCCTATCTAGCAAAGTTCGTATACTCTATACAAACTTCGTACCCTCTCTCACAAAGTTCGTACCCACTCTAACAAAGTTCATACCCTCTCCAACAAAGTTCGTACCCATTCTAACCAAGTTCGTACCCTCGCTAGCAAAGTTCACATCCTCTATAACAAAGTTCGTACCCTCTCTAACAAAGTTCGTACCCACTCTAACCAAGTTCCTACCCTCTTTAGAAAAGTTCGCAACCTCTATAACAAAGTTCGTACCCTCTCTAACAAAGGTCGTACCCACTCTAACAAAGTTCGTACCCTCTATAGCAAAGTTCGCATCCTCTATAACAAAGTTCGTACCCTCTTTGACAAAGTTCGTACCCTCTCTAATAAAGTTCGTATCCACTCTGACAAAGTTCGTACCACTCTGACAAAGTTCGTACCCACTCTAACAAAGTTGCTACCCATTCTCACAAAGTTCGTACCCAATCTAGCAAAGTTCGTATACACTATAACAAAGTTCGTACCCTCTCTCACAAAGTTCGTACCCACTCTAACAAAGTTCGTACCCTCTCTAACAAAGTTCGTACCCATTCTAACAAAGTGCGTACCCTCGCTAGCAAAGTTCACATCCTCTATAACAAAGTTCGTTCCCTCTCTAACAAAGTTCGTACCCACTGTAGCCAAGTTCCTACCCTCTTTAGAAAAGTTCGCAACCTCTATAACAAAGTTCGTACCCTCTCTAACAAAGGTCGTACCCACTCTAACAAAGTTCGTACCCTCTATAGCAAAGTTCGCATCCTCTATAACAAAGTTCGTACCCTCTTTGACAAAGTTCGTACCCACTCTAACAAAGTTCGTACCCTCTCTGAAAAAGTTCGCACCCACTCTAACAAAGTCTATACCCACTCTAACAAAATTCGTACCCTCTCTAGCAGAGCTTGCATCCTATATAACAAAGTTCGTACCCCCTATAACAAACTTCGTACCCACTCTATCACAGTTTATAGCCTCCCTAGAAAAGTTCGCATCCTCTATAACATAGTTCGTACCCTCTCTAAGAAAGTTCGTACCCACTCTAACAAAGTTCATACCCACTCTAACAAAGTTCGTACCCTCTCTGACAAAGTTCGTACCCACTCTAACAAGGTTCATACCCACTCTAACAAAGTTCGTACCCTCTCTAGCAAATTTCGCATCCTCTCTAACAAAGTTCGTACCCTCTCTAATAAAGTTCGTATCCACTCTGACAAAGTTCGTACCCACTCTAACAAAGTTGCTACCCATTCTCACAAAGTTCGTACCCAATCTAGCAAAGTTCATATACACTATAACAAAGTTCGTACCCTCTCTCACAAAGTTCGTACCCACTCTAACAAAGTTCGTACCCTCTCCAACAAAGTTCGTACCCATTCTAACCAAGTTCGTACCCTCGCTAGCAAAGTTCACATCCTCTATAACAAAGTTCGTACCCTCTCTAACAAAGTTCGTACCCACTCTAACCAAGTTCCTACCCTCTTTAGAAAAGTTCGCAACCTCTATAACAAAGTTCGTACCCTCTCTAACAAAGGTCGTACCCACTCTAACAAAGTTCGTACCCTCTATAGCAAAGTTCGCATCCTCTATAACAAAGTTCGTACCCTCTTTGACAAAGTTCGTACCCTCTCTAATAAAGTTCGTATCCACTCTGACAAAGTTCGTACCACTCTGACAAAGTTCGTACCCACTCTAACAAAGTTGCTACCCATTCTCACAAAGTTCGTACCCAATCTAGCAAAGTTCGTATACACTATAACAAAGTTCGTACCCTCTCTCACAAAGTTCGTACCCACTCTAACAAAGTTCGTACCCTCTCTAACAAAGTTCGTACCCATTCTAACAAAGTGCGTACCCTCGCTAGCAAAGTTCACATCCTCTATAACAAAGTTCGTTCCCTCTCTAACAAAGTTCGTACCCACTGTAGCCAAGTTCCTACCCTCTTTAGAAAAGTTCGCAACCTCTATAACAAAGTTCGTACCCTCTCTAACAAAGGTCGTACCCACTCTAACAAAGTTCGTACCCTCTATAGCAAAGTTCGCATCCTCTATAACAAAGTTCGTACCCTCTTTGACAAAGTTCGTACCCACTCTAACAAAGTTCGTACCCTCTCTGAAAAAGTTCGCACCCACTCTAACAAAGTCTATACCCACTCTAACAAAATTCGTACCCTCTCTAGCAGAGCTTGCATCCTATATAACAAAGTTCGTACCCCCTATAACAAACTTCGTACCCACTCTATCACAGTTTATAGCCTCCCTAGAAAAGTTCGCATCCTCTATAACATAGTTCGTACCCTCTCTAAGAAAGTTCGTACCCACTCTAACAAAGTTCATACCCACTCTAACAAAGTTCGTACCCTCTCTGACAAAGTTCGTACCCACTCTAACAAGGTTCATACCCACTCTAACAAAGTTCGTACCCTCTCTAGCAAATTTCGCATCCTCTCTAACAAAGTTCGTACCCTCTCTAATAAAGTTCGTATCCACTCTGACAAAGTTCGTACCCACTCTAACAAAGTTGCTACCCATTCTCACAAAGTTCGTACCCAATCTAGCAAAGTTCATATACACTATAACAAAGTTCGTACCCTCTCTCACAAAGTTCGTACCCACTCTAACAAAGTTCGTACCCTCTCTAACAAAGTTCGTACCCATTCTAACAAAGTGCGTACCCTCGCTAGCAAAGTTCACATCCTCTATAACAAAGTTCGTTCCCTCTCTAACAAAGTTCGTACCCACTGTAGCCAAGTTCCTACCCTCTTTAGAAAAGTTCGCAACCTCTATAACAAAGTTCGTACCCTCTCTAACAAAGGTCGTACCCACTCTAACAAAGTTCGTACCCTCTATAGCAAAGTTCGCATCCTCTATAACAAAGTTTGTTCCCTCTCTAACAAAGTTCGTACCCACTGTAGCCAAGTTCCTACCCTCTTTAGAAAAGTTCGCAACCTCTATAACAAAGTTCGTACCCTCTCTAACAAAGGTCGTTCCCACTCAAACAAATTTCATACCCTCTATAGCAAAGTTCGCATCCTCTATAACAAAGTTCGTACCCTCTTTGACAAAGTTCGTACCCACTCTAACAAAGTTCGTACCCTCTCTGAAAAAGTTCGCACCCACTCTAACAAAGTTTATACCCACTCTAACAAAGTTCGTACCCTCTCTAGCAGAGCTTGCATCCTATATAACAAAGTTCGTACCCCCTATAACAAACTTCGTACCCACTCTATCACAGTTTATAGCCTCCCTAGAAAAGTTCGCATCCTCTATAACAAAGTTCGTACCCTCTCTAAGAAAGTTCGTACCCACTCTAACAAAGTTCATACCCACTCTAACAAAGTTCGTACCCTCTCTGACAAAGTTCGTACCCACTCTAACAAGGTTCATACCCACTCTAACAAAGTTTGTACCCTCTCTAGCAGAGTTTGCATCCTCTATAACAAAGTTCGTACCCCCTATAACAAAGTTCGTACCCACTCTAACAAAGTTTGTACCCTCTCTAGAAAAGTTCGCATCCTCTATAACAAAGTTCGTACCCTCTCTAACAAAGTTCGTACCCACTCTAACAAAGTTCGTACCCTCTCTAAGAAAGTTCGTACCCACTCTAACAAAGTTCATACCCTCTTTAATAAAGTTCGTACCCACTCTGACAAAGTTTGTACCCTCTTTGACAAAGTTCGTACCCACTCTAACAAAGTTCGTACCTTCTCTGACAAAGTTCGTACCCACTCTAACAAAGTTCATACCCACTCTAACAAAGTTCGTACCCTCTCTAGCAGAGTTTGCATCCTCTATAACAACGTTCGTACCCCCTATAACAAAGTTCGTACCCACTCTAACAAATTTGTACCCTCTGTAGAAAAGTTCGCATCTTCTATAACAAAGTTCGTACCCTCTCTAACAAAGGTCGTTCCCACTCTAACAAATTTCATACCCTCTATAGCAAAGTTCGCATCCTCTATAACAAAGTTCGTACCCTCTTTGACAAAGTTCGTACCCACTCTAACAAAGTTCGTACCCTCTCTGAAAAAGTTCGCACCCACTCTAACAAAGTTTATACCCACTCTAACAAAGTTCGTACCCTCTCTAGCAGAGCTTGCATCCTATATAACAAAGTTCGTACCCCCTATAACAAACTTCGTACCCACTCTATCACAGTTTATAGCCTCCCTAGAAAAGTTCGCATCCTCTATAACAAAGTTCGTACCCTCTCTAAGAAAGTTCGTACCCACTCTAACAAAGTTCATAACCACTCTAACAAAGTTCGTAGCCTCTCTGACAAAGTTCGTACCCACTCTAACAAGGTTCATACCCACTCTAACAAAGTTCGTACCCTCTCTAGCAGAGTTTGCATCCTCTATAACAAAGTTCGTACACCCTATAACAAAGTTCGTACCCACTCTAACAAAGTTTGTACCCTCTCTAGAAAAGTTCGCATCCTCTATAACAAAGTTCGTACCCTCTCTAACAAAGTTCGTACCCACTCTAACAAAGTTCGTACCCTCTCTAAGAAAGTTCGTACCCACTCTAACAAAGTTCATACCCTCTTTAATAAAGTTCGTACCCAGTCTAAAAAGTTCGTACCCTCTCTAGCAAAGTTCGTACCCTCTCTGACAAAGTTCATACCCACTCTAACAAAGTTCGTACCCTCTCTAACAAAGTTCGTACCCTCTCTAGCAGAGTTTGCATCCTCTATAACAAAGTTCGTACCCCCTATAACAAAGTTCGTACCCACTCTATCAAGGTTTATACCCTCTCTAGAAAAGTTCGCATCCTCTATAACAAAGTTCGTACCCTCTCTAACAAAGTTCGTACCCACTCCAACAAAGTTCGTACCCTCTCTAAGAAAGTTCGTACCCACTCTAACAAAGTTCATACCCTCTCTAATAAAGTTCGTACCCACTGTGACAAAGTTCGTACCCTCTTTGACAAAGTTCGTACCCACTCTATCAAAGTTCGTACCTTCTTTGACAAAGTTCGTACCCACTCTAACAAAGTTCATACCCACTCTAACAAAGTTCGTACCCTCTCTAGCAGAGTTTGCATCCTTTATAAAAAAGTTTGTACCCCCAATAACAAAGTTCGTACCCTCTCTAACAAAGTTCATACCCACTCTAACAAAGTTCGTACCCTCTCTAAGAAAGTTCGTACCCACTCAAACAAAGTTCATACCCACTCTAACAAAGTTCGTACCCTCTTTGACAAAGTTCGTACCCACTCTAACAAAGTTCGTACCTTCTCTGACAAGATTCGTACCTACTCTAACAAAGTTCATACCCACTCTAACAAAGTTCGTACCCCATCTAGCAAAGTTCGCATCCTCTATAACAAAGTTCCTACTCTCTTTAACAAAGTTCGTACCCACTCTAAAAAAGTTCCTATCCTCTCTAGCAAATATCGGAGCCTCTATTACAAAGTTCGTACCCTCTCTAGCAAAGTTCGCATCCTCTCTAACAAAGTTCGTACCCTCTCTAATAAAGTCCGTACCCACTCTAACAAAGTTCGTACCCTCTCTGAAAAAGTTCGCACCCACTCTAACAAAGTTCATACGCACTCTAACAAACTTCGTACCCTCTCTAGCAGAGCTTGCATCCTATATAACAAAGTTCGTACCCCCTATAACAAACTTCGTACCCACTCTATCACAGTTTATAGCCTCCCTAGAAAAGTTCGCATCCTCTATAACAAAGTTCGTACCCTCTCTAAGAAAGCTCGTACCCACTCTAACAAAGTTCATACCCACTCTAAGAAAGTTCGTACCCTCACTGACAAAGTTCGTACCCACTCTAACAAGGTTCATACCCACTCTAACAAAGTTCGTACCCTCTCTAGCAGAGTTTGCATCCTCTATAACAAAGTTCGTAACCCCTATAACAAAGTTCGTACCCACTCTAACAAAGTTTGTACCCTCTCTAGAAAAGTTCGCATCCTCTATAACAAAGTTCGTACCCTCCCTAACAAAGTTCGTACCCTCTTTGACAAAGTTCGTACCCACTCTAACAAAGTTCATACCCACTCTAACAAAGTTCGTACCCCGTCTAGCAAAGTTCGCATCTTCTCTAACTAAGTTCCTGCCATCTCTGACAAAGTTCGTACCCACTCTCACAAAGTTCCTACCCTCTCTAGCAAAGTTCGCAGCCTCTATTACAAAGTTCGTACACACAATAAAAAAATCCGTACCCTCTCAAGCAAAGTTCGTACCCTCTCTAACAAAGTTCGTACCAAGTCTTCCAAAGTTCGTACCCTCTCTGACAAAGCTCGTATCCACTCTAACAAAGTTCGTACCCTCTCCAGCAAAGTTCGCAGCCTCTATAATAAAGTTCGTACCCTCTATAGAAAAGTTCGCATCCTCTATAACAAAGTTCGTACCCTCTGTAACAAAGTTCGTACCCTCTTTGACAAAGTTCGTACCCACTCTAACAAAGTTCGTACCCTATCTGACAAGATTCGTACCCACTCTAACAAAGTTCATACCCACTCTAACAAAGTTCGTACCCCGTCTAGCAAAGTTCGCATCTTCTATAACTAAGTTCCTACCCTCTCTAACAAAATTCGTACCCACTCTAACAAAGTTCCTACCCTCTCTAGCAAAGTTCGCAGCCTCTATTACAAAGTTCGTACCCACAATAAAAAAATTGGTACCCTCTCTAGCAAAGTTCGTAACCTCTCCAGCAAAGTTCGCAGCCTCTATAATAAAGTTCGTACCCTCTCTAGCAAAGTTCGCATCCTCTCTAACAAAGTTCGTACCCTCTCTAATAAAGTTCCTACCCACTTTGACAAAGTTCGTACCCTCTCTAATAAAGTTCGTACCCACTCTAACAAAGTTCGTACCCTCTCAAACAAAGTTCATACCCACTATAACAAAGTTTGTACCCTCTATAGAAAAGTTCGCATCCTCTATAACAAAGTTCGTACCCACTGTAACAAAGTTCGTACCCTCTTTGACAAAGTTCGTACCCACTCTAACAAAGTTCGTACCCTATCTGACAAGATTCGTACCCACTCTAACAAAGTTCATACCCACTCTAACAAAGTTCGTACCCCGTCTAGCAAAGTTCGCATCTTCTATAACTAAGTTCCTACCCTCTCTAACAAAATTCGTACCCACTCTAACAAAGTTCCTACCCTCTCTAGCAAAGTTCGCAGCCTCTATTACAAAGTTCGTACCCACAATAAAAAAATTGGCACCCTCTCTAGCAAAGTTCGTACCCACTCTAACAAAGTTCGTAACCTCTCCAGCAAAGTTCGCAGCCTCTATAATAAAGTTCGTACCCTCTCTAGCAAAGTTCGCATCCTCTCTAACAAAGTTCGTACCCTCTCTAATAAAGTTCCTACCCACTTTGACAAAGTTCGTACCCTCTCTAATAAAGTTTGTACCCACTCTAACAAAGTTCGTACCCTCTCAAACAAAGTTCATACCCACTATAACAAAGTTTGTACCCTCTATAGAAAAGTTCGCATCCTCTATAACAAAGTTCGTACCCACTGTAACAAAGTTCGTACCCTCTTTGACAAAGTTCGTACCCACTCTAACAAAGTTCGTACCCTATCTGACAAGATTCGTACCCACTCTAACAAAGTTCATACCCACTCTAACAAAGTTCGTACCCCGTCTAGCAAAGTTCGCATCTTCTATAACTAAGTTCCTACCCTCTCTAACAAAATTCGTACCCACTCTAACAAAGTTCCTACCCTCTCTAGCAAAGTTCGCAGCCTCTATTACAAAGTTCGTACCCACAATAAAAAAATTGGCACCCTCTCTAGCAAAGTTCGTAACCTCTCCAGCAAAGTTCGCAGCCTCTATAATAAAGTTCGTACCCTCTCTAGCAAAGTTCGCATCCTCTTTAACAAAGTTCGTACCCTCTCTAATAAAGTTCCTACCCACTTTGACAAAGTTCGTACCCTCTCTAATAAAGTTCGTACCCACTCTAACAAAGTTCGTACCCTCTCAAACAAAGTTCATACCCACTATAACAAAGTTTGTACCCTCTATAGAAAAGTTCGCATCCTCTATAACAAAGTTCGTACCCACTGTAACAAAGTTCGTACCCTCTTTGACAAAGTTCGTACCCACTCTAACAAAGTTCGTACCCTATCTGACAAGATTCGTACCCACTCTAACAAAGTTCGTACCCTCTCTAACAAAATTCGTACCCACTCTAACAAAGTTCCTACCCTCTCTAGCAAAGTTCGCAGCCTCTATTACAAAGTTCGTACCCACAATAAAAAAATTGGTACCCACTCTAACAAAGTTCGTACCCTCTCAAACAAAGTTCATACCCACTATAACAAAGTTTGTACCCTCTCTAGCAAAGTTCCCATCCTCTATAACAAAGTTCGTACCCTCTCTAACAAAGTTCGTACCGTCTCTAACAAAGTTCGTACCCACTCTAGAAAAGTTCGCATCCTCTATAACAAAGTTCATACCCTCTCTAATAAAGTTCGTACCCACTCTGACAAAGTTCGTACCCTGTTTAACAAAGTTCGTACCCACTCTAACAAAGTTCGTACCCTCTTTGACAAAGTTCGTACCCACTCTAACAAAGTTCATACCCACTCTAACAAAGTTTGTACCCTCTCTAGCAAAGTTCGCATCCTCTATAACAAAGTTCGTACCCTCTCTAACAACGTTCGTACCCACTCTAACAAAGCTCGCACCCTCTCTAGCAAAGTTCGCATCCTCTCTAACAAAGTTCGTACGCTCTCTAGCAAAGTTCGCATCCTCTCTAACAAAGTTCGTACCCTATCTAACAAAGTTCGTACAGTCTCTAACAAAGTTCGTACCCTCTCTAGCAAAGTTTGCATCCTCTATAAAAAACTTCGTACCCTCTCTAACAAAGTTCGTACCCACTCTCACAAAGTTCGTACCCTCTCTAGCAAAGTTCGCATCCTCTTTAACAAAGTTCGTACCCTTTGTAGCAAAGTTCGCAGCCTCTATTACAAAGTTCGTACCCACAATAAAAAAATTCGTACCCTCTCTAGCAAAGTTCGTACCCTCTCCAGCAAAGTTCGCAGCCTCTCTAACAAAGTTCGTACCCTCTCTAATAAAGTTCCTACCCACTCTGACAAAGTTCGTACCCTCTCTAATAAAGTTCGTACCCACTCTAACAAAGTTCGTACCCTCTCAAACAAAATTCATACCCACTATAACAAAGTTTGTACCCTCTATAGCAAAGTTCCCATCCTCTATAACAAAGTTCGTACCCTCTCTAACAAAGTTCGTACCCACTCTAGAAAAGTTCGCATCCTCTATAACAAAGTTCGTACCCTCTCTAATAAAGTTCATACCCACTCTGACAAAGTTCGTACCCTATTTAACAAAGTTCGTACCCACTCTAACAAAGTTCGTACCCTCTTTGACAAAGTTCGTACCCACTCTAACAAAGTTCATACCCACTTTAACAAAGTTTGTACCCTCTCTAGCAAAGTTCGCATACTCTATAACAAAGTTCGTACCCTCTCTAACAAAGTTCGTACCCACCCTAACAAAGCTCGCACCCTCTCTAGCAAAGTTCGCATCCTCTCTAACAAAGTTCGTACGCTCTCTAGCAAAGTTTGCATCCTCTCTAACAAAGTTCGTACCCTCTCCAAAAAAGTTCGCAGCCTCTCTAACAAAGTTCGTACCCTCTCCAAAAAAGTTCGTACAGTCTCTAACAAAGTTCATACCCTCTCTAGCAAAGTTCGCATCCTCTATAAAAAAGTTCGTACCCTCTCTAACAAAGTTCGTACCCACTCTCACAAAGTTCGTACCCTCTCTAGCAAAGTTCGCATCCTCTTTAACAAAGTTCGTACCCTCTGTAGCAAAGTTCGCAGCCTCTATTACAAAGTTCGTAACCACAATAAAAAAATTCGTACCCTTTCTAGCAAAGTTCGTACCCTCTCCAGCAAAGTTCGCAGCCTCTATAATAAAGTTCGTACCCTCTCTAGCAAAGTTCCCATCCTCTCTAACAAAGTTCGTACCCTCTCTAATAAAGTTCCTACCCACTCTGACAAAGTTCGTACCCTCTCTAATAAAGTTCGTACCCACTCTAACAAAGTTCGTACCCTCTCAAACAAAGTTCGTACCCACTATAACAAAGTTTGTCCCCTCTCTAGCAAAGTTCCCATCCTCTATAACAAAGTTCGTACCCTCTCTAACAAAGTTCGTACCGTCTCTAACAAAGTTCGTACCCTCTCTAGAAAAGTTCGCATCCTCTCTAACAAAGTTCGTACCCTCTCTAATAAAGTTCGTACCCACTCTGACAAAGTTCGTACCCTGTTTAACAAAGTTAGTACCCACTCTAACAAAGTTCGTACCCTCTTTGACAAAGTTCGTACCCACTCTAACAAAGTTCATACCCACTCTAACAATTTTGTACCCTCTCTAGCAAAGTTCGCATCCTCTATAACAAAGTTCGTACCCTCTCTAACAAAGTTCGTACCCACTCTAACAAAGCTCGCACCCTCTCTAGCAAAGTTCGCATCCTCTCTAACAAAGTTCGTACGCTCTCTAGCAAAGTTCGCATCCTCTCTAACAAAGTTCGTACCCTCTCTAGCAAAGTTCGCATCCTCTATAAAAAAGCTCGTACCCTCTCTAACAAAGTTCGTACACACTCTCACAAAGTTCGTACCCTCTCTAGCAAAGTTCGCATCCTCTTTAACAAAGTTCGTACCCTCTTTAACAAAGTTTGTACCCACTCTAACAAAGTTCGTACCCTCTTTGACAAAGTTCGTACCCACTCTAACAAAGTTCATACCCACTCTAACAAAGTTTGTACCCTCTCTAGCAAAGTTCGCATCCTCTATAACAAAGTTCGTACCCTCTCTAACAACGTTCGTACCCACTCTAACAAAGCTCGCACCCTCTCTAGCAAAGTTCGCATCCTCTCTAACAAAGTTCGTACGCTCTCTAGCAAAGTTCGCATCCTCTCTAACAAAGTTCGTACCCTATCTAACAAAGTTCGTACAATCTCTAACAAAGTTCGTACCCTCTCTAGCAAAGTTTGCATCCTCTATAAAAAACTTCGTACCCTCTCTAACAAAGTTCGTACCCACTCTCACAAAGTTCGTACCCTCTCTAGCAAAGTTCGCATCCTCTTTAACAAAGTTCGTACCCTTTGTAGCAAAGTTCGCAGCCTCTATTACAAAGTTCGTACCCACAATAAAAAAATTCGTACCCTCTCTAGCAAAGTTCGTACCCTCTCTAATAAAGTTCCTACCCACTCTGACAAAGTTCGTACCCTCTCTAATAAAGTTCGTACCCACTCTAACAAAGTTCGTACCCTCTCAAACAAAATTCATACCCACTATAACAAAGTTTGTACCCTCTATAGCAAAGTTCCCATCCTCTATAACAAAGTTCGTACCCTCTCTAACAAAGTTCGTACCCACTCTAGAAAAGTTCGCATCCTCTATAACAAAGTTCGTACCCTCTCTAATAAAGTTTGTACCCTCTCTAGCAAAGTTCGCATCCTCTATAACAAAGTTCGTACCCTCTCTAACAACGTTCGTACCCACTCTAACAAAGCTCGCACCCTCTCTAGCAAAGTTCGCATCCTCTCTAACAAAGTTCGTACGCTCTCTAGCAAAGTTCGCATCCTCTCTAACAAAGTTCGTACCCTATCTAACAAAGTTCGTACAATCTCTAACAAAGTTCGTACCCTCTCTAGCAAAGTTTGCATCCTCTATAAAAAACTTCGTACCCTCTCTAACAAAGTTCGTACCCACTCTCACAAAGTTCGTACCCTCTCTAGCAAAGTTCGCATCCTCTTTAACAAAGTTCGTACCCTTTGTAGCAAAGTTCGCAGCCTCTATTGCAAAGTTCGTACCCACAATAAAAAAATTCGTACCCTCTCTAGCAAAGTTCGTACCCTCTCCAGCAAAGTTCGCAGCCTCTCTAACAAAGTTCGTACCCTCTCTAATAATGTTCCTACCCACTCTGAAAAAGTTCGTACCCTCTCTAATAAAGTTCGTACCCACTCTAACAAAGTTCGTACCCTCTCAAACAAAATTCATACCCACTATAACAAAGTTTGTACCCTCTATAGCAAAGTTCCCATCCTCTATAACAAAGTTCGTACCCTCTCTAACAAAGTTCGTACCCACTCTAGAAAAGTTCGCATCCTCTATAACAAAGTTCGTACCCTCTCTAATAAAGTTCGTACCCACTCTGACAAAGTTCGTACCCTATTTAACAAAGTTCGTACCCACTCTAACAAAGTTCGTACCCTCTTTGACAAAGTTCGTACCCACTCTAACAAAGTTCATACCCACTTTAACAAAGTTTGTACCCTCTCTAGCAAAGTTCGCATCCTCTATAACAAAGTTCGTACCCTCTCTAACAAAGTTTGTACCCACCCTAACAAAGCTCGCACCCTCTCTAGCAAAGTTCGCATCCTCTCTAACAAAGTTCGTACGCTCTCTAGCAAAGTTTGCATCCTCTCTAACAAAGTTCGTACCCTCTCTAAAAAAGTTCGTACAGTCTCTAACAAAGTTCATACCCTCTCTAGCAAAGTTCGCATCCTCTATAAAAAAGTTCGTACCCTCTCTAACAAAGTTCGTACCCACTCTCACAAAGTTCGTACCCTCTCTAGCAAAGTTCGCATCCTCTTTAACAAAGTTCGTACTCTCTGTAGCAAAGTTCGCAGCCTCTATTACAAAGTTCGTAACCACAATAAAAAAATTTGTACCCTTTCTAGCAAAGTTCGTACCCTCTCCAGCAAAGTTCGCAGCCTCTATAATAAAGTTCGTACCCTCTCTAGCAAAGTTCCCATCCTCTCTAACAAAGTTCGTACCCTCTCTAATAAAGTTCCTACCCACTCTGACAAAGTTCGTACCCTCTCTAATAAAGTTCGTACCCACTCTAACAAAGTTCGTACCCTCTCAAACAAAGTTCGTACCCACTATAACAAAGTTTGTACCCTCTCTAGCAAAGTTCCCATCCTCTATAACAAAGTTCGTACCCTCTCTAACAAAGTTCGTACCGTCTCTAACAAAGTTCGTACCCTCTCTAGAAAAGTTCGCATCCTCTCTAACAAAGTTCGTACCCTCTCTAATAAAGTTCGTACCCACTCTGACAAAGTTCGTACCCTGTTTAACAAAGTTCGTACCCACTCTAACAAAGTTCGTACCCTCTTTGACAAAGTTCGTACCCACTCTAACAAAGTTCATACCCACTCTAACAATTTTGTACCCTCTCTAGCAAAGTTCGCATCCTCTATAACAAAGTCCGTACCCTCTCTAACAAAGTTCGTACCCACTCTAACAAAGCTCGCACCCTCTCTAGCAAAGTTCGCATCCTCTCTAACAAAGTTCGTACGCTCTCTAGCAAAGTTCGCATCCTCTCTAACAAAGTTCGTACCCTATCTAACAAAGTTCGTACAATCTCTAACAAAGTTCGTACCCTCTCTAGCAAAGTTTGCATCCTCTATAAAAAACTTCGTACCCTCTCTAACAAAGTTCGTACCCACTCTCACAAAGTTCGTACCCTCTCTAGCAAAGTTCGCATCCTCTTTAACAAAGTTCGTACCCTTTGTAGCAAAGTTCGCAGCCTCTATTGCAAAGTTCGTACCCACAATAAAAAAATTCGTACCCTCTCTAGCAAAGTTCGTACCCTCTCCAGCAAAGTTCGCAGCCTCTCTAACAAAGTTCGTACCCTCTCTAATAATGTTCCTACCCACTCTGAAAAAGTTCGTACCCTCTCTAATAAAGTTCGTACCCACTCTAACAAAGTTCGTACCCTCTCAAACAAAATTCATACCCACTATAACAAAGTTTGTACCCTCTATAGCAAAGTTCCCATCCTCTATAACAAAGTTCGTACCCTCTCTAACAAAGTTCTTACCCACTCTAGAAAAGTTCGCATCCTCTATAACAAAGTTCGTACCCTCTCTAATAAAGTTCGTACCCACTCTGACAAAGTTCGTACCCTATTTAACAAAGTTCGTACCCACTCTAACAAAGTTCGTACCCTCTTTGACAAAGTTCGTACCCACTCTAACAAAGTTCATACCCACTTTAACAAAGTTTGTACCCTCTCTAGCAAAGTTCGCATCCTCTATAACAAAGTTCGTACCCTCTCTAACAAAGTTTGTACCCACCCTAACAAAGCTCGCACCCTCTCTAGCAAAGTTCGCATCCTTTCTAACAAAGTTCGTACGCTCTCTAGCAAAGTTTGCATCCTCTCTAACAAAGTTCGTACCCTCTCTAAAAAAGTTCGTACAGTCTCTAACAAAGTTCATACCCTCTCTAGCAAAGTTCGCATCCTCTATAAAAAAGTTCGTACCCTCTCTAACAAAGTTCGTACCCACTCTCACAAAGTTCGTACCCTCTCTAGCAAAGTTCGCATCCTCTTTAACAAAGTTCGTACTCTCTGTAGCAAAGTTCGCAGCCTCTATTACAAAGTTCGTAACCACAATAAAAAAATTTGTACCCTTTCTAGCAAAGTTCGTACCCTCTCCAGCAAAGTTCGCAGCCTCTATAATAAAGTTCGTACCCTCTCTAGCAAAGTTCCCATCCTCTCTAACAAAGTTCGTACCCTCTCTAATAAAGTTCCTACCCACTCTGACAAAGTTCGTACCCTCTCTAATAAAGTTCGTACCCACTCTAACAAAGTTCGTACCCTCTCAAACAAAGTTCGTACCCACTATAACAAAGTTTGTACCCTCTCTAGCAAAGTTCCCATCCTCTATAACAAAGTTCGTACCCTCTCTAACAAAGTTCGTACCGTCTCTAACAAAGTTCGTACCCTCTCTAGAAAAGTTCGCATCCTCTCTAACAAAGTTCGTACCCTCTCTAATAAAGTTCGTACCCACTCTGACAAAGTTCGTACCCTGTTTAACAAAGTTCGTACCCACTCTAACAAAGTTCGTACCCTCTTTGACAAAGTTCGTACCCACTCTAACAAAGTTCATACCCACTCTAACAATTTTGTACCCTCTCTAGCAAAGTTCGCATCCTCTATAACAAAGTCCGTACCCTCTCTAACAAAGTTCGTACCCACTCTAACAAAGCTCGCACCCTCTCTAGCAAAGTTCGCATCCTCTCTAACAAAGTTCGTACGCTCTCTAGCAAAGTTCGCATCCTCTCTAACAAAGTTCGTACCCTCTCTAGCAAAGTTCGCATCCTCTATAAAAAAGCTCGTACCCTCTCTAACAAAGTTCGTACACACTCTCACAAAGTTCGTACCCTCTCTAGCAAAGTTCGCATCCTCTTTAACAAAGTTCGTACCCTCTTTAACAAAGTTCGTACCCACTCTAACAAAGTTCGTACCCTCTATGACAAAGTTCGTATCCACTTTAAAAAAGTTCATCCCCACTCTAACAAAGTTCGTACCCTCTCCAGCAAAGTTCGTAGCCTCTATAACAAAGTTCGTACCCTCTCTAGCAAAGTTCGCATCCTCTCCAACAAAGTTCGTACCCTCTCTGACAAAGCTCGCACCCACTCTAAACAAGTTCAAACCTACTCTAACAAAGTTCGTGCCCTCTTTAACAAATTTCGTACCCTCTTTAACAAAGTTCGTACCCACTTTAACAAAGTTCGTACCCTCTCTGATAAAGCTCGTATCCACTCTAACAAAGTTCATCCGCACTCTAACAAAGTCCGTACCCTCTCCAGTAAAGTTCGCAGCCTCTATAACAAAGTTCGTACCCTCTCTAACAAAGTTTGTACCCACTCTAACCAAGTTCCTACCCTCTTTAGAAAAGTTCGCAGCCTCTATAACAAACTTCGTACCCTCTCTAACAAAGTTAATCCTCACTCTAACAAAGTTCCTACCCCCTCTAACAAAGCTCCTACCCAATCTAACAAAGTTCTTATCCTCTCCAGCAAAGTTCGTATCCTCTATAACAAAATTCGTACCCTCTCTAACAAAGTTCGTACCCTCTCTGACAAAATTCGTACCCACTCTAACAAAGTTCATACCCACTCTAACAAAGTTTGTACCCTCTCTAATAAAGTTCGTACCCACTCTGACAAAGTTCGTACCCTATTTAACAAAGTTCGTACCCACTCTAACAAAGTTCGTACCCTCTTTGACAAAGTTCGTACCCACTCTAACAAAGTTCATACCCACTTTAACAAAGTTTGTACCCTCTCTAGCAAAGTTCGCATCCTCTATAACAAAGTTCGTACCCTCTCTAACAAAGTTCGTACCCACCCTAACAAAGCTCGCACCCTCTCTAGCAAAGTTCGCATCCTCTCTAACAAAGTTCGTACGCTCTCTAGCAAAGTTTGCATCCTCTCTAACAAAGTTCGTACCCTCTCTAACAAAGTTCGTACAGTCTCTAACAAAGTTCATACCCTCTCTAGCAAAGTTCGCATCCTCTATAAAAAAGTTCGTACTCTCTCTAACAAAGTTCGTACCCACTCTCACAAAGTTCGTACCCTCTCTAGCAAAGTTCGCATCCTCTTTAACAAAGTTCGTACCCTCTGTAGCAAAGTTCGCAGCCTCTATTACAAAGTTCGTAACCACAATAAAAAAATTCGTACCCTTTCTAGCAAAGTTCGTACCCTCTCCAGCAAAGTTCGCAGCCTCTATAATAAAGTTCGTACCCTCTCTAGCAAAGTTCCCATCCTCTCTAACAAAGTTCCTACCCACTCTGACAAAGTTCGTACCCTCTCTAATAAAGTTCGTACCCACTCTAACAAAGTTCGTACCCTCTCAAACAAAGTTCGTACCCACTATAACAAAGTTTGTACCCTCTCTAGCAAAGTTCCCATCCTCTATAACAAAGTTCGTACCCTCTCTAACAAAGTTCGTACCGTCTCTAACAAAGTTCGTACCCTCTCTAGAAAAGTTCGCATCCTCTCTAACAAAGTTCGTACCCTCTCTAATAAAGTTCGTACCCACTCTGACAAAGTTCGTACCCTGTTTAACAAAGTTCGTACCCACTCTAACAAAGTTCGTACCCTCTTTGACAAAGTTCGTACCCACTCTAACAAAGTTCATACCCACTCTAACAATTTTGTACCCTCTCTAGCAAAGTTCGCATCCTCTATAACAAAGTTCGTACCCTCTCTAACAAAGCTCGCACCCTCTCTAGCAAAGTTCGCATCCTCTCTAACAAAGTTCGTACGCTCTCTAGCAAAGTTCGCACCCTCTCTAACAAAGTTCGTACCCTCTCTAGCAAAGTTCGCATCCTCTATAAAAAAGCTCGTACCCTCTCTAACAAAGTTCGTACACACTCTCACAAAGTTCGTACCCTCTCTAGCAAAGTTCGCATCCTCTTTAACAAAGTTCGTACCCTCTTTAACAAAGTTCGTACCCACTCTAACAAATTTCGTACCCTCTATGACAAAGTTCGTATCCACTTTAAAAAAGTTCATCCCCACTCTAACAAAGTTCGTACCCTCTCCAGCAAAGTTCGTAGCCTCTATAACAAAGTTCGTACCCTCTCTAGCAAAGTTCGCATCCTCTCTAACAAAGTTCGTACCCTCTCTGACAAAGCTCGTACCCACTCTAAACAAGTTCAAACCCACTCTAACAAAGTTCGTGCCCTCTTTAACAAATTTCGTACCCTCTTTAACAAAGTTCGTACCCACTTTAACAAAGTTCGTACCCTCTCTGATAAAGCTCGTATCCACTCTAACAAAGTTCATCCGCACTCTAACAAAGTCCGTACCCTCTCCAGTCAAGTTCGCAGCCTCTATAACAAAGTTCGTACCCTCTCTAACAAAGTTTGTACCCACTCTAACCAAGTTCCTACCCTCTTTAGAAAAGTTCGCAGCCTCTATAACAAACTTCGTACCCTCTCTAACAAAGTTAAGCCTCACTCTAACAAAGTTCCTACCCCCTCTAACAAAGCTCCTACCCAATCTAACAAAGTTCCTATCCTCTCCAGCAAAGTTCGTATCCTCTATAACAAAATTCGTACCCTCTCTAACAAAGTTCGTACCCTCTCTGACAAAATTCGTACCCACTCTAACAAAGTTCATACCCACTCTAACAAAGTTTGTACCCTGTCTAGCAAAGTTCGCATCCTCTATAACAAAGTTCGTACCCTCTCCAACAAAGTTCGTACCCACTCTAACAAAGTTCGCACCCTCTCTAGCAAAGTTCACATCCTCTCTAACAAAGTTCGTACGCTTTTTAGCAAAGTTCGCGTCCTCTCTAACAAAGTTCGTACCCTCTCTAAGCAAAGTTCGCATCCTCTATAACAAATTTCATACCCTCTCTAACAAAGTTCATACCCACTCTCAGAAAGTTAGTACCCTCTCTAGCAAAGTTCGCATCCTCTTTAACAAAGTTCGTACCCTCTTTAACAAAGTTCGTACCCACTCTAACAAAGTTCATACCCTCTCTAGCAAAGTTCGCATCCTCTATAACAAAGTTCGTACCCTCTCTAACAAAGTTCATACCCACTCTCACAAAGTTTGTACCCTCTCTAGCAAAGTTCGCATCCTCTCTAACAAAGTTTGTACCCTCTCTAACACAGTTCATACCCACTCTAACAAAGTTCGTACCCTCTTTAACAAAGTTCGTACCCACTCTAACAAAGTTCGTACCCTCTCTAAAAAAGTTCATACCCACTTTAACAAAGTTCGTACCCTGTTTAACAAAGTTCGTACCCACTCTAACAAAGTTCGTACCCTCTTTGACAAAGTTCGTACCCACTCTAACAAAGTTCATACCCACTTTAACAAAGTTTGTACCCTCTCTAACAAAGTTCGCATCCTCTATAACAAAGTTCGTACCCTCTATAACAAATTTCGTACCCACCCTAACAAAGCTCGCACCCTCTCTAGCAAAGTTCGCATCCTCTCTAACAAAGTTCGTACGCTCTCTAGCAAAGCTTGCGTCCTCTCTAACAAAGTTCGTACCCTCTCTAACAAAGTTTGTACAGTCTCTAACAAAGTTCGTACCCTCTCTAGCAAAGTTCGCATCCTCTATAAAAAAGTTCGTACCCTCTCTAACAAAGTTCGTACCCACTCTCACAAAGTTCGTACCCTCTCTAGCAAAGTTCGCATCCTCTTTAACAAAGTTCGTACCCTCTGTAGCAAAGTTCGCAGCCTCTCTAATAAAGTTCCTACCCACTCTAAACAAGTTCAAACCCACTCTAACAAAGTTCGTGCCCTCTTTAACAAATTTCGTACCCTCTTTAACAAAGTTCGTACCCACTTTAACAAAGTTCGTACCCTCTCTGATAAAGCTCGTATCCACTCTAACAAAGTTCATCCGCACTCTAACAAAGTCCGTACCCTCTCCAGTAAAGTTCGCAGCCTCTATAACAAAGTTCGTACCCTCTCTAACAAAGTTTGTACCCACTCTAACCAAGTTCCTACCCTCTTTAGAAAAGTTCGCAGCCTCTATAACAAACTTCGTACCCTCTCTAACAAAGTTAATCCTCACTCTAACAAAGTTCCTACCCCCTCTAACAAAGCTCCTACCCAATCTAACAAAGTTCCTATCCTCTCCAGCAAAGTTCGTATCCTCTATAACAAAATTCGTACGCTCTCTAACAAAGTTCGTACCCTCCCTGACAAAATTCGTACCCACTCTAACAAAGTTCATACCCACTCTAACAAAGTTTGTACCCTGTCTAGCAAAGTTCGCATCCTCTATAACAAAGTTCGTACCCTCTCCAACAAAGTTCGTACCCACTCTAACAAAGTTCGCACCCTCTCTAGCAAAGTTCACATCCTCTCTAACAAAGTTCGTACGCTTTTTAGCAAAGTTCGCGTCCTCTCTAACAAAGTTCGTACCCTCTCTAAGCAAAGTTCGCATCCTCTATAACAAATTTCATACCCTCTCTAACAAAGTTCATACCCACTCTCAGAAAGTTCGTACCCTCTCTAGCAAAGTTCGCATCCTCTTTAACAAAGTTCGTACCCTCTTTAACAAAGTTCGTACCCACTCTAACAAAGTTCATACCCTCTCTAGCAAAGTTCGCATCCTCTATAACAAAGTTCGTACCCTCTCTAACAAAGTTCATACCCACTCTCACAAAGTTTGTACCCTCTCTAGCAAAGTTCGCATCCTCTCTAACAAAGTTTGTACCCTCTCTAACACAGTTCATACCCACTCTAACAAAGTTCGTACCCTCTTTAACAAAGTTCGTACCCACTCTAACAAAGTTCGTACCCTCTCTAAAAAAGTTCATACCCACTTTAACAAAGTTCGTACCCTGTTTAACAAAGTTCGTACCCACTCTAACAAAGTTCGTACCCTCTTTGACAAAGTTCGTACCCACTCTAACAAAGTTCATACCCACTTTAACAAAGTTTGTACCCTCTCTAGCAAAGTTCGCATCCTCTATAACAAAGTTCGTACCCTCTCTAACAAATTTCGTACCCACCCTAACAAAGCTCGCACCCTCTCTAGCAAAGTTCGCATCCTCTCTAACAAAGTTCGTACGCTCTCTAGCAAAGTTTGCGTCCTCTCTAACAAAGTTCGTACCCTCTCTAACAAAGTTCGTACAGTCTCTAACAAAGTTCATACCCTCTCTAGCAAAGTTCGCATCCTCTATAAAAAAGTTCGTACCCTCTCTAACAAAGTTCGTACCCACTCTCACAAAGTTCGTACCCTCTCTAGCAAAGTTCGCATCCTCTTTAACAAAGTTCGTACCCTCTGTAGCAAAGTTCGCAGCCTCTCTAATAAAGTTCCTACCCACTCTAAACAAGTTCAAACCCACTCTAACAAAGTTCATGCCCTCTTTAACAAATTTCGTACCCTCTTTAACAAAGTTCGTACCCACTTTAACAAAGTTCGTACCCTCTCTAACAAAGTTCGTACCCTCTCTAAAAAAGTTCGTACAGTCTCTAACAAAGTTCATACCCTCTCTAGCAAAGTTCGCATCCTCTATAAAAAAGTTCGTACCCTCTCTAACAAAGTTCGTACCCACTCTCACAAAGTTCGTACCCTCTCTAGCAAAGTTCGCATCCTCTTTAACAAAGTTCGTACCCTCTGTAGCAAAGTTCGCAGCCTCTCTAATAAAGTTCCTACCCACTCTAAACAAGTTCAAACCCACTCTAACAAATTTCGTGCCCTCTTTAACAAATTTCGTACCCTCTTTAACAAAGTTCGTACCCACTTTAACAAAGTTCGTACCCTCTCTGATAAAGCTCGTATCGACTCTAACAAAGTTCATCCGCACTCTAACAAAGTCCGTACCCTCTCCAGTAAATTCGCAGCCTCTATAACAAAGTTCGTACCCTCTCTAACAAAGTTTGTACCCACTCTAACCAAGTTCCTACCCTCTTTAGAAAAGTTCGCAGCCTCTATAACAAACTTCGTACCCTCTCTAACAAAGTTAATCCTCACTCTAACAAAGTTCCTACCCCCTCTAACAAAGCTCCTACCCAATCTAACAAAGTTCCTATCCTCTCCAGCAAAGTTCGTATCCTCTATAACAAAATTCGTACCCTCTCTAACAAAGTTCGTACCCTCTCTGACAAAATTTGTACCCACTCTAACAAAGTTCATACCCACTCTAACAAAGTTTGTACCCTCTCTAATAAAATTCGTACCCACTCTGATAAAGTTCGTACCCTATTTAACAAAGTTCGTACCCACTCTAACAAAGTTCGTACCCTCTTTGACAAAGTTCGTACCCACTCTAACAAAGTTCATACCCACTTTAACAAAGTTTGTACCCTCTCTAGCAAAGTTCGCATCCTCTATAACAAAGTTCGTACCCTCTCTAACAAAGTTCGTACCCACCCTAACAAAGTTCGTACCCACCCTAACAAAGCTCGCACCCTCTCTAGCAAAGTTCGCATCCTCTCTAACAAAGTTCGTACGCTCTCTAGCAAAGTTTGCATCCTCTCTAACAAAGTTCGTACCCTCTCTAACAAAGTTCGTACAGTCTCTAACAAAGTTCATACCCTCTCTAGCAAAGTTCGCATCCTCTATAAAAAAGTTCGTACCCTCTCTAACAAAGTTCGTACCCACTCTCACAAAGTTCGTACCCTCTCTAGCAAAGTTCGCATCCTCTTTAACAAAGTTCGTACCCTCTGTAGCAAAGTTCGCAGCCTCTATTACAAAGTTCGTAACCACAATAAAAAAATTCGTACCCCTTCTAGCAAAGTTCGTACCCTCTCCAGCAAAGTTCGCAGCCTCTATAATAAAGTTCGTACCCTCTCTAGCAAAGTTCCCATCCTCTCTAACAAAGTTCGTACCCTCTCTAATAAAGTTCCTACCCACTCTGACAAAGTTCGTACCCTCTCTAATAAAGTTCGTACCCACTCTAACAAAGTTCGTACCCTCTCAAACAAAGTTCGTACCCACTATAACAAAGTTTGTACCCTCTCTAGCAAAGTTCCCATCCTCTATAACAAAGTTCGTACCCTCTCTAACAAAGTTCGTACCGTCTCTAACAAAGTTCGTACCCTCTCTAGAAAAGTTCGTATCCTCTCTAACAAAGTTCGTACCCTCTCTAATAAAGTTCGTACCCACTCTGACAAAGTTCGTACCCTGTTTAACAAAGTTCGTACCCACTCTAACAAAGTTCGTACCCTCTTTGACAAAGTTCGTACCCACTCTAACAAAGTTCATACCCACTCTAACAATTTTGTACCCTCTCTAGCAAAGTTCGCATCCTCTATAACAAAGTTCGTACCCTCTCTAACAAAGTTCGTACCCACTCTAACAAAGCTCGCACCCTCTCTAGCAAAGTTCGCATCCTCTCTAACAAAGTTCGTACGCTCTCTAGCAAAGTTCGCATCCTCTCTAACAAAGTTCGTACCCTCTCTAGCAAAGTTCGCATCCTCTATAAAAAAGCTCGTACCCTCTCTAACAAAGTTCGTACACACTCTCACAAAGTTCGTACCCTCTCTAGCAAAGTTCGCATCCTCTTTAACAAAGTTCGTACCCTCTTTAACAAAGTTCGTACCCACTCTAACAAATTTCGTACCCTCTATGACAAAGTTCGTATCCACTTTAAAAAAGTTCATCCCCACTCTAACAAAGTTCGTACCCTCTCCAACAAAGTTCGTAGCCTCTATAACAAAGTTCGTACCCTCTCTAGCAAAGTTCGCATCCTCTCTAACAAAGTTCGTACCCTCTCTGACAAAGCTCGTACCCACTCTAAACAAGTTCAAACCCACTCTAACAAAGTTCGTGCCCTCTTTAACAAATTTCGTACCCTCTTTAACAAAGTTCGTACCCACTTTAACAAAGTTCGTATCCACTCTAACAAAGTTCATCCGCACTCTAACAAAGTCCGTACCCTCTCCAGTAAAGTTCGCAGCCTCTATAACAAAGTTCGTACCCTCTCTAACAAAGTTTGTACCCACTCTAACCAAGTTCCTACCCTCTTTAGAAAAGTTCGCAGCCTCTATAACAAAGTTCGTACCCTCTCTGACAAAATTCGTACCCACTCTAACAAAGTTCATACCCACTCTAACAAAGTTTGTACCCTGTCTAGCAAAGTTCGCATCCTCTATAACAAAGTTCGTACCCTCTCTAACAAAGTTCGTACCCACTCTAACAAAGTTCGCACCCTCTCTAGCAAAGTTCACATCCTCTCTAACAAAGTTCGTACGCTTTTTAGCAAAGTTCGCGTCCTCTCTAACAAAGTTCGTACCCTCTCTAAGCAAAGTTCGCATCCTCTATAACAAATTTCGTACCCTCTCTAACAAAGTTCATACCCACTCTCAGAAAGTTCGTACCCTCTCTAGCAAAGTTCGCATCCTCTTTAACAAAGTTCGTACCCTCTTTAACAAAGTTCGTACCCACTCTAACAAAGTTCATACCCTCTCTAGCAAAGTTCGCATCCTCTATAACAAAGTTCGTACCCTCTCTAACAAAGTTCATACCCACTCTCACAAAGTTTGTACCCTCTCTAGCAAAGTTCTCATCCTCTCTAACAAAGTTTGTACCCTCTCTAACACAGTTCATACCCACTCTAACAAAGTTCGTACCCTCTTTAACAAAGTTCGTACCCACTCTAACAAAGTTCGTACCCTCTCTAAAAAAGTTCATACCCACTTTAACAAAGTTCGTACCCTGTTTAACAAAGTTCGTACCCACTCTAACAAAGTTCGTACCCTCTTTGACAAAGTTCGTACCCACTCTAACAAAGTTCATACCCACTTTAACAAAGTTTGTACCCTCTCTAGCAAAGTTCGCATCCTCTATAACAAAGTTCGTACCCTCTCTAACAAATTTCGTACCCACCCTAACAAAGCTCGCACCCTCTCTAGCAAAGTTCGCATCCTCTCTAACAAAGTTCGTACGCTCTCTAGCAAAGTTTGCATCCTCTCTAACAAAGTTCGTACCCTCTCTAACAAAGTTCGTACAGTCTCTAACAAAGTTCATACCCTCTCTAGCAAAGTTCGCATCCTCTATAAAAAAGTTCGTACCCTCTCTAACAAAGTTCGTACCCACTCTCACAAAGTTCGTACCCTCTCTAGCAAAGTTCGCATCCTCTTTAACAAAGTTCGTACCCTCTGTAGCAAAGTTCGCAGCCTCTATTACAAAGTTCGTAACCACAATAAAAAAAGTCGTACCCTTTCTAGCAAAGTTCGTACCCTCTCCAGCAAAGTTCGCAGCCTCTATAATAAAGTTCGTACCCTCTCTAGCAAAGTTCCCATCCTCTCTAACAAAGTTCGTACCCTCTCTAATAAAGTTCCTGCCCACTCTGACAAAGTTCGTACCCTCTCTAATAAAGTTCGTACCCACTCTAACAAAGTTTGTACCCTCTCAAACAAAGTTCGTACCCACTATAACAAAGTTTGTACCCTCTCTAGCAAAGTTCCCATCCTCTATAACAAAGTTCGTACCCTCTCTAACAAAGTTCGTACCGTCTCTAACAAAGTTCGTACCCTCTCTAGCAAAGTTCCCATCCTCTCTAACAAAGTTCGTACCCTCTCTAATAAAGTTCCTACCCACTCTGACAAAGTTCGTACCCTCTCTAATAAAGTTCGTACCCACTCTAACAAAGTTCGTACCCTCTCAAACAAAGTTCGTACCCACTATAACAAAGTTTGTACCCTCTCTAACAATTTTGTACCCTCTCTAGCAAAGTTCGCATCCTCTATAACAAAGTTCGTACCCTCTCTAACAAAGTTCGTACCCACTCTACCAAAGTGCGTACCCTCTTTAACAAAGTTTGTACCCACTCTGACGAAGTTCATACCCACTCTGACAAAGTTCGTACCCTCTCTAACAAAGCTCGTACCCACTCTAACAAAGTTCATACCCATTCTAACAAAGTTCGTACCCTCTCTAACAAAGCTCGTACCCTCTTTAACAAAGTTTGTACCCACTCTAACAACGTTCGTACCCTCTCTGACAAAGCTCGTATCCACTCTAACATAGTTCATCTCCACTATAACAAAGTTCGTACCCTCTCCAGTAAAGTTCACAGCCTCTATAATGAAGTTTTTACCCTCTCTAGAAAAGTACGCATCCTCTCTAACAAAGTTCGTACCCTCTCTAATAAAGTTCGTACCCACTCTGACAAAGTTCGTACCCTCTTTAACAAAGTTCGTACCCACTCTAACAAAGTTCGTACCCTCTCTAAAAAAGTTCATACCCACTTTAACAAAGTTCGTACCCTCTCTAGCAGAGTTCGCATCCTCTATAACAAAGTTCGTACCGTCTCTAACAAAGTTCATACCCACTCTCACAAAGTTCGCACCCTCTCTAGCAAAGTTCGCATCCTCTCTAACAAACTTCATACCCTCTTTAACAAAGTTCGTACCCACTCTACCAAAGTTCGTACCCTCTTTAACAAAGTTTGTACCCACTCTGACAAAGTTCGTACCCACTCTGACAATGTTCGTACCCTCTCTAACAAAGCTCGTACCCACTCTAACAAAGTTCATACCCACTCTAACAAAGTTCGTACCCTCTTTAACAAAGTTCGTACCCTCTTTAACAAAGTTCGTACCCACTCTAACAAAGTTCGTACCCTCTCTGACAAAGCTCGTATCCACTCTGACAAAGTTCAACTCCACTATAACAAAGTTCGTACCCTCTCCAGTAAAGTTCGCAGCCTCTATAACAAAGTTTGTACCCTCTCTAGAAAAGTTCGCATCCTCTCTAACAAAGTTCGTACCCTCTCTAATAAAGTTCATACCCACTCTGACAAAGTTCGTACCCTCTTTAACAAAGTTCGTACCCACTCTAACAAAGTTCGTACCCTCTCGAAAAAAGTTGATACCCACTTTAACAAAGTTCGTACCCTCTCTAGGAGAGTTCGCATCCTCTATAACAAAGTTCGTACCCTCTCTAACAAAGTTCATACCCACTCTCACAAAGTTCGTACCCTCTCTAGCAAAGTTCGCATCCTCTTTAACAAAGTTCGTACCCTCTTTACCAAAGTTGCTACCCTCTCTAACAAAGTTCGTACCCATTCTAACAAAGTTCTTACCCATTTTAACAAAGTTTGTACCCTCTCTAGCAAAGTTCGCATCTTCTATAACAAAGTTCGTACCCTCTCTAACAAAGTTCATACGCACTCTCACAAAGTTCGTACCCTCTCTAGAAAAGTTCGCATCCTCTTTAACAAAGTTCGCACCCTCTTTAACAAAGTTCGTACCCACTCTGACAATGTTCGTACCCTCTCTAACAAAGCTCGTACCCACTCTAACAAAGTTCATACCCACTCTAACAAAGTTCGTACCCTCTTTAACAAAGTTCGTACCCTCTTTAACAAAGTTCGTACCCACTCTAACAAAGTTCGTACCCTCTCTGACAAAGCTCGTATCCACTCTGACAAAGTTCATCTCCACTATAACAAAGTTCGTACCCTCTCTAACAAAGTTCGCATCCTCTTTAACAAAGTTCGTACCCTCTTTAACAAAGTTCGTACCCACTCTAACAAAGTTCGTACCCTCTCTGACAAAGTTCGTATCCACTCTGATAAATATTATCCCCACTTTAACAAAGTTCGTACCCTCTCCAGGAAAGTTCGCAGCCTCTATAACAAAGTTCGTACCCTCTCTAGCAAAGTTCGCATCCTCTCTAATAAAGTTCGTACCCTCTCTAATAAAGTTCGTACCCACTCTGACAAAGTTCGTACCCTCCTTAAGAAAGTTCGTACCCACTCTAATAAAGTTCGTACCTACTCTGACAAAGTTCATACCCTCTTTAACAAAGTTCGTACCCTCTCTAACAAAGTTCATACCCACTCTCACAAAGTTCGTACCCTCTCTAGCAAAGCTCGCAGCCTCTCTAACAAAGTTCGTACCCTCTCTAATAAAGTTCGTACCCACTCTGACAAAGTTCGTACCCTCCTTAACAAAGTTCGTACCCACTCTAATAAAGTTCGTACCCACTCTGACAAAGTTCATACCCTTTTTAACAAAGTTCGTACCCACTCTAACAAAGTTCGTACCCTCTCTGACAAAGTTCGTACCCATTCTAACAAAGTTCCTACCCACTCTAACAAAGTCCGTACCCTCTCCAGGAAAGTTCGCAGCCTCTATAACAAAGTTCGTACCCTCTCTAACAAAGTTTGTACCCACTCTAACCAAGTTCCTACCCTCTTTAGAAAAGTTCGCAGCCTCTATAACAAAGTTCGTACCCTCTCTAACAAAGTTCATACTCACTCTAACAAAGTTCCTACCCCCTTTAACAAAGTTCGTACCCAATCTAACAAAGTTCCTATCCTCTCTAGCAAAGTTCGCATCCTCTTTAACAAAGTTCGTACCCTTTTTAACAAAGTTCGTACCCACTCTAATAAAGTTCGTACCCACTCTGACAAAGTTCATACCCTTTTTAACAAAGTTCGTACCCACTCTGACAAAGTTCCTACCCTCTTTAACAAAGTTCGCACCCACTCTAACAAAGTTCGTACCCTCTCTAACAAAACTCGTACCCATTCTAACAAAGTTCATACCCACTCTAACAAAGTTCGTACCCTCTCTAGCAAAGTTCGAATCCTCTTTAACAAAGTTCGTACCCTCTTTAACAAAGTTCGTACCCACTCTAACGAAGTTCGTACCCTCTCTCACAAAGTTCGTACCCTCTCTAGCAAAGTTCGCATCCTCTATAACAAAGTTCGTACCCTCTCTAACAGAGTTCATACCCACTCTCACAAAGTTCGTACCCTCTCTAGCAAAGTTCCCATCCTCTTTAACAAAGTTCGTACCCTCTTTAACAAAGTTCGTACCCACTCTAACAAAGTTTGTACCCTCTCTGACAAAGTTCGTATCCACTCTGACAAAGTTCGTACCCTCTCTGACAAAGTTCGTACCCTCTCTAGCAAAGTTCGCATCCTCTTTAACAAAGTTCGTACCCTCTTTAACAAAGTTCGTACCCACTCTAACAAAGTTCATACCCTCTCTCACAAAGTTCCTACCCTCTCTAGCAAAGTTCGCATCCTCTATAACAAAGTTCGTACCCTCTCTCACAAAGTTCGTACCCTCTCTAGCAACGTTCGCATCCTCTTTAACAAAGTTCGTACCCTCTTTAACAAAGTTCGTACCCACTCTAACAAAGTTCATACCCACTCTAACAAAGTTCGTACCCTCTCTAGCAAAGTTCGCATCCTCTATAACAAAGTTCGTACCCTCTCTAACAAAGTTCATACCCACTCTCACAAAGTTCGTACCCTCTCTAGCAAAGTTCGAATCCTCTTTAACAAAGTTCGTACCCTCTTTAACAAAGTTCGTACCCACTCTAACAAAGTTCGTCCCCTCTCCAACAAAGTTCGTCCCCTCTGTAACAAAGTTTGTACCCTCTCTAACAAAGTTCGTACACCCTCTAACAAAGTTCGTACCCACTCTAACAAAGTTCGTCCCCACTCTTTCAACGGTCATACCCACTCTAACAAAGTCCGTACCCACTCTAACAAAGTTCGTACCCTTTTTAACAAAGTTCGTACCCACTCTAATAAAGTTCGTACCCACTCTGACAAAGTTCATACCCTTTTTAACAAAGTTCGTACCCACTCTGACAAAGTTCGTACCCTCTTTAACAAAGTTCGCACCCACTCTAACAAAGTTCGTACCCTCTCTAACAAAGCTCGTACCCACTCTAACAAAGTTCATACCCACTCTAACAAAGTTCGTACCCTCTCTAGCAAAGTTCGAATCCTCTTTAACAAAGTTCGTACCCTCTTTAACAAAGTTCGTACCCACTCTAACAAAGTTCGTACCCTCTCTCACAAAGTTCGTACCCTCTCTAGCAAAGTTCGCATCCTCTATAACAAAGTTCGTACCCTCTCTAACAGAGTTCATACCCACTCTCGCAAAGTTCGTACCCTCTCTAGCAAAGTTCGCATCCTCTTTAACAAAGTTCGTACCCTCTTTAACAAAGTTCGTACCCACTCTAACAAAGTTTGTACCCTCTCTGACAAAGTTCGTATCCACTCTGACAAAGTTCGTACCCTCTCTGACAAAGTTCGTACCCTCTCTAGCAAAGTTCGCATCCTCTTTAACAAAGTTCGTACCCTCTTTAACAAAGTTCGTACCCACTCTAACAAAGTTCATACCCTCTCTCACAAAGTTCGTACCCTCTCTAGTAAAGTTCGCATCCTCTATAACAAAGTTCGTACCCTCTCTCACAAAGTTCATACCCTCTCTAGCAAAGTTCGCATCCTTTTTAACAAAGTTCGTACCCTCTTTAACAAAGTTCGTACCCACTCTAACAAAGTTCATACCCACTCTAGCAAAGTTCATACCCTCTCTAGCAAAGTTCGCATCCTCTATAACAAAGTTCGTACCCTCTCTAACAAAGTTCATACCCACTCTCACAAAGTTCGTACCCTCTCTAGCAAAGTTCGAATCCTCTTTAACAAAGTTCGTACCCTCTTTAGCAAAGTTCGTACCCACTCTAACAAAGTTCGTCCCCTCTCCAACAAAGTTCGTCCCCTCTGTAACAAAGTTTGTACCCTCTCTAACAAAGTTCGTACACCCTCTAACAAAGTTCGTACCCACTCTAACAAAGTTCGTCCCCACTCTTTCAACGGTCATACCCACTCTAACAAAGTCCGTACCCACTCTAACAAAGTTCGTACCCACTCTAACAAAGTTCGTCCTTACTCTAACAAAGTTCGTACCCTCTCTAACAAAGTTCCTTCCCTCTCTAACAAAGTTCGTCCCATCTCTCACAAAGTTCGTACCCCCTTTAACAAAGTTCCTACCCACTCTAACAAAGTTCGTCCCCACTCTAACAAAGTTCGTACCCTCTCTAACAAAGTTCCTTCCCTATCTAACAAAGTTCGTACCCTCTCTAACAAAGTTCGTACACCCTCTAACAAAGTTCGTACCCACTCTAACAAAGTTCGTCCCCACTCTTTCAAAGGTCATACCCACTCTAACAAAGTTCGTACCCACTCTGACAAAGTTCGTCCCCACTCTAACAAAGTTCGTACCCTCTTTAACAAAGTTCCTTGCCTCTCTAACAAAGTTCGTCCCCTCTCTCACAAAGTTCGTTCCCCCTTTAATAAAGTTCGCACCCACTCTAACAAAATTCGTCCCCACTCTAACAAAGTTCCTTCCCTATCTAACAAAGTTCGTACCCTCTCTAACAAAGTTCGTACACCCTCTAACCAAGTTCGTCCCCTCTCTAACAAAGTTCGTACCCTCTCTAACAAAGTTCCTTCCCTCTCTAACAAAGTTCGTCCCATCTCTCACAAAGTTCGTACCCCCTTTAACAAAGTTCCTACCCACTCTAACAAAGTTCGTCCCCACTCTAACAAAGTTCATACCCTCTCTAACAAAGTTCGTAGACCCTCTAACAAAGTTCGTACCCACTCTAACAAAGTTCGTCCCCAATCTTTCAAAGGTCATACCCACTCTAACAAAGTTCGTACCCTCTCTAACAAAGTTCGTACCCTCTCTAACAAGGTTCGTACACCCTTTAACCAAGTTCGTACCCACTCTAACAAAGTTCGTACCCACTCTAACAAAGTTCGTAACCCCTCTAACAAAGTTCGTCCCCTCTCTAACAAAGTTCGTACCCTCTCTAACAAAGTTCGTACACCCTCTAACAAAGTTCGTCCCCACTCTAACAAAGTTCGTACCCACTCTAATAAAGTTCATACCCTCTCTCACAAAGTTCGTACCCTCTTTAACAAAGTTCGTACCCACTCTAACAAAGTTCATACCCTCTCTCACAAAGTTCGTACCCTCTCTAGTAAAGTTCACATCCTCTATAACAAAGTTCGTACCCTCTCTCACAAAGTTCCCATCCTTTTTAACAAAGTTCGTACCTTCTTTAACAAAGTTCGTACCCACTCTAACAAAGTTCATACCCTCTCTAGCAAAGTTCGCATCCTCTATAACAAAGTTCGTACCCTCTCTAACAAAGTTCCTTGCCTCTCTAACAAAGTTCGTCCCCTCTCTCACAAAGTTCGTTCCCCCTTTAATAAAGTTCGTACCCACTCTAACAAAGTTCGTCCCCACTCTAACAAAGTTCGTACCCTCTCTAACAAAGTTCCTTCCCTATCTAACAAAGTTCGTATCCTCTCTAACAAAGTTCGTACACCCTCTAACCAAGTTCGTCCCCTCTCTAACAAAGTTCGTACCCTCTCTAACAAAGTTCCTTCCCTCTCTAACAAAGTTCGTCCCATCTCTCACAAAGTTCGTACCCCCTTTAACAAAGTTCCTACCCACTCTAACAAAGTTCGTCCCCACTCTAACAAAGTTCGTACCCTCTCTAACAAAGTTCGTACACCCTCTAACAAAGTTCGTACCCACTCTAACAAAGTTCGTCCCCACTCTTTCAAAGGTCATACCCACTCTAACAAAGTTCGTACCCTCTCTAACAAAGTTCGTACCCTCTCTAACAAGGTTCGTACACCCTTTAACCAAGTTCGTACCCACTCTAACAAAGTTCGTACCCACTCTAACAAAGTTCGTAACCCCTCTAACAAAGTTCGTCCCCTCTCTAACAAACTTCGTACCCTCTCTAACAAAGTTCGTACACCCTCTAACAAAGTTCGTCCCCACTCTAACAAAGTTCGTACCCACTCTAATAAAGTTCATACCCTCTCTCACAAAGTTCGTACCCTCTTTAACAAAGTTCGTACCCACTCTAACAGAGTTCATACCCTCTCTCACAAAGTTCGTACCCTCTCTAGTAAAGTTCGCATCCTCTATAACAAAGTTCGTACCCTCTCTCACAAAGTTCGCATCCTTTTTAACAAAGTTCGTACCCTCTTTAACAAAGTTCGTACCCTCTCTAACAAAGTTCATACCCACTCTCACAAAGTTCGTACCCTCTCTAGCAAAGTTCGAATCCTCTTTAACAAAGTTCGTACCCTCTTTAGCAAAGTTCGTACCCACTCTAACAAAGTTCGTCCCCTCTCCAACAAAGTTCGTCCCCTCTGTAACAAAGTTTGTACCCTCTCTAACAAAGTTCGTACACCCTCTAACAAAGTTCGTACCCACTCTAACAAAGTTCGTCCCCACTCTTTCAACGGTCATACCCACTCTAACAAAGTCCGTACCCACTCTAACAAAGTTCGTACCCACTCTAACAAAGTTCGTCCTTACTCTAACAAAGTTCGTACCCTCTCTAACAAAGTTCCTTCCCTCTCTAACAAAGTTCGTCCCATCTCTCACAAAGTTCGTACCCCCTTTAACAAAGTTCCTACCCACTCTAACAAAGTTCGTCCCCACTCTAACAAAGTTCGTACCCTCTCTAACAAAGTTCCTTCCCTATCTAACAAAGTTCGTACCCTCTCTAACAAAGTTCGTACACCCTCTAACAAAGTTCGTACCCACTCTAACAAAGTTCGTCCCCACTCTTTCAAAGGTCATACCCACTCTAACAAAGTTCGTACCCTCTCTAACAAAGTTCCTTCCCTCTCTAACAAAGTTCGTACCCTCTCTAACAAGGTTCGTACACCCTTTAACCAAGTTCGTACCCACTCTAACAAAGTTCGTACCCACTCTAACAAAGTTCGTAACCCCTCTAACAAATTTCGTCCCCTCTCTAACAAAGTTCGTACCCTCTCTAACAAAGTTCGTACACCCTCTAACAAAGTTCGTCCCCACTCTAACAAAGTTCGTACCCTCTCTAACAAAGTTCCTTCCCTATCTAACAAAGTTCGTACCCTCTCTAACAAAGTTCGTACCCTCTCTAACAAGGTTCGTACACGCTCTAACCAAGTTCATACCCACTCTAACAAAGTTCGTCCCCTCTCTAACAAAGTTCGTCCCCTATCTAACAAAGTTCGTACCCTCTCTAACAAAGTTCGTACACCCTCTAACAAAGTTCGTACCCACTCTAACAAAGTTCGTCCCCACTCTTTCAAAGGTCATACCCACTCTAACAAAGTTCGTACCCACTCTAACAAAGTTCGTACCCAGTCTGACAAAGTTCGTCCCCACTCTAACAAAGTTCGTACCCTCTCTAACAAAGTTCCTTGCCTCTCTAACAAAGTTCGTCCCCTCTCTCACAAAGTTCGTTCCCCCTTTAATAAAGTTCGTACCCACTCTAACAAAGTTCGTCCCCACTCTAACAAAGTTCGTACCCTCTCTAACAAAGTTCCTTCCCTATCTAACAAAGTTCGTACCCTCTCTAACAAAGTTCGTACACCCTCTAACCAAGTTCGTCCCCTCTCTAACAAAGTTCGTCCCCTCTCTCACAAAGTTCGTACCCCCTTTAACAAAGTTCGTACCCTCTCTAACAAAGTTCCTTCCCTCTCCAACAAAGTTCGTCCCCTCTGTAACAAAGTTTGTACCCACTCTAACAAAGTTCGTCCCCACTCTTTCAAAGGTCATACCCACTCTAACAAAGTTCGTACCCTCTCTAACAAAGTTCCTTCCCTCTCTAACAAAGTTCGTACCCTCTCTAACAAGGTTCGTACACCCTTTAACCAAGTTCGTACCCACTCTAACAAAGTTCGTACCCACTCTAACAAAGTTCGTAACCCCTCTAACAAAGTTCGTCCCCTCTCTAACAAAGTTCGTACCCTCTCTAACAAAGTTCGTACACCCTCTAACAAAGTTCGTCCCCACTCTAACAAAGTTCGTACCCTCTCTAACAAAGTTCCTTCCCTATCTAACAAAGTTCGTACCCTCTCTAACAAAGTTCGTACCCTCTCTAACAAGGTTCGTACACGCTCTAACCAAGTTCGTACCCACTCTAACAAAGTTCGTCCCCTCTCTAACAAAGTTCGTCCCCTATCTAACAAAGTTCGTACCCTCTCTAACAAAGTTCGTACACCCTCTAACAAAGTTCGTACCCACTCTAACAAAGTTCGTCCCCACTCTTTCAAAGGTCATACCCACTCTAACAAAGTTCGTACCCACTCTAACAAAGTTCGTACCCAGTCTGACAAAGTTCGTCCCCACTCTAACAAAGTTCGTACCCTCTCTAACAAAGTTCCTTGCCTCTCTAACAAAGTTCGTCCCCTCTCTCACAAAGTTCGTTCCCCCTTTAATAAAGTTCGTACCCACTCTAACAAAGTTCGTCCCCACTCTAACAAAGTTCGTACCCTCTCTAACCAAGTTCCTTCCCTATCTAACAAAGTTCGTACCCTCTCTAACAAAGTTCGTACACCCTCTAACCAAGTTCGTCCCCTCTCTAACAAAGTTCGTCCCCTCTCTCACAAAGTTCGTACCCCCTTTAACAAAGTTCGTACCCTCTCTAACAAAGTTCCTTCCCTCTCCAACAAAGTTCGTCCCCTCTGTAACAAAGTTTGTACCCACTCTAACAAAGTTCGTCCCCACTCTTTCAACGGTCATACCCACTCTAACAAAGTCCGTACCCACTCTAACAAAGTTCGTACCCACTCTAACAAAGTTCGTCCTTACTCTAACAAAGTTCGTACCCTCTCTAACAAAGTTCCTTCCCTCTCTAACAAAGTTCGTCCCATCTCTCACAAAGTTCGTACCCCCTTTAACAAAGTTCCTACCCACTCTATCAAAGTTCGTCCCCACTCTAACAAAGTTCGTACCCTCTCTAACAAAGTTCCTTCCCTATCTAACAAAGTTCGTACCCTCTCTAACAAAGTTCGTACACCCTCTAACAAAGTTCGTACCCACTCTAACAAAGTTCGTCCCCACTCTTTCAAAGGTCATACCCACTCTAACAAAGTTCGTACCCACTCTGACAAAGTTCGTCCCCACTCCAACAAAGTTCGTACCCTCTCTAACAAAGTTCCTTGCCTCTCTAACAAAGTTCGTCCCCTCTCTCACAAAGTTCGTTCCCCCTTTAATAAAGTTCGTACCCACTCTAACAAAGTTCGTCCCCACTCTAACAAAGTTCGTACCCTCTCTAACAAAGTTCCTTCCCTATCTAACAAAGTTCGTACCCTCTCTAACAAAGTTCGTACACCCTCTAACCAAGTTCGTCCCCTCTCTAACAAAGTTCGTACCCTCTCTAACAAAGTTCATACCCTCTCTCACAAAGTTCGTACCCTCTCTAGTAAAGTTCGCATCCTCTATAACAAAGTTCGTACCCTCTCTCACAAAGTTCATACCCTCTCTAGCAAAGTTCGCATCCTTTTTAACAAAGTTCGTACCCTCTTTAACAAAGTTCGTACCCACTCTAACAAAGTTCATACCCACTCTAGCAAAGTTCATACCCTCTCTAGCAAAGTTCGCATCCTCTATAACAAAGTTCGTACCCTCTCTAACAAAGTTCATACCCACTCTCACAAAGTTCGTACCCTCTCTAGCAAAGTTCGAATCCTCTTTAACAAAGTTCGTACCCTCTTTAGCAAAGTTCGTACCCACTCTAACAAAGTTCGTCCCCTCTCCAACAAAGTTCGTCCCCTCTGTAACAAAGTTTGTACCCTCTCTAACAAAGTTCGTACACCCTCTAACAAAGTTCGTACCCACTCTAACAAAGTTCGTCCCCACTCTTTCAACGGTCATACCCACTCTAACAAAGTCCGTACCCACTCTAACAAAGTTCGTACCCACTCTAACAAAGTTCGTCCTTACTCTAACAAAGTTCGTACCCTCTCTAACAAAGTTCCTTCCCTCTCTAACAAAGTTCGTCCCATCTCTCACAAAGTTCGTACCCCCTTTAACAAAGTTCCTACCCACTCTAACAAAGTTCGTCCCCACTCTAACAAAGTTCGTACCCTCTCTAACAAAGTTCCTTCCCTATCTAACAAAGTTCGTACCCTCTCTAACAAAGTTCGTACACCCTCTAACAAAGTTCGTACCCACTCTAACAAAGTTCGTCCCCACTCTTTCAAAGGTCATACCCACTCTAACAAAGTTCGTACCCACTCTGACAAAGTTCGTCCCCACTCTAACAAAGTTCGTACCCTCTCTAACAAAGTTCCTTGCCTCTCTAACAAAGTTCGTCCCCTCTCTCACAAAGTTCGTTCCCCCTTTAATAAAGTTCGCACCCACTCTAACAAAGTTCGTCCCCACTCTAACAAAGTTCCTTCCCTATCTAACAAAGTTCGTACCCTCTCTAACAAAGTTCGTACACCCTCTAACCAAGTTCGTCCCCTCTCTAACAAAGTTCGTACCCTCTCTAACAAAGTTCCTTCCCTCTCTAACAAAGTTCGTCCCATCTCTCACAAAGTTCGTACCCCCTTTAACAAAGTTCCTACCCACTCTAACAAAGTTCGTCCCCACTCTAACAAAGTTCATACCCTCTCTAACAAAGTTCGTAGACCCTCTAACAAAGTTCGTACCCACTCTAACAAAGTTCGTCCCCAATCTTTCAAAGGTCATACCCACTCTAACAAAGTTCGTACCCTCTCTAACAAAGTTCGTACCCTCTCTAACAAGGTTCGTACACCCTTTAAGCAAGTTCGTACCCACTCTAACAAAGTTCGTACCCACTCTAACAAAGTTCGTAACCCCTCTAACAAAGTTCGTCCCCTCTCTAACAAAGTTCGTACCCTCTCTAACAAAGTTCGTACACCCTCTAACAAAGTTCGTCCCCACTCTAACAAAGTTCGTACCCACTCTAATAAAGTTCATACCCTCTCTCACAAAGTTCGTACCCTCTTTAACAAAGTTCGTACCCACTCTAACAAAGTTCATACCCTCTCTCACAAAGTTCGTACCCTCTCTAGTAAAGTTCGCATCCTCTATAACAAAGTTCGTACCCTCTCTCACAAAGTTCCCATCCTTTTTAACAAAGTTCGTACCCTCTTTAACAAAGTTCGTACCCACTCTAACAAAGTTCATACCCTCTCTAGCAAAGTTCGCATCCTCTATAACAAAGTTCGTACCCTCTCTAACAAAGTTCCTTGCCTCTCTAACAAAGTTCGTCCCCTCTCTCACAAAGTTCGTTCCCCCTTTAATAAAGTTCGTACCCACTCTAACAAAGTTCGTCCCCACTCTAACAAAGTTCGTACCCTCTCTAACAAAGTTCCTTCCCTATCTAACAAAGTTCGTATCCTCTCTAACAAAGTTCGTACACCCTCTAACCAAGTTCGTCCCCTCTCTAACAAAGTTCGTACCCTCTCTAACAAAGTTCCTTCCCTATCTAACAAAGTTCGTATCCTCTCTAACAAAGTTCGTACACCCTCTAACCAAGTTCGTCCCCTCTCTAACAAAGTTCGTCCCCACTCTAACAAAGTTCATACCCTCTCTAACAAAGTTCGTAGACCCTCTAACAAAGTTCGTACCCACTCTAACAAAGTTCGTCCCCAATCTTTCAAAGGTCATACCCACTCTAACAAAGTTCGTACCCTCTCTAACAAAGTTCGTACCCTCTCTAACAAGGTTCGTACACCCTTTAAGCAAGTTCGTACCCACTCTAACAAAGTTCGTACCCACTCTAACAAAGTTCGTAACCCCTCTAACAAAGTTCGTCCCCTCTCTAACAAAGTTCGTACCCTCTCTAACAAAGTTCGTACACCCTCTAACAAAGTTCGTCCCCACTCTAACAAAGTTCGTACCCACTCTAATAAAGTTCATACCCTCTCTCACAAAGTTCGTACCCTCTTTAACAAAGTTCGTACCCACTCTAACAAAGTTCATACCCTCTCTCACAAAGTTCGTACCCTCTCTAGTAAAGTTCGCATCCTCTATAACAAAGTTCGTACCCTCTCTCACAAAGTTCCCATCCTTTTTAACAAAGTTCGTACCCTCTTTAACAAAGTTCGTACCCACTCTAACAAAGTTCATACCCTCTCTAGCAAAGTTCGCATCCTCTATAACAAAGTTCGTACCCTCTCTAACAAAGTTCCTTGCCTCTCTAACAAAGTTCGTCCCCTCTCTCACAAAGTTCGTTCCCCCTTTAATAAAGTTCGTACCCACTCTAACAAAGTTCGTCCCCACTCTAACAAAGTTCGTACCCTCTCTAACAAAGTTCCTTCCCTATCTAACAAAGTTCGTATCCTCTCTAACAAAGTTCGTACACCCTCTAACCAAGTTCGTCCCCTCTCTAACAAAGTTCGTACCCTCTCTAACAAAGTTCCTTCCCTCTCTAACAAAGTTCGTCCCATCTCTCACAAAGTTCGTACCCCCTTTAACAAAGTTCCTACCCACTCTAACAAAGTTCGTCCCCACTCTAACAAAGTTCGTACCCTCTCTAACAAAGTTCGTACACCCTCTAACAAAGTTCGTACCCACTCTAACAAAGTTCGTCCCCACTCTTTCAAAGGTCATACCCACTCTAACAAAGTTCGTACCCTCTCTAACAAAGTTCGTACCCTCTCTAACAAGGTTCGTACACCCTTTAACCAAGTTCGTACCCACTCTAACAAAGTTCGTACCCACTCTAACAAAGTTCGTAACCCCTCTAACAAAGTTCGTCCCCTCTCTAACAAACTTCGTACCCTCTCTAACAAAGTTCGTACACCCTCTAACAAAGTTCGTCCCCACTCTAACAAAGTTCGTACCCACTCTAATAAAGTTCATACCCTCTCTCACAAAGTTCGTACCCTCTTTAACAAAGTTCGTACCCACTCTAACAGAGTTCATACCCTCTCTCACAAAGTTCGTACCCTCTCTAGTAAAGTTCGTATCCTCTATAACAAAGTTCGTACCCTCTCTCACAAAGTTCGCATCCTTTTTAACAAAGTTCGTACCCTCTTTAACAAAGTTCGTACCCACTCTAACAAAGTTCATACCCACTCTAACAAAGTTCATACCCTCTCTAGCAAAGTTCGCATCCTCTATAACAAAGTTCGTACCCTCTCTAACAAAGTTCATACCCACTCTCACAAAGTTCGTTCCCTCTCTAGCAAAGTTCGAATCCTCTTTAACAAAGTTCGTACCCTCTTTAGCAAAGTTCGTACCCACTCTAACAAAGTTCGTCCCCTCTCCAACAAAGTTCGTCCCCTCTGTAACAAAGTTTGTACCCTCTCTAACAAAGTTCGTACACCCTCTAACAAAGTTCGTACCCACTCTAACAAAGTTCGTCCCCACTCTTTCAACGGTCATACCCACTCTAACAAAGTCCGTACCCACTCTAACAAAGTTCGTACCCACTCTAACAAAGTTCGTCCTTACTCTAACAAAGTTCGTACCCTCTCTAACAAAGTTCCTTCCCTCTCTAACAAAGTTCGTCCCATCTCTCACAAAGTTCGTACCCCCTTTAACAAAGTTCCTACCCACTCTAACAAAGTTCGTCCCCACTCTAACAAAGTTCGTACCCTCTCTAACAAAGTTCCTTCCCTATCTAACAAAGTTCGTACCCTCTCTAACAAAGTTCGTACACCCTCTAACAAAGTTCGTACCCACTCTAACAAAGTTCGTCCCCACTCTTTCAAAGGTCATACCCACTCTAACAAAGTTCGTACCCTCTCTAACAAAGTTCCTTCCCTCTCTAACAAAGTTCGTACCCTCTCTAACAAGGTTCGTACACCCTTTAACCAAGTTCGTACCCACTCTAACAAAGTTCGTACCCACTCTAACAAAGTTCGTAACCCCTCTAACAAAGTTCGTCCCCTCTCTAACAAAGTTCGTACCCTCTCTAACAAAGTTCGTACACCCTCTAACAAAGTTCGTCCCCACTCTAACAAAGTTCGTACCCTCTCTAACAAAGTTCCTTCCCTATCTAACAAAGTTCGTACCCTCTCTAACAAAGTTCGTACCCTCTCTAACAAGGTTCGTACACGCTCTAACCAAGTTCGTACCCACTCTAACAAAGTTCGTCCCCTCTCTAACAAAGTTCGTCCCCTATCTAACAAAGTTCGTACCCTCTCTAACAAAGTTCGTACACCCTCTAACAAAGTTCGTACCCACTCTAACAAAGTTCGTACCCAGTCTGACAAAGTTCGTCCCCACTCTAACAAAGTTCGTACCCTCTCTAACAAAGTTCCTTGCCTCTCTAACAAAGTTCGTCCCCTCTCTCACAAAGTTCGTTCCCCCTTTAATAAAGTTCGTACCCACTCTAACAAAGTTCGTCCCCACTCTAACAAAGTTCGTACCCTCTCTAACCAAGTTCCTTCCCTATCTAACAAAGTTCGTACCCTCTCTAACAAAGTTCGTACACCCTCTAACCAAGTTCGTCCCCTCTCTAACAAAGTTCGTCCCCTCTCTCACAAAGTTCGTACCCCCTTTAACAAAGTTCGTACCCTCTCTAACAAAGTTCCTTCCCTCTCCAACAAAGTTCGTCCCCTCTGTAACAAAGTTTGTACCCACTCTAACAAAGTTCGTCCCCACTCTTTCAACGGTCATACCCACTCTAACAAAGTCCGTACCCACTCTAACAAAGTTCGTACCCACTCTAACAAAGTTCGTCCTTACTCTAACAAAGTTCGTACCCTCTCTAACAAAGTTCCTTCCCTCTCTAACAAAGTTCGTCCCATCTCTCACAAAGTTCGTACCCCCTTTAACAACGTTCCTACCCACTCTAACAAAGTTCGTCCCCACTCTAACAAAGTTCGTACCCTCTCTAACAAAGTTCCTTTCCTATCTAACAAAGTTCGTACCCTCTCTAACAAAGTTCGTACACCCTCTAACAAAGTTCGTACCCACTCTAACAAAGTTCGTCCCCACTCTTTCAAAGGTCATACCCACTCTAACAAAGTTCGTACCCACTCTGACAAAGTTCGTCCCCACTCTAACAAAGTTCGTACCCTCTCTAACAAAGTTCCTTGCCTCTCTAACAAAGTTCGTCCCCTCTCTCACAAAGTTCGTTCCCCCTTTAATAAAGTTCGTACCCACTCTAACAAAGTTCGTCCCCACTCTAACAAAGTTCGTACCCTCTCTAACAAAGTTCCTTCCCTATCTAACAAAGTTCGTACCCTCTCTAACAAAGTTCGTACACCCTCTAACCAAGTTCGTCCCCTCTCTAACAAAGTTCGTACCCTCTCTAACAAAGTTCCTTCCCTCTCTAACAAAGTTCGTCCCATCTCTCACAAAGTTCGTACCCCCTTTAACAAAGTTCCTACCCACTCTAACAAAGTTCGTCCCCACTCTAACAAAGTTCGTACCCTCTCTAACAAAGTTCGTACACCCTCTAACAAAGTTCATACCCACTCTAACAAAGTTCGTCCCCACTCTTTCAAAGGTCATACCCACTCTAACAAAGTTCGTACCCTCTCTAACAAAGTTCGTACCCACTCTAACAAAGTTCGTACCCACTCTAACAAAGTTCGTAACCCCTCTAACAAAGTTCGTCCCCTCTCTAACAAAGTTCGTACCCTCTCTAACAAAGTTCGTACACCCTCTAACAAAGTTCGTCCCCACTCTAACAAAGTTCGTACCCACTCTAATAAAGTTCATACCCTCTCTCACAAAGTTCGTACCCTCTTTAACAAAGTTCGTACCCACTCTAACAAAGTTCATACCCTCTCTCACAAAGTTCGTACCCTCTCTAGTAAAGTTCGCATCCTCTATAACAAAGTTCGTACCCTCTCTCACAAAGTTCGCATCCTTTTTAACAAAGTTCGTACCCTCTTTAACAAAGTTCGTACCCACTCTAACAAAGTTCATACCCTCTCTCACAAAGTTCGTACCCTCTCTAGTAAAGTTCGCATCCTCTATAACAAAGTTCGTACCCTCTCTCACAAAGTTCGCATCCTTTTTAACAAAGTTCGTACCCTCTTTAACAAAGTTCGTACCCACTCTAACAAAGTTCATACCCACTCTAACAAAGTTCATACCCTCTCTAGCAAAGTTCGCATCCTCTATAACAAAGTTCGTACCCTCTCTAACAAAGTTCATACCCACTCTCACAAAGTTCGTACCCTCTCTAGCAAAGTTCGAATCCTCTTTAACAAAGTTCGTACCCTCTTTAGCAAAGTTCGTACCCACTCTAACAAAGTTCGTCCCCTCTCCAACAAAGTTCGTCCCCTCTGTAACAAAGTTTGTACCCTCTCTAACAAAGTTCGTACACCCTCTAACAAAGTTCGTACCCACTCTAACAAAGTTCGTCCCCACTCTTTCAACGGTCATACCCACTCTAAAAAAGTCCGTACCCACTCTAACAAAGTTCGTACCCACTCTAACAAAGTTCGTCCTTACTCTAACAAAGTTCGTACCCTCTCTAACAAAGTTCCTTCCCTCTCTAACAAAGTTCGTCCCATCTCTCACAAAGTTCGTACCCCCTTTAACAACGTTCCTACCCACTCTAACAAAGTTCGTCCCCACTCTAACAAAGTTCGTACCCTCTCTAACAAAGTTCCTTTCCTATCTAACAAAGTTCGTACCCTCTCTAACAAAGTTCGTACACCCTCTAACAAAGTTCGTACCCACTCTAACAAAGTTCGTCCCCACTCTTTCAAAGGTCATACCCACTCTAACAAAGTTCGTACCCGCTCTAACAAAGTTCCTTCCCTCTCTAACAAAGTTCGTACCCTCTCTAACAAGGTTCGTACACCCTTTAACCAAGTTCGTACCCACTCTAACAAAGTTCGTACCCACTCTAACAAAGTTCGTAACCCCTCTAACAAAGTTCGTCCCCTCTCTAACAAAGTTCGTACCCTCTCTAACAAAGTTCGTACACCCTCTAACAAAGTTCGTCCCCACTCTAACAAAGTTCGTACCCTCTCTAACAAAGTTCGTACACCCTCTAACAAAGTTCATACCCACTCTAACAAAGTTCGTCCCCACTCTTTCAAAGGTCATACCCACTCTAACAAAGTTCGTACCCTCTCTAACAAAGTTCGTACCCACTCTAACAAAGTTCGTACCCACTCTAACAAAGTTCGTAACCCCTCTAACAAAGTTCGTCCCCTCTCTAACAAAGTTCGTACCCTCTCTAACAAAGTTCGTACACCCTCTAACAAAGTTCGTCCCCACTCTAACAAAGTTCGTACCCACTCTAATAAAGTTCATACCCTCTCTCACAAAGTTCGTACCCTCTTTAACAAAGTTCGTACCCACTCTAACAAAGTTCATACCCTCTCTCACAAAGTTCGTACCCTCTCTAGTAAAGTTCGCATCCTCTATAACAAAGTTCGTACCCTCTCTCACAAAGTTCGCATCCTTTTTAACAAAGTTCGTACCCTCTTTAACAAAGTTCGTACCCACTCTAACAAAGTTCATACCCACTCTAACAAAGTTCATACCCTCTCTAGCAAAGTTCGCATCCTCTATAACAAAGTTCGTACCCTCTCTAACAAAGTTCATACCCACTCTCACAAAGTTCGTACCCTCTCTAGCAAAGTTCGAATCCTCTTTAACAAAGTTCGTACCCTCTTTAGCAAAGTTCGTACCCACTCTAACAAAGTTCGTCCCCTCTCCAACAAAGTTCGTCCCCTCTGTAACAAAGTTTGTACCCTCTCTAACAAAGTTCGTACACCCTCTAACAAAGTTCGTACCCACTCTAACAAAGTTCGTCCCCACTCTTTCAACGGTCATACCCACTCTAACAAAGTCCGTACCCACTCTAACAAAGTTCGTACCCACTCTAACAAAGTTCGTCCTTACTCTAACAAAGTTCGTACCCTCTCTAACAAAGTTCCTTCCCTCTCTAACAAAGTTCGTCCCATCTCTCACAAAGTTCGTACCCCCTTTAACAACGTTCCTACCCACTCTAACAAAGTTCGTCCCCACTCTAACAAAGTTCGTACCCTCTCTAACAAAGTTCCTTTCCTATCTAACAAAGTTCGTACCCTCTCTAACAAAGTTCGTACACCCTCTAACAAAGTTCGTACCCACTCTAACAAAGTTCGTCCCCACTCTTTCAAAGGTCATACCCACTCTAACAAAGTTCGTACCCGCTCTAACAAAGTTCCTTCCCTCTCTAACAAAGTTCGTACCCTCTCTAACAAGGTTCGTACACCCTTTAACCAAGTTCGTACCCACTCTAACAAAGTTCGTACCCACTCTAACAAAGTTCGTAACCCCTCTAACAAAGTTCGTCCCCTCTCTAACAAAGTTCGTACCCTCTCTAACAAAGTTCGTACACCCTCTAACAAAGTTCGTCCCCACTCTAACAAAGTTCGTACCCTCTCTAACAAAGTTCCTTCCCTATCTAACAAAGTTCATACCCTCTCTAACAAAGTTCGTACCCTCTCTAACAAGGTTCGTACACGCTCTAACCAAGTTCGTACCCACTCTAACAAAGTTCGTCCCCTCTCTAACAAAGTTCGTCCCCTATCTAACAAAGTTCGTACCCTCTCTAACAAAGTTCGTACACCCTCTAACAAAGTTCGTACCCACTCTAACAAAGTTCGTCCCCACTCTTTCAAAGGTCATACCCACTCTAACAAAGTTCGTACCCACTCTAACAAAGTTCGTACCCACTCTGACAAAGTTCGTCCCCACTCTAACAAAGTTCGTACCCTCTCTAACAAAGTTCCTTGCCTCTCTAACAAAGTTCATCCCCTCTCTCACAAAGTTCGTTCCCCCTTTAATAAAGTTCGTACCCACTCTAACAAAGTTCGTCCCCACTCTAACAAAGTTCGTACCCTCTCTAACCAAGTTCCTTCCCTATCTAACAAAGTTCGTACCCTCTCTAACAAAGTTCGTACACCCTCTAACCAAGTTCGTCCCCTCTCTAACAAAGTTCGTCCCCTCTCTCACAAAGTTCGTCCCCTCTCTCACAAAGTTCGTACCCCCTTTAACAAAGTTCGTACCCTCTCTAACAAAGTTCCTTCCCTCTCTAACAAAGTTCGTACCCTCTCTACCAAGGTTCGTACACCCTCTAACCAAGTTCGTACCCACTCTAACAAAGTTCGTCCCCTCTCTAACAAAGTTCGTCCCCTCTCTAACAAAGTTCGTACCCTCTCTAACAAAGTTCGTACACCCTCTAACAAAGTTCGTACCCACTCTAACAAAGTTCGTCCCCACTCTTTCAAAGGTCATACCCACTCTAACAAAGTTCGTACTCACTCTAACAAAGTTCGTACCCACTCTAACCAAGTTCGTCCCCACTCTAACAAAGTTCGTACCCTCTCAAACAAAGTTCCTTCCCTCTCTAACAAAGTTCGTCCCCTCTCTCACAAAGTTCGTACCCCCTTTAACAAAGTTCGTACCCCCTTTAACAAAGTTCGTACCCACTCTAACAAAGTTCGTCCCCACTCTAACAAAGTTCGTACCCTCTCTTAAAAAGTTCCTTCCCTATCTAACAAAGTTCGTACCCTCTCTAACAAAGTTCGTACCCTCTCTAACAAGGTTCGTACGCCCTCTAACCAAGTTCGTACCCTCTCTAACAAAGTTCGTCCCCTCTCTCACAAAGTTCGTACCCCCTTTAACAAAGTTCGTACCCACTCTAACAAAGTACGTCCGCACTCTAACAAAGTTCGTACCCTCTCTAACAAAGTTCCTTCCCTATATAACAAAGTTCGTACCCTCTCTAACAAAGTTGCTTCCCTCTCTAACAAAGTTCGTCCCCTCTCTCACAAAGTTCATACCCCCTTTAACAAAGTTCGTAACCCATCTAACAAAGTTCGTAACCCATCTAACAAAGTTCGTACCCACTCTAACAAAGTTCGTCCCCACTCTAACAAAGTTCGTACCCTCTCTAACAAAGTTCGTTCCCTATCTAACAAAGTTCGTACCCTCTCTAACAAAGTTCGTACAACCTCTAACCAAGTTCGTCCCCTCTCTAACAAAGTTCGTCCCCTCTTTAACAAAGTTCGTCCCCTCTCTCACAAAGTTCGTACCCACTCTCACAAAGTTCGCACCCACTCTAACAAAGTTCGTGCCCACTCTAGCAAAGTTCGTCGCCTTTCTAACAAAGTTCGTACCCCCTCTAACAAAGTTCGTACCCACTCCAACAAATTTCGTCCCCACTCTTTCAAACTTCGTACCAACTCTAACAAAGTTCGTACCCCCTTTAGCAAAGTTCGTACCCCCTTTAGCAAAGTTCGTACCCACTCTAACAAAGTTCGTACCCCCTCTAACAAAGTTCGTACCCACTCTAAAGAAGTTCGTCCCCACTCTAACAAAGTTCGTCCCCTCTCTAACAAAGTTCGTCCGCACTCTTTCAAAGTTTGTACCCACTCTAACAAAGTTCGTAACCCCTCTAACAAAGTTCGTACCCACTCTAACAAAGTTCGTCCCCGCTCTAACAAAGTTCGTACCCTCTCTAACAAAGTTCCTTCCCTATCTAACAAAGTTCGTACACCCTCTAACCAAGTTCGTCCCCTCTCTAACAAAGTTCGTACACCCTCTAACCAAGTTCGTCCCCTCTCTAACAAAGTTCGTCCCCTCTCTCACAAAGTTCGTCCTCTCTCTCACAAAGTTCGTCCCCCCTTTAACAAAGTTCGTACCCTCTCTAACAAAGTTCCTTCCCTCTCTAACAAAGTTCGTACCCTCTCTAACAAGGTTCGTACACCCTCTAACCAAGTTCGTACCCACTCTAACAAAGTTCGTGCCCTCTCTAACAAAGTTCGTGCCCTCTCTAACAAAGTTCGTCCCCTCTCTAACAAAGTTCGTCCCCTCTCTAACAAAGTTCGTACCCTCTCTAACAAAGTTCGTACACCCTCTAACAAAGTTCGTACCCACTCTAACAAAGTTCGTCCCCACTCTTTCAAAGGTCATACCCACTCTAACAAAGTTCCTACCCACTCTAACAAAGTTCGTACCCACTCTAACAAAGTTCGTCCCCACTCTAACAAAGTTCGTACCCTCTCTAACAAAGTTCCTTCCCTCTCTAACAAAGTTCGTCCCCTATCTCACAAAGTTCGTAACCCCTTTAACAAAGTTCGTACCCACTCTTTCAAAGTTCGTACCCACTCTAACAAAGTTCGTCCCCACTCTAACAAAGTTCGTACCCTCTCTAACAAAGTTCGTACCCTCTAACAAAGTTTGTCCCCTCTCTAACGAAGTTCGTCCCCTCTCTCACAAAGTTCGTCCCCTCTATCACAAAGTTCGTACCCTCTCTAACAAAGTTCGTACCCTCTCTAACAAAGTTCGTACACCCTCTAACAAAGTTCGTACCCACTCTAACAAAGTACGTACCCTCTCTAACAAAGTTCCTTCCCTCCCTAACAAAGTTCGTACCCTCTCTAACAAGGTTCGTACACCCTCTAACCAAGTTCGTACCCTCTCTAACAAAGTTCCTTCCCTCTCTAACAAAGTTCGTACCCTCTCTAACAAGGTTCGTACACCCTCTAACCAAGTTCGTACCCACTCTAACAAAGTTCGTGCCCTCTCTAACAAAGTTCGTGCCCTCTCTAACAAAGTTCGTCCCCTCTCTAACAAAGTTCGTCCCCTCTCTAACAAAGTTCGTACCCTCTCTAACAAAGTTCGTACACCCTCTAACAAAGTTCGTACCCACTCTAACAAAGTTCGTCCTCACTCTTTCAAAGGTCATACCCACTCTAACAAAGTTCGTACCCACTCTAACAAAGTTCGTACCCACTCTAACAAAGTTCGTCCCCACTCTAACAAAGTTCGTACCCTCTCTAACAAAGTTCCTTCCCTCTCTAACAAAGTTCGTCCCCTATCTCACAAAGTTCGTAACCCCTTTAACAAAGTTCGTACCCACTCTTTCAAAGTTCGTACCCACTCTAACAAAGTTCGTCCCCACTCTAACAAAGTTCGTACCCTCTCTAACAAAGTTCGTACCCTCTAACAAAGTTTGTCCCCTCTCTAACAAAGTTCGTCCCCTCTCTAACAAAGTTCGTCCCCTCTATCACAAAGTTCGTACCCTCTCTAACAAAGTTCGTACCCTCTCTAACAAAGTTCGTACACCCTCTAACAAAGTTCGTACCCACTCTAACAAAGTACGTACCCTCTCTAACAAAGTTCCTTCCCTCTCTAACAAAGTTCGTACCCAGTCTAACAAAGTTCGTAACCCCTCTAACAAAGTTCGTACCCACTCTAACAAAGTTCGTCCCCACTCAAACAAAGTTCGTACCCTCTCTAACAAAGTTCCTTCCCTCTCTAACAAAGTTCGTACCCTCTCCAACAAAGTTCGTACCCACTCTAACAAAGTTCGTACCCTTTCTAACAAAGTTCCTTCCCTCTCTAACAAAGTTCGTCCCCTCTCTCAGAAAGTTCATCCCCTCTCTCACAAAGTTCGTACCCACTCTAGCAAAGTTCGAACCCACTCTAACAAAGTTCGTACCCTCTCTAACAAAGTTCGTACCCTCTCTAACAAAGTTCCTTCCCTCTCTAACAAAGTTCGTACCCAGTCTAACAAAGTTCGTAACCCCTCTAACAAAGTTCGTACCCACTCTAACAAAGTTCGTCCCCACTCAAACAAAGTTCGTACCCTCTCTAACAAAGTTCCTTCCCTCTCTAACAAAGTTCGTACCCTCTCCAACAAAGTTCGTACACCCTCTAACGAAGTTCGTCCCCTCTGTAACAAAGTTCGTCCCCTCTCTCACAAAGTTCGTACCCATTATAACAAAATTCGTACCCACTCAAAAAAAGTTCGTCCCCACTCTAACAAAGTTCATACCCTCTCTAACAGAGTTCCTTCCCCCTCTAACAAAGTTCGTACCCACTCTAACAAAGTTCGTACCCACTCTAACAAAGTTCGTACCCTCTCTAACAAAGTTCCTTCCCTCTCTAACAAAGTTCGTACCCAGTCTAACAAAGTTCGTAACCCCTCTAACAAAGTTCGTACCCACTCTAACAAAGTTCGTCCCCACTCTTTCAAAGGTCATACCCACTCTAACTAAGTTCGTACCCTTTCTAACAAAGTTCCTTCCCTCTCTAACAAAGTTCGTACCCACTCTAACAAAGTTCGTACCCTTTCTAACAAAGTTCCTTCCCTCTCTAACAAAGTTCGTCCCCTCTCTCAGAAAGTTCATCCCCTCTCTCACAAAGTTCGTACCCACTCTAGCAAAGTTCGAACCCACTCTAACAAAGTTCGTACCCTCTCTAACAAAGTTCGTACCCTCTCTAACAAAGTTCCTTCCCTCTCTAACAAAGTTCGTACCCAGTCTAACAAAGTTCGTAACCCCTCTAACAAAGTTCGTACCCACTCTAACAAAGTTCGTCCCCACTCAAACAAAGTTCGTACCCTCTCTAACAAAGTTCCTTCCCTCTCTAACAAAGTTCGTACCCTCTCCAACAAAGTTCGTACACCCTCTAACGAAGTTCGTCCCCTCTGTAACAAAGTTCGTCCCCTCTCTCACAAAGTTCGTACCCACTATAACAAAATTCGTACCCACTCAAAAAAAGTTCGTCCCCACTCTAACAAAGTTCATACCCTCTCTAACAGAGTTCCTTCCCCCTCTAACAAAGTTCGTACCCACTCTAACAAAGTTCGTACCCTCTCTAACAAAGTTCCTTCCCTCTCTAACAAAGTTCGTACCCAGTCTAACAAAGTTCGTAACCCCTCTAACAAAGTTCGTACCCACTCTAACAAAGTTCGTCCCCACTCTTTCAAAGGTCATACCCACTCTAACTAAGTTCGTACCCTCTCTAACAAAGTTCCTTCCCTCTCTAACAAAGTTCGTACCCTCTCCAACAATGTTCGTACACCCTTTAACAAAGTTCGTCCCCTCTGTAACAAAGTTCGTCCCCTCTCTCACAAAGTTCGTCCTCTCTCTCACAAAGTTCGTCCCCCCTTTAACAAAGTTCGTACCCTCTCTAACAAAGTTCCTTCCCTCTCTAACAAAGTTCGTACCCTCTCTAACAAGGTTCGTACACCCTCTAACCAAGTTCGTACCCACTCTAACAAAGTTCGTGCCCTCTCTAACAAAGTTCGTGCCCTCTCTAACAAAGTTCGTCCCCTCTCTAACAAAGTTCGTCCCCTCTCTAACAAAGTTCGTACCCTCTCTAACAAAGTTCGTACACCCTCTAACAAAGTTCGTACCCACTCTAACAAAGTTCGTCCCCACTCTTTCAAAGGTCATACCCACTCTAACAAAGTTCCTACCCACTCTAACAAAGTTCGTACCCACTCTAACAAAGTTCGTCCCCACTCTAACAAAGTTCGTACCCTCTCTAACAAAGTTCCTTCCCTCTCTAACAAAGTTCGTCCCCTATCTCACAAAGTTCGTAACCCCTTTAACAAAGTTCGTACCCACTCTTTCAAAGTTCGTACCCACTCTAACAAAGTTCGTCCCCACTCTAACAAAGTTCGTACCCTCTCTAACAAAGTTCGTACCCTCTAACAAAGTTTGTCCCCTCTCTAACGAAGTTCGTCCCCTCTCTCACAAAGTTCGTCCCCTCTATCACAAAGTTCGTACCCTCTCTAACAAAGTTCGTACCCTCTCTAACAAAGTTCGTACACCCTCTAACAAAGTTCGTACCCACTCTAACAAAGTACGTACCCTCTCTAACAAAGTTCCTTCCCTCCCTAACAAAGTTCGTACCCTCTCTAACAAGGTTCGTACACCCTCTAACCAAGTTCGTACCCTCTCTAACAAAGTTCCTTCCCTCTCTAACAAAGTTTTACCCTCTCTAACAAGGTTCGTACACCCTCTAACCAAGTTCGTACCCACTCTAACAAAGTTCGTGCCCTCTCTAACAAAGTTCGTGCCCTCTCTAACAAAGTTCGTCCCCTCTCTAACAAAGTTCGTCCCCTCTCTAACAAAGTTCGTACCCTCTCTAACAAAGTTCGTACACCCTCTAACAAAGTTCGTACCCACTCTAACAAAGTTCGTCCTCACTCTTTCAAAGGTCATACCCACTCTAACAAAGTTCGTACCCACTCTAACAAAGTTCGTACCCACTCTAACAAAGTTCGTCCCCACTCTAACAAAGTTCGTACCCTCTCTAACAAAGTTCCTTCCCTCTCTAACAAAGTTCGTCCCCTATCTCACAAAGTTCGTAACCCCTTTAACAAAGTTCGTACCCACTCTTTCAAAGTTCGTACCCACTCTAACAAAGTTCGTCCCCACTCTAACAAAGTTCGTACCCTCTCTAACAAAGTTCGTACCCTCTAACAAAGTTTGTCCCCTCTCTAACAAAGTTCGTCCCCTCTCTAACAAAGTTCGTCCCCTCTATCACAAAGTTCGTACCCTCTCTAACAAAGTTCGTACCCTCTCTAACAAAGTTCGTACACCCTCTAACAAAGTTCGTACCCACTCTAACAAAGTACGTACCCTCTCTAACAAAGTTCCTTCCCTCTCTAACAAAGTTCGTACCCAGTCTAACAAAGTTCGTAACCCCTCTAACAAAGTTCGTACCCACTCTAACAAAGTTCGTCCCCACTCAAACAAAGTTCGTACCCTCTCTAACAAAGTTCCTTCCCTCTCTAACAAAGTTCGTACCCTCTCCAACAAAGTTCGTACCCACTCTAACAAAGTTCGTACCCTTTCTAACAAAGTTCCTTCCCTCTCTAACAAAGTTCGTCCCCTCTCTCAGAAAGTTCATCCCCTCTCTCACAAAGTTCGTACCCACTCTAGCAAAGTTCGAACCCACTCTAACAAAGTTCGTACCCTCTCTAACAAAGTTCGTACCCTCTCTAACAAAGTTCCTTCCCTCTCTAACAAAGTTCGTACCCAGTCTAACAAAGTTCGTAACCCCTCTAACAAAGTTCGTACCCACTCTAACAAAGTTCGTCCCCACTCAAACAAAGTTCGTACCCTCTCTAACAAAGTTCCTTCCCTCTCTAACAAAGTTCGTACCCTCTCCAACAAAGTTCGTACACCCTCTAACGAAGTTCGTCCCCTCTGTAACAAAGTTCGTCCCCTCTCTCACAAAGTTCGTACCCACTATAACAAAATTCGTACCCACTCAAAAAAAGTTCGTCCCCACTCTAACAAAGTTCATACCCTCTCTAACAGAGTTCCTTCCCCCTCTAACAAAGTTCGTACCCACTCTAACAAAGTTCGTACCCACTCTAACAAAGTTCGTACCCTCTCTAACAAAGTTCCTTCCCTCTCTAACAAAGTTCGTACCCAGTCTAACAAAGTTCGTAACCCCTCTAACAAAGTTCGTACCCACTCTAACAAAGTTCGTCCCCACTCTTTCAAAGGTCATACCCACTCTAACTAAGTTCGTACCCTTTCTAACAAAGTTCCTTCCCTCTCTAACAAAGTTCGTCCCCTCTCTCAGAAAGTTCATCCCCTCTCTCACAAAGTTCGTACCCACTCTAGCAAAGTTCGAACCCACTCTAACAAAGTTCGTACCCTCTCTAACAAAGTTCGTACCCTCTCTAACAAAGTTCCTTCCCTCTCTAACAAAGTTCGTACCCAGTCTAACAAAGTTCGTAACCCCTCTAACAAAGTTCGTACCCACTCTAACAAAGTTCGTCCCCACTCAAACAAAGTTCGTACCCTCTCTAACAAAGTTCCTTCCCTCTCTAACAAAGTTCGTACCCTCTCCAACAAAGTTCGTACACCCTCTAACGAAGTTCGTCCCCTCTGTAACAAAGTTCGTCCCCTCTCTCACAAAGTTCGTACCCACTATAACAAAATTCGTACCCACTCAAAAAAAGTTCGTCCCCACTCTAACAAAGTTCATACCCTCTCTAACAGAGTTCCTTCCCCCTCTAACAAAGTTCGTACCCACTCTAACAAAGTTCGTACCCACTCTAACAAAGTTCGTACCCTCTCTAACAAAGTTCCTTCCCTCTCTAACAAAGTTCGTACCCAGTCTAACAAAGTTCGTAACCCCTCTAACAAAGTTCGTACCCACTCTAACAAAGTTCGTCCCCACTCTTTCAAAGGTCATACCCACTCTAACTAAGTTCGTACCCTCTCTAACAAAGTTCCTTCCCTCTCTAACAAAGTTCGTACCCTCTCCAACAATGTTCGTACACCCTTTAACAAAGTTCGTCCCCTCTGTAACAAAGTTCGTCCCCTCTCTCACAAAGTTCGTACCCACTCTAACAAAGTTCGACCCCTCTCTAAAAAATTTCGTGCCCTCTCTAACAAAGTTCGTACCCTCTCTAACAAAGTTCGTACACCCTCTAACAAAGTTCGTACCCACTCTAACAAAGTTCGTCCCCACTCTTTCAAAGTTCGTACCCCCTCTAACAAAGTTCGTACCCACTCTAACAAAGTTCGTCCCCACTCTTTCAAAGTTCGTACCCACTCTAACAAAGTTCGTAACCCGTCTAACAAAGTTCGTACCCACTCAAAAAAAGTTCGTCCCCACTCTAACAAAGTTCGTACCCTCTCTAACAGAGTTCCTTCCCTCTCTAACAAAGTTCGTACCCTCTCCAACAAAGTTCGGACACCCTCTAACAACGTTCGTCCCCTCTGTAACAAAGTTCGTCCCCTCTATCACAAACTTCGTACCCACTCTAACAAAGTTCGTACCCTCTCTAACAAAGTTCGTCCCCTCTCTCACAAAGTTCGTCCCCTCTATCACAAACTTCGTACCCACTCTAACAAAGTTCGTACCCTCTCTAACAAAGTTCCTTCCCTCTCTAACAAAGTTCGTACCTAGTCTAACAAAGTTCGTAACCCCTCTAACAAAGTTCGTACCCACTCTAACAAAGTTCGTCCCCACTCAAACAAAGTTCGTACCCTCTCTAACAAAGTTCCTTCCCTCTCTAACAAAGTTCGTACCCTCTCCAACAAAGTTCGTACACCCTCTAACGAAGTTCGTCCCCTCTGTAACAAAGTTCGTCCCCTCTCTCACAAAGTCGGTACCCACTATAACAAAGTTCGACCCCTCTCTAACAAAGTTCGTCCCCTCTCTAACAAAGTTCGTACCCTCTCTAACAAAGTTCGTACACCCTCTAACAAAGTTCGTACCCACTCTAACAAAGTTCGTCCCCACTCTTTAAAAGTTCGTACCCACTCTAACAAAGTCCGTACCCACTCTAACAAAGTTCGTCCCCTCTCTAACAAAGTTCGTACACCCTCTAACAAAGATCGTACCCACTCTAACAAAGTTCGTCCCCACTCTTTCAAAGTTCGTACCCACTCTAACAAAGTTCGTACCCACTCCAACAAAATTCGTCCCCACTCTTTCAAAGTTCGTACCCACTCTAACAAAGTTCGTAACCCCTCTAACAAAGTTCGTACCCACTCTAACAGAGTTCCGTCCCTCTCTAACAAAGTTCGTCCCCTCTCTCACAAAGTTCGTCCCCTCTCTAACAAAGTTCGTACACCCTCTAACAAAGTTCGTACCCACTCTAACAAAGTTTGTCCCCTCTCTAACAAAGTTCGTCCCCTTTCTAACAAAGTTCGTCCCCACTCGAACAAAGTTCGTACCCACTCTAACAAAGTTCGTCCCCTCTCTAACAAAGTTCGTACCCCCTCTAACAAAGTTCGTACCCACTCTAACAAAGTTCGTCCCCACTCTTTCAAAGTTCGTACCCACTCAAACAAAGTTCGTCCCCTCTCTAACAAAGTTCGTACCCTCTTTAACAAAGTTCGTACAGCCTCTAACAAAGTTCGTACCCACTCTAGCAAAGTTCGTCCCCACTCTAACAAAGTTTGTACCCTCTCTAACAAAGTTCCTTCCCTATCTACCAAAGTTTGTACCCTCTCTAACAAAGTTCGTACACCCTCTAACCAAGTTCGTCCCCTCTTCAACAAAGTTCGTCCTCTCTCTCACAAAGTTCGTCCCCTCTCTCACAAAGTTCGTACCCCCTTTAACAAAGTTCGTACCCCCTCTAGGAAAGTTCGTACCCACTCTAACAAAGTTCGTACCCCCTCTAACAAAGTTCGTACCCACTCTAACAAAGTTCGTCCCCACGCTAACAAAGTTCGTCCCCTCTCTAACAAAGTTCATCCGCACTCTTTCAAAGTTTGTACCCACTCTAACAAAGTTCGTAACCCCTCTAACAAAGTTCGTACCCACTCTAACAAAGTTCGTCCCCACTCAAACAAAGTTCGTCCCCTCTCAAACAAAGTTCGTCCGCACTCTTTCAAAGTTCGTACCCACTCTAACAAAGTTCGTAACCCCTCTAACAAGTTCGTCCCCTCTCTAAAAAAGTTCGTCCCCTCTCTAAAGTTCGTCCCCTCTCTCACAAAGTTCATCCCCTCTCTCACAAAGTTCGTACCGCCTCTAGCAAAGTTCATACCCACTCTAACAAAGTTCGTACCCCCTCTAACAAAGTTCGTACCCACTCTAACAAAGTTCGTCCCCACGCTAACAAAGTTCGTCCCCTCTCTAACAAAGTTCGTCCGCACTCTTTCAAAGTTCGTACCCACTCTAACAAAGTTCGTAACCCCTCTAACAAAGTTCGTACCCACTCTAACAAAGTTCGTACCCTCTCTAACAAAGTTCCTTCCCTATCTAACAAAGTTCGTACCCTCTCTAACAAAGTTCGTACACCCTCTAACCAAGTTCGTCCCCTCTCCAACAAAGTTCGTCCCCTCTCTCACAAAGTTCGTCCCCTCTCTCACAAAGTTCGTACCTCCTTTAACAAAGTTCGTACCCTCTCTAACAA
>JARBHA010000046.1:0-31356 GCA_030254885.1 Vitis rotundifolia | reverse complement strand
CATTCTGAAATATAATTTACTCATCCGGGTTGAGCTCTAAAATTATGGTAATGGTTAGAAAGCAAAGCCCTCTTCCAGAATTTATGGTCTTGTCATTTTGTTCTCTCCAGTGCTGAAACTTTCCCAGTCTTCCAGAATTTTGTTGTTACTCCAAACAATGAATAGGATTCATTTATACATTTAATCGTTTGAGGAGATTTGGATTATACAAAATAGGAATGAAGTTATACATAGAAACCCCTAAAGTTCTTGTATAAATGCTATAACAAACACCACTTAAAATGCAGAATGATCCATTTCTGTTCCTTATTATTTAGTTTGAAGGAAACATTGATGAATATACCCCATAGTCCCTCTGATGCCTGTGAGTGTTCAAGTCTGGTTGCTTATCAGAAGCTTTCCCAGTCCAAGTTTGCAACTTTGGCTGTAAAAGAATCATCCAATAGTTATGTTCTGAGGGCTTTATGACACAATGGATGATCTGTTTACTGCATTCTTCATGTAGGTACACAAGTCCTCGGGCGCCTCCAGAAAGGAAGCTTCAAAAAGAGCCATTGTGCATAAAAAAAATTATTAAAAAAAAAAACACCAGAAGTCAGTGTTCACCCTCACGGCAGTAACGCAGCAAGTGTCCTTGATTCTTATGGTGAGTTGGCCTATCACATTCACTTCTGCTTTGAATTCTTTCTCATCTTCTCCCACCACCTTCTCCAACTTCTTTTCAGCAACAGAATTTCCAGAACCTGATGGTAATATCCCTTTATAGACAGTGCCAAAGGCTTCTACCATCGCTTGTACTCAGGATTCTGTGATAAAGCTGCAGATTTTGGAGGTTCAAGCAGTAGAAAACTAGAGAAATTGCAGCCAGAGAAATGAAGAAGAAGAAGAACGCAGAGGGGTCTAAGAGGACTGAGAATATTAGAATTGCTTTATTTTGGTTGCCTCTGCCTGAAGTTAGTTCACTGGACTTCAATATCTTGATTAGAGCACTTCTGGAAACAGCAGTTTGATCCAACCTCCCATTTAAAGAAGTACCGTCTTTTCCTCCAACAGCTTCCAGTTCCATTTGGAAACCTCAGGTCCTCAAAAATAGCAACTGCACAGTAGGCTCCAACACCAATCCCTGGGTTGGCAATATGGTATTAGTTGGGTGCTTGAAGCTCTCCCATACACTGGTATACAATTTCCATCTCCAAGCATGGCACCATGCACTGGTTCGCTGCTCACATTACCAGTCTGTCTTCCATATATCCTAGTCTCTAGAGAACAAGCTGTCCATTGGTGGTAAGCCCAACTTTTGATCCTCTTGGCACCGGTTAACTTCCATTTGCAGTCCAGATAGCAAGAAGGAATAGGTCCTCTTCACTTAGAGAGGGTCGGAATCCAAATGCAAAATCACCAGAAAGGTGAAGCCCATGTGGAGTTTTCATCAGTGGCATAGAGAGATGAACCCAAGCTTATATTACTATAAGCTTGGCTGATGAGTAACAAGTAGAGGTAGAGAGACAATGTATGTAAGTTATTATGTGAATAATTGGTCACCCGACTGCTTTTCTCTGCATGTTGATTAAGTTGAAAGAGTCTAGTGAATATTATTTTCTTCTATAATTGAACATTCTCCTGTAATTGAATAGTGTGAAAGCAATTTTTTTTTCTTCTTCAACAAATGAATATTGAGAGCATAGGATTACAGTAAGTGACAGCCGATAAGATTTCCTACTATTGAACCTGACATATTAATTTCAGAAGCTCTGTTGTCTTCTGCAATATCATGTTGATTTATATCATGCTCACCAATTCTCAGAACATCTTAAACCGACTCAAGCTTTTGAAACTCATCTCCTTGATCTAGATCCTTCCAGGGTGATATATATCAGAAACATATATGAACCTGGCATGAACATTCATCTGCCCACATACAAACCAGATCACAAAGGAGCCGTATACTTCGCCAATCTCTAAGTATCACCAAGGAGACATGTACAAACCAAACAGCTTATCCCCATGAAACAACAATTCCTAAAACACATTGAGTGGGAATTTTAGGTCTTTATCTGCGATTTGACTCCAAGTTTTCATTGAGAACATCTTTCTTTCCTTAGTCTTTTGAAGCTAGTGATCTTGATAAAGTCTCTACAAACCCTGTTTGGGGGTCATTATAGTGTAAACCAAAGTGTCCCCAGTTATATGAATGTAGGCCACCATAGCACCATAGACTCATGGAGTTTCATATGTTTCTGCAATTTGGATCAAATTAAGATGAAGTTAATGAGCTTCAAGATGAAGTACAACACACTTTTTTGCCATTTTTTTCTGTGATCAAAATAATGGAGTTCAAGTTTTTCCTCCTGGGGTTTGGAGAAAAAGAGAGATACAACAAGAGAGTGATCTTCTAATTGCTAGCTATAAAGGTTTAATGGCTTGGCGCCCATTTGGATGGTGCAGTTTGAGTTGTATTTGTTACATATTTTGCCTTGATTGAATTATGATTAATCAGCATTGGACCACCACCTAGTCATGCCCATCCTGAATACTATTAAAACTCATTCGATTTTCTGGGTCTCATAGGGTGTTTGGTAATCATTCATTGACTAAATAACTTAATTTAATTATTAAATAAATTAAATATATTTGATAAAATAACTTAATATTATATCTTAAAGTTACTTTCAATTTTAAGTGTTAAATCAAAGTAATTAACTTATTCTTAATCTCAATTTCTTTTTTTTTTTTCATTTATCTACATCTAGTTATCAAATTAATAAAGGTAAATATGACAATTTGATAATTTAAAATGATTTTTAAATTAACTTTATCAAATAACTTTAATACTTAAAGTAAATATTAAATAATAAATTTTAAGTAAATAACTTAAATATAATCTAACTTAAAGTCAACTTTAAGTTATTAAGTAATAAATATTAAATTTTATCAAATAAGCCTTAATCAACAACTTAAATATTGGATCTCCTCTACTTAGCATTGCAATTAATGTTAAAATTCTCTATTTATTTAATGACACCTAAACTTTTATTAAATAAGAATATTTACGCAATGTGTCTATAAAAATATTTCGATATATGAAGTTTGTATTATTCATTTCTTACTATTTTACACTCTTGAGGTATTGATTAATAAGGTCAATAATTTAATTTAGTGTAATTACTCATTACTTTAATTGTCCAAAAATATGATAAATTTATACATCTCAACCATAATATAAGTTTTTATATATAGAGTAAAAATGTTCATATAATATGCTATCTTTCGATGAATTTAATTCAAAAATGTAGTCTTATCTTATAATTCACACCTTCTAATTTTTTTTTTTTTTTTTATTTCTAGGTATTAATTAATGAGATCCTTAATCTAAGCAGTTTTTTTTTTTTTTTTCTCTCTCTCTATATATATATAACAAATCTAATCAAATTATGTACATGGATATATAGTCTCTTTTTCTATCATTTATTTTAATTAATGTAATAGAGGCGCATATCTTTTTTTGCAAATATTTAAGGGCTAATGGAGTTGTGTTTCATACTAGAGATAGAAGGGCGACAAGGTTTAATTTTCACTTTATTACATGTACGTTCCTTTGTCAAGGCTTTGAGTATACATTAAGCCAAGTCATTTAAGTTGAAATGCTTATACAATACCTAAAATTGAAAGATACCTAATTTGATATTCCATATCGAATAAGAAGAAATTCATGATATTATATACATATAAGTTTCTCTTAACCATATGGATGCAATTTAAAGTGACGATGATCCATTGAAATTAAAGCGGATAATATTTACACAATTGGAAGAATCATTATACCTTGGTGTCACTTAACTGTCGAGCACCAACCCAAGCATTCCTCTATTAACTTCACAACAAGATGAGAACAAAAAATCAAACTACCCTAAATTTCTTTATTTATTTTTCTTATATCCTTTGTTTGGTTGTGGAGAATGTGAAGGAACAATCAAAAGTTTTGGCATTAATTTTATATCCACATTAATTGCTTCACTACCTAAACTTAATAACATATATCTATATATATAAATGATTTTTAAGTTTTGATTTCATTTCTTAGTTTGAGGATTATAGCATGGAAAAGTATTTAAGTATATATTAGATGCAATGCACAAACTCTGGTCAATTAAAAGTTTTTTACAATATAATTAATTTTACCTTTAAAATAAATTAATATTAGATGAGTAATTTAATAGGATGAGACAATTAAAAAAATAAAGAAGAGAATCCAGCCATTTAATAGTCTATGATATTCAACTTTCATACAATATTTTATTAAATATTTGAAATGTAAGCCATGCAATTAATTTTGTTTTTTCTAATTTTTGTGGTATTTTTTTAATACTCAATTTCTATTGAATAAATAAAAATATTGATAACAATTATTATGACGACATCTCTGGACAACCTAATGTTGTTGTCCGCTGTCATGTCCCAATTCAGAAATGTTAACCCGATTGCCTTTCAAAACTCGCACATTGTGCGCTGTTAGACGGGTTTCCCCCGTCACTTAAGATTGACTAACCCATGTACAAGTGTTGTTCACATGGAACCTTCCCATTACAATGAATTTTCAAAGATTACCTGAACCTGTCGATCAAGGTTATAGACTCGTTGAATAGATTAGTGTAACGCACATGTGCCTAAAACATCTAAGGGCATCACAGACCTATTATCACCTCAAACTTCCTTGGCTTAAGCGATCATGGTCCCTCTAAGAAGGTAGCTATAAAGGTTCACCTTCACATAGCTAGTTAGCAGTCCTTTTAGTATTAGTATTTTTTATTTTTTATTTTTTTGTGTTTTTTTGGGTTTGAAAAGACTAAAGAGCCCATCATATGGTGATGTGGCACTACAGTATTGTTGGACGCACAAAAAGTGTAACTACATAAACTCCAATCTACATGTAATGCATGCAAAAGAAAATACATGTAACATGTGTAAAGCCCTCCAGTTTCCACACCAAAACCTCTCCTAACAAAAATGAGTACCAAAATACCACCTCAAAGAGTGGGTCGTGCTTTAAAATCTGGAGGGTAGTTTACGTATTTGAGAGACTACCACAAATTTAGTACCAAAAATACCCCCAAAAAGAGTGTCATGCCCTAAAATTTGGACGGCTTTTTTGGGATATGTAGAGAATAATGTGGGCTCAACCATGGGTTGTCTTTTTGTATAAAGGAGATGATGCTTTGTAGAGAAGAATCAAAAGCAAAAATGGTGATTAGAGGGTCTCTTCTTGAGTTATTCTTTGATATTGTTGGATCAGTGACCCCAAATATTTCAGATATCTATGGCTATTGGTTTTGTTCAACTTGCCAAGTAACACCTTACGAACTTCCTGTTAAGTACATCCTTTATTGGCAGTTGTCATAGGGAAATATTCTAGAAACTTTTACCATCTTACATTTAGCCTCAAACATTGTGTTAGCACAGGAGTCATCTATTGTGTTGGAAACAACTCTGATACCACTTGTTATGCGGAGACAATTGAACAATAAACAACAAAACAACAAAATAAACCAAAAAATAATTAACGTGATTCAAGAATGTGCTTACATCCATGGGAAGGGAAGAAATCAACTCACTATTAACCTAATATTTCTTTGCTTTCCAAGAGCCAAACCAAGGCTAAATTTATAGAATTTCCCTTTCAAGTTAAGTTACAACATCAGTTGATAGCTTACAAGAGGTCAACTCTAATATTTACACATAAGACTCAAAGACAGTTTTGAGAAAACAATATTACAATAGATGGAATACTCTTAGAAGATTTTAGAAATACCACTTATCATCACCTGCTATTATTCCATTTGACACAACACTGCATGATTGGGATGCAGAAAACATGCATCTCCATGCACACACATAAATTTGGTCTTGCGGGGTTATCTACTGTTCCTCTTACGATAGTTTCTGGGAGTGAATAGATTGCTTTACTCTATTCCCAGAAAAACTAACCATTAGAAGGTGTCATAAATTCTTGAAATTATGGGATCAGAAATGGTTGCACATGCACGCTATATTTGTACAATAAGAAGTTTGAAAGAGTAACTAATTCCCAATTGATTGTTACCTCTAAAAGTGTTCCAAACCCAGAAGGCAGTAGCTTGGAAAGACTTCCTTGGGATAATGGAAGTTTGTTTGCTTGGTTGATAAGAACTTATTTCCCCGTTCATCAGTACTGGTCTCAAGACCACAAGCATTGCAAAATGATTCCACATCTAATTCCTACAAGAATGCAAATGAAGTCTTCAAGGTTCAAAAGAAATTGGAACTTTGGATGACAAATTTTAGCAATTTAATGCTAGTAAATGCAATCATACCTTCATCATCAAGAGTTTGGACAAGTGTGCAATTGGATACGGATGAAGTTTGTAGCCACAATAATTTACACATGACAATGCCAATGCTCGAACCTTTTATGGTCAAAAGAAAACCAACGAAAATGTATATAAATCAGGCATGTCTTTTAGAAGCACTAAAAAAAGGCAATTGAGAAGAACTTCTAAATAAGACCTGGTTTATGAAACAAGCTAATTGAATTTGAACACTTCAGATGAATGAAGAAAGTGAGGAGCAATAAACCACATAAAGAAACAGTTGGTGAGAAATTTAAGAATAATGAAGTACAACTACTAACAAAAATGAAAGGAAAATAAAACCCAAAAGCACAAGTACTCGAGTCTAGATTTTAGATATATTCTCATAAATGAAACTGGAAAACAATAAATGAACAAAGAAGCATATATTTTTCAAACTGAAAAATCTAGCAAAATCAACATATTTAAGCAACCTCATTGATGTAAGGTTCAATAATGTAGTACTGCAAATAAGATGCCTCAATTGCTGTCGTACAAAGGAAACGCTTATAATTGCCCATTCGAAATAATCTGTTACAAGAAAAGACAAATCTTTCAGTTCATGAAAACAAAAATTTTTAACATTGGGTACTAAAAAAAGAGAAAAAAATCGATTGAAAAACAGAACCACTCTACATTGAGTTAAATGTAAAATGAATATAAACAATTTAAATGCAAGTCGAATCTATAATAGCTTTGTGGTCACCTTAAAAGTCTCCGGGCAAAACACATTTCCTTTTACTTCAAAATGAGAGAAGGTACACGACCCAACCACAAAGAGAATGACTCTCCCTTCAGAATAGAAATAGTAACATATTCAGAAACCAATACAAGGCTGCAAGAGATACTGAAAAAGATGAACTCAAACAAACAGTGGAAGCAAGTATCCACCAATGGTTGGCTGTTAGAGCCAAGATGAAGAAGAACATGAAATGAGCGGAACTCAAGTTCATTCTTGTAAATAGAATTTGAATTTCGATTTTCTTTGTATAGAGCATATAGAGATATCAAACACTTTTTCAGCTGCTCTATATTGAGATAATGAACTGAAGAAAAATTTGGCTTGCTGCTACAACTGCGAAGCTTGTGGTGGGATATAATATGAAATTTCACCTATATTATGAAACAAACCACAAGTCAGAACATAAGATACAGCTTTTAGCTAACTCCAAGGTTTTAGGACGAGATTAAAATATCTGATCTATTATCATCAAACAACACAATTCATTCATATGCATGCTTGCTGCACATTCTATTGCTTGGCTAAAATTGTTACTGCTTCAAGAATTTGAATCAAAAGTGAGAGAGAGAAACTATATAAAATTTTGAGGAACAAATTGATGGAGTTCTTGTTAGCATCCTCAAACCAATCAAAGAGTGGTAAGTGTTCTCAATAAAAATTTTCAGATATTAGCATCCCTATAAGAAAAATATAGCCATGCACCTAGCTAGCTGATCTGGGCCTCAATAGAGAAGAACAAGCAATATCTCTAGCATGATTATGAAGCCACCCCATCTGATGAGCAATCCACTAAGGACCTTTGCCTTCAAAGAAGGTTCTGAGACAATAACAAAGGAATCCCCTTCAATATGGAGGTTCATTACATACAGGCAAACAACCATGTCCGAATCTTCCTCAAGTGCTAAACACTCAGCTTCAATAACCATTAAAGAGCCTGCAGTTTGAAAAACAACCTCAAAATATCCAGTCCCTTTGTGCCATCCAGGTCCAAGGCCTTCCCTATTCAAAGTATGTATCATACATGAAACCCCAATCTATGTGATCATAAACTTCCTCAAAACCTATTTTAAAAACCATCCCTTCGTGCTTACAACAGGATTTTTCATCTAGGATTTCATTACTAATGATAACCACATCTATTATTTGCCTAGGATTTCATTACTAATGAAAACCACATCTAGTATTTGCCTAGGATTTCATTACTAATGATAACCACATCTAGTATTTGCCTTCCATTAACAAAAGCCCCTTAAGCTAGAGAGATGGCACTATTAAGAAACTTTCTAAAGCAACCCAAGGGTAAATTGGAAGTATTCTCCTAAAAACTAGTGACTGGGTTGACAGGTATAAAATCCCAAATCAAGTTGGATCCCTCTTTCTGAAGATCAAGATAATGAAGGTGGAATTGGTGCTTCACAACTCAGTAATAGTTCTCCACTCACCAAATTTTTGTGAAGGAACTTTCGGGTGAAGAAGTATCAGTGGTTATTCATTACCTCATTAATGTGAAAGTCTTCGATTACTTTTAACCTTAATGATTTCCCAAAAATCTTGTTAAACCTCAAATCCACATTGAGAAGACATGAAATTAGAAATGGCCCCCCACCCCACTGTCATTTGGGGGGCTTGGAATCCACTTGAAAGTGACGCCCACCATAGAGGCAATAAGCTCAATATCTACCACAAGCTGAATCCTACCCATTCTTCTAAGAAATCTGCCTCTTCATTCACAGATTTCAAAGTCCACAAGAAGGTGACCTCCACCATAGCAGCAATAAGCCCAACCTCTCCATGCAGCTAATGGGGATGGACTGTAAATTCATTCTGTTGCTCATACTTTTCTCCTAGTAGTCCTAGGAGGTGTAGCTTAGCAATTGCAACAAAGTTATCCTCATATCCTCTGACAAAAACTTTCTCACATTACCCAACTTATCCTTAACTTCCATAAGTAGTAATTATGATAAAGTTATCCCCATATTTGTTGACAAAATTATTTTGCTTTTATGACACTGAACTTTGTAAAACAAGTGCTTATCATCATTAACTGGATGGCCAATCTGAAGTTGTAAATCATTGTTCTGAACAATATGGACATTTTTTGTCAAGAATCACCCTAGCACTTGGTGACCAATGCCAGCATTTTTTGGTCAAGAACCAGCCATACCTTCGGTACATTTTCTGGAATAGGCAAAATGGCGTCACAATATTACCTTTCACACCTTGGCATGAACACCTTTCAAGTTGTGCGCAGACATCATCAGCCTGTCATGGGTGAGTCATCTGCTGAGAAACTGTTACTAGAAGTTGGGTATTGAATCACAAGATTGTCAAAAACTGGTCCATCACGTTAAGCTGTATCTGTTGCAAGGTCAAAATCAAATGAAAATGTCAGCAATGAGCACTGTGCCAACTGGAAGCTTGCAATTGGCAATTGGGGTTTTCTCTTCTCCCTCTCCTTCCTACCTTCCTTGTGGCCATACTGCTGAAATTCAGCGGTGACCAAATAATGAAACTTGCCTACCAGTTTATGGGCCTTTTCAAGTTCTGGAACAAATTGGTACTGCAGGCCTGCAGCACACAAGTCAAATCTTCCTTCCTCAGCCCACATCCACCCACCCTTCATCCTTCCTAGTTCAAAAAGAAGTTGGGCTCTGTATGGGGAGAATACATCAATATTCAAACGGTCATGTGCTCCCTGATCACTTCCAAAAGTAGAGTTAAGGTGACCTATCCATCCCATCTAATTTTACAGTACAAAATCATGGTTCACAGAAGTGCTTCCAAGGCCTAACCAGAAAGTAAAAAGGTATAAAAAGCCTTCATCCCTACTCAAGAGGTAACTGATTCACATTATGACCTCTCTGTTTTCTCTTATTTGCTCGGGAAATTAATAACAGCATCAGAGAGCCTTTGGTCAGTGTCACACCAGTATTCAGCCAATTGCAGGTACATAAGAAAGCCCATAGTTTTCTAGGCTGAAGGTGTGGTATCTGATTTTAATCCATTCAAGCAGAAGAAATAATTATGTCAACAGGCCTCTTCATTGCTACCTTCAACTGTGAAAGGCTATTTGCAACTTGAACTTAAAAAAAATCTGATGATGATTAGTACAACAATCAGACAGTCACAAAGTTCTCATTGACTGGAAGAACTTGCCAATTGCCACATAAATGGACTTCTAGGAGGCTATTCCACTCAGAAGCATGTCACCAAAGTTCTTGCCATGACAACATAGTATTAACTTTGGGGAGGGGAGGAGAGGAATGAGAAAACATAATCTTCCAATGCATGTTCCCATACATGGAATGAACACATGCCAAAAGACTCCATAGTGTTCATCTCTACTCTATGATTATCTACATTGTGAAAATCTCTAGCATCACTTGTACGTCTTTGGGTATAACATGAACAATTTGCATCCTTTTAGCACTCCCTAATGTAAGGATAATAAATTGAATTTAGTCATTTATGATCAGTATCAACACCCTATGCTGATATAGAGTGAATTCCAGATATACAATGAATTTATTCCCTAAACATGATAGGCTGGCCACCAGTCTTACCAGAATTTTCCTACCATTTGTACAGAATAGCACAAGGGTTGTCACATCAGCATGTGGAACCGGTGGCATAAAAGGCAGCAAGACAAGAAATGTCCTTATTTTGTTCGTATGTGAAGGAGATAAATCAATTTGGCCATATATGTGAGCAAAAACAAAAGAAATCCCTTTCCCTTCTCATGGAGCAATAATCATAAACAATCAAATTTCTTCTGGAGTCTTATGATCCAGTAATTCAAGTTTTCAACACCATTTGACATTAGAATAAGTGCTCTACTCCAAATACAGTGTTTGATTACATGTAAACCTGACATGGTAATGGAAAAGTGATAAAAGAGGTGGTAAGTCCATTTTCCATTATGAAAGATTTGGGGGAAGTAAAGGCAAAAGCGAAATTGTTTTTGGGATTCCTACATCTTCTGCAGATTGGTATCTAATAAAGGGGGGGAAATATCAATTTTATTCGTAAAATTTATGTAAAAGCCACAAAAATGACACAGAAACTCCAGATTCACTGTTTTCCTCCAATTTCTCCGAAACCAAACACAGCATAACAGGAAAATAGAATTAAAAAAATAAGGAAAAATAAGCACGCATTTTTACCAGGGCACATGAAGGGGCAAGTTCCAACTAAGGAGAGAAGATTGTTCGGATCTTGCTCTTCTTCCTCCTCTTGCTCTGGTCTTTGTGGCTTCCCACATTTGCTTTTCAATTGGTGAGCATCCTCCAGGGAGTTACTAGTTTTTGGGGGATTCGAGGAGAATTTCTCTGAGCGAAAACGCGATGAGGATGAAGCTGGAGATGAAAAGGCAGAAGAAGAAGCAGAAGGATTTCTCCGTTGCCTCCTGTCCATGGCGGCTTGTGCTCTGGTTTCAGCTAGGACCATTTGCCGAGAGCATTTATTTAGATGATGAAATCAAGTGCATTTTTTAGATTGTATCCTATAGTCATCATATCTTTTGTGGTGAATTATTCTTGGCACCTTAATACATGAAAGTAGTGATAAAACATACGATAGCAATATTCTTGAGTCTTGGCCTACTAGCCAAATGTACTCGATATGATTGGTAAACCGATTTAATAGCCTAAAGTGACTTAATAACTTAATTTAAGTCATTAAATAAATTAAGTATGTTTAGTAAAATAATTTAATAATATAAAATAAAAAATAACTTTAAGTAATAAGTACTGACAATTAATTTATTTTTAAGTTCATATTTTTATTTGACATTTTTTTTTCATAATTTGTCCCGTTACCTCTAGGATCTCTTTCACTACTCCATGACATCCATTGTTACTTGATTTTCTTTGTCTTAATTATAATTTATGAAAATAAATATATCAATTTGATAATTTAGAATAAATTTTAAATTAATTTTATCAAACAGTCTTAATAAATTTTAAGTTAATTTTATCAAATAGTCTTAATACTTAAAATAAGAATTAATAAGTTTTAAATTAACAACTTAAGTATAATTTAACTTACAATCAACTTAAGTCATTAAGTAATAAATATTAAGTTTTATTAAACACCTCCTAGTATTTTTCCGTCCTTAATATCATTTAATGAGAAGCATAATTGTTTTAGACCTTCATTAACTATTGAATTACTTATCTTATTTTCTATTATTATGGTAACACGTCTCATCTTATTTCCTATTACTATTATAGTAACATGCCTCATAATAAATCTATGTTTATGGGTCCATTTCATGAGAAATTACTCTTTCTCTCTTACTATAAGAGTAATTATAATATAAATTAGAAATATTTGTGTCAAATGGACAAGATGATCCCAATATTTGGAAAAACAATCTCCACTTACTGAGTATTATAATTATAACCTCATTTTAATATAGCTACCCTTATACCTTCTTTTTTTTCCCAATAGGTGTTTGATTGTGAAATGCTGATAAAAACAATGGAGGGTATTTTTGTCCAAAAAATGGAATTTAATGTTTTTAAAAAATAGAAGTGATTCTTATGAATATGTAATTGTTTTATCCTTTTAAATTAAATAATCTTATAAATTAAGGTTGTTAAAGTTATGTCATACATGGTATTAAAGTTGAAATAACAATTTCCACGTTATTTAATAATACTAGTAGGTTACTATTTTTGTCATAAAGAGGAAAAATAACAATTTTTCGTTTGGGATTCCATTTATTCTCATTTTTTTCTTCTAAATTTATGAGTTGCGACAAAAATTATTTAGAATTTTGCCCTCGCCATTAAGATTGAACTAAAGTCATCACAAAAAATTAGGCAAGGATTTTAGAGCTTCTAGGTCCGAGGTCATTAGAAAATGAGGCTATTTTCAATTATTCATTGATGCTACATATTGGTTGTCACTACCACTTTAGTTTATGGTTTATGTTGTTCATTGTGTCTTTTAGATAATAATATTAGTTTTAGATTTTGTTTGAATTGGTTTTTGACAAACAAAAAAGTCTTCTTAAAACTCAATTAAGGTCTCTATTAAGAAATTTTGTTACAAGTACTAACTTATGAGTTAAAAAGTGCTTAATATGAAAGTGAATGTTACTTCCCCTAAAAACTCGATTTTGGCTTCTATAGAAATTCATATTTAATGAACTATATTAATACTAATATGTGAATATTAGTCCTGAATATAACTTTGTGTTGGGGTTTGAAAGTTTTGACCCATAAGTAGTGGACCTTCTTATTTAGCTGAAAGACTAGTTTTTAAGCAATAATTAAAATCATAAAATGGGCAATAACTAATGTGATACCTAGACTAACATGAAAAGATTCTCGTTTGGCAACTATTTTTAAGAACAATTTTTTATTCTTCAGAATAAAAATACTAAGAAAACATGTTTGACAACCAAAAACTATTTCTTATTTTTTGTTATAATAAAATAAAGTGTTTTCATATAACATCTTTTAATTGTTTTATGTTATTTTCACTTTTTTTTAAGGATTGTCTTAAAAAAATAATTATATAAACATGAAGAATGATTAAAAATAAAATACTAGACATAAAAATTATTTTTAAAACATATTTAAAAACATTAAAAATATGTTAAAAATATTTTAGTTTTCCAAACAAACTTTTGTTCTACAAATTAAACATTAGAGAATAATTTTCAAAAACTAATTTTCAGAATTATTTTTAAAAACAGCTATCAAACAGGCCTTTAAACTTTGTTTTTTTAGGGTTGTTGTATAGTATTACAATTAAAGGAAATGAGAGAAGTTTTCAAAAAGAAGAAAAAAGAAGGGGTTGTGTAAAATAGCAAAAATGAGAGTTTGTTCTCAAAGTTGCATTTTTTTGGGCTGTCTTTCCTTGTATATTGTTGACTTAAATGTCAAGGTTACTCTTCATCATGTTTTGAAGACTTATATGGAGAGATTTCTCCAACTCTTATAAGCTTGACAACATGCTTGTTGTGTGTGTGTGTGTGTGTGTGTATGTGTTTTAATTTCTTCTTTAATATTTGTAATACCATAAATTTCGAGTTAGAACACTATATAGACCATTGTATTCCCATTTTTTATTAATAGAAGAAAGTTACTTCATGATTTTTTTTTACCTCCTTTAGGAAGGAGTTTTCAATGATATATTTGGTATTTTTTTTGGTTTTCTATCATTGTCATTGTCTTATTTGAATGTTGTAGCAAGTTGGTTGAAGAGTATTTATAATGAACTTGCTTTGGGATTCGAGTTTAGCTTTGCAAATTAGGCTGGGCATTTAATTTAATCATGTATACTAGACCAAAGGTTGTGTGTGTATCATAATATATAATTAGGGAGTGTAGTTATAAGACTCAATTCAATAGGGCGTTGAGCTACATTATCTAACTTGAACTAGTGTCAAGTTTGACAAAAAATAACTTCTTTTGTTTTTTTGTTGGTTTTGTTCTTTTAACCTTATCATTTTAACTTCTAACTTGAGCTAAAAATAATGTTATTCCAAATAGTGTCTTATCTACTAAAGTAACGGATTGTTTTGGGGTTAAAAGTTTAATTGTTAATAAATTTGATGATGTTTTATTGTACATATATATTTTTAAACATCTTTGAATGCTATAAGTCAAAAGAATGAGTGTATTTTTGTTGATGAAATCAATGTTTTAGTGCATTAAAGTTTTTAAATATTTTAATATGGGTTATTATGATGCTCATAAATGACCACATGAATGAAGTTTTTACTAACTGGAGGAACATTTTTCAATTGATAAGACTTAGTTTATTTAATAGGTCACATAGAGGCATATGTCCTTACGACATCATAATGAACAATAGGTATTAAGGTTATGTAGTGTTGTATGGTTGCAAAAAAGTTAGTGATCATTTCATTAACTCAATCACAACCAATTGGATTCATTATAAGAAAAATCGATCAATAATGACACTTTTTACCTGTCAAGAAAGACAAACAATGACACTTCTCCAAAGTGTCATCTGTTAGCTTATCATAATAAGTTTCTACAAACAATTACACTTCTTAAAAGCGCCATGAAATGGAGTGTCATTGTAAAGAGTGTTTAGCGATGTTGACATTTTTAAAAGTGTCATTGTAATTATAGAACAAATAATGCTGTTTTTTAGAAGCATTGAGGTGTTCCAATTTGCAAATGTTATTGTTGGTTTTGTAAATAATGACACTTACAAAAACTGTTATTGTTAAAGATGAAATAACCTTGAAGCTTTTTGGAAGCATCATCATTCACCTTTTCCATTATTGATTGCCCTAAATCTTGACACTTAGTGAAGTGCCAAGAATTGTGACAATCTAAAATTAGCTTTACCTATTGCTCTTTTATTTTAATTTGCATATGAGATTGAAATAACTCAAATATAAAGAAAATAACAATTATTTATCCATCCAACAACTATCCAAAAATTAAAGGAATTATTATTTATCTATCTCGTAAATGAAGTGCCAAAAGTAATAAATTTATGATATAAAAGAGAAATCACATTGCATCTTGTATATGAGTAACACAAGAAGTCTAAAAAAAAAAAAACATATCTATAGCTAAAACAATAACTTCCTTTAACATTTTTTTTTTTTTTTTAATGTCACCCAATTGTGCCTTCATCTTTAATGGAAGTTGTTCATTTTTTGAATTTTCGTCATAGCTAGAGTTCATCTTTCTTTGTGCTAAAATGCAATGGTGACATTCCTTCCCTTTTAAATTTCCTCACTTCCTTAGGCTTAGTGATTTCCTAATCAATTAATACAACAATATTACATATAAGTTCATGTCATGAAAAGGTTATTTGAAAAAAAAACATGGAAATTAATAATATTATCTTTCATAAGGTATAATAAGTCAGTTTTTCTTCAATTTGCTTCAAATTGAGGTGCTCTTAGATAAAATTCATCTCAACTATAAGCTAAACTAGCCCATAACATATTATTAATTGATTGAAAACAAAAAAATAAAAATAAAAATAAAATAAAGTGAGAATTTGAGTTAGAATCTAAGGTGTGTAGGAGTCATTGTAATTCCAATTTGCGAAATCATTTTTAAGATGTAACAATAATTATATGAAGTCACTTGACTTTGAATTATCCAAATTTGTAACATAGATATTATATATAACCAAAATTTGTATAGTATATATAATTAACTAAATGTAAGATATGCTATTCCATATAAGCTAGACCTAAGACATGTCTTTGTTCAATATTCAACCTTGTGAATTAAATATACTCCATAATAGTCCTTCACCTACAATATATTTTCAGTAACTATGGAGGAAAATTGGAATTGATTATTCCCATGAAATGGGTAATCAAGATTGGTGCAAACAATTCAACTACAAATAGTTAGTTAAACAATTAACTTGGATTTCAACTTTCAATTTCAACAACAATAAAATTAAATCCAATACCCAAAGATTAGATACCACAAACAAAATGGTACACCACACCAGTGAACAATTGCACCATACTTTCTCTAAATTTCAAACACAAACCCTAATAAGAAACTCTAATGGGTATATATGTGAGAGAAAAAAAATCATCAATTTGCAATTAAAAAAATTCAATTTTAATACCAACAAAATAAACACAAAACACCAATTTTATACAAATGAAATTCAATAACAATGCCTATGAATTCCAAACTTGAATAATTCTTGTGATTTTATGAAAGGTTCCCCCTCATCCTTGCTATTTGGGAAGACAAAGGTGAGGGATAGTCTTTCCAATAGTGTGAGCTTGTCTTTGCCAATATGAGAATCAAGTGAATTGATTATTTCGGAATTCAAAGGCCTCTTATAGGAGGATATGTTTTGATTTGATAATGAAATTTCAACCCTATCATGATGAACATTAGAGAATTAAATGGTGGAAATCTAGAAGAACCTATTAAGCTTATCAGACAAAGGCACCATGAAGCAGTTGATATAATTAAGAAAGGAAAAATATATGCTACTTTCTCATCGAGATTGATCTCAATACAGGAGCAGATTGGCTTGGTGGAACTACACAATACACTATCAACAACCAAATAGTTAATACCACCCTCATTAAAATTGTTGATAACCTAACAAATGTCTAACTCCTTGGTATGATAATCTTTTGTGATCCTCATCATAGTTATCGATATCTACTTCTCAACATCCATGATGGTTAGGAAGATAGGATTGGCGTTTGCATAGGAATTTTCCCAATTGACAATGTCAATCTTTTTTATATATACCTTCCCTGGTCAATCTATTGGTACTTTTCACACTAGCGAGATTCATTGCTTAGTAATTTCTAATTAGTAGAAACAAGTCTAAACTCTAGAATCCTATTTTTTTTTTTTTTTTTTTTTTAAGTTCTCACATCTAAGATGCATTAATACATTTTCATGATGTCATTTTCACTCTATGGTGCATTTGTAGATTCCTTTAGTGCACTAATAAGGAGTGGATTTTGGGAGTTGGGGTTGACACTAATGAATATTAGAGATAAATATTAAAAAGGCTCTATTATTCATAACACACTCAAGTAATATATATACAAAGAGATAGCAGTAGTGGCCTACAAATACGGAGATAAAACAGGACACTTACAGCCTCATAATAATGCACAATATACACGATCTGCAATTAACTATGTAAAGGAGAGTGGTGCTAATATATAGCCTAAAATTTAGTTCCATCATGCCCCCGCAAGCGCAAGACATTTGGAAGAATGCTAAGCTTGGAACGATGAGTCTGAAACAATGTTCTGGCTAAGGGCTTCGTTAGAGAGTCTGCTAACTGATCAGCATTATGAACATGCGAAACCCGAAGTTGATTGTTGGTAATTTGATCTCGAACGAAGTGAAAGTCGACTGCGATATGTTTCATACGAGAATGAAATACAGGATTCGCACATACATATGTTGCCCCTACATTATCACAATAGACCGTGGGAACAGCAGGAAGAACAATACCAAGTTCCTGAAGGAGATGAGTGAGCCAGTTAACCTCAGCAGTGGTGGATGCAATGGCACGATATTCAGCCTCTGTAGTGGACCTGGCAATCGTGGATTGTTTCTTGGAACTCCAACTGATAAGATTAGGACCAAGAAAGATAACATAGGCGGAAGTGGAAGAATAATTATCCTTATTGCCAGCATAATCAGCATCAGCATAGGCATGGAGTGCTAGGGAAGAGTGAGAGCGGAGAAACAGGCCATAGTCCATAGTACCTTTGAGGTAACGAAGGACACGTTTTACAGCAGCCCAATGAGCAGTAGATGGCTGATGCATGTATTGTGAGAGCTTGTTAACAGCAAAGGAAACATCTGGTCGGGTAAGAGACAAGTATTGAAGCGAGCCGAGGACCTGCCTATATTCAGTAGCATCATAAGCAGGATAACCATCATGAAGGAGAAGAGTCTCAGTAGACGACATTGGAGTGCTAACAGCTTTTGCCTCATCCATTTTAGTTTTGACAAGCAAATCCCGAATATATTTTTGTTGAGAGAGATGAAGGCCAGACGATGTGCGAGAGGCCTCAACACCAAGGAAGAAGTGCAGAGGACCCAAATCTTTCAAGGAGAACCGATGAGAGAGACTGTCAATAAACTGCTGGATAAGTGAATCACAGGAACCAGTGATTATGATATCGTCGACATAGACAAGAAGATACAGAGTGCCAGAAGAAGATGTGCAAATGAACAGGGAAGTGTCAGAGCGGGAAGCAGAGAATCCAGCAGCAAGAAGGAATGTGCGCAACTCATTGTACCAGGCACGAGGAGCTTGGCGAAGACCATAGATAGCTTTGTGCAATTTACACACATGATTTGGAAACTGAGGATGCACAAAGCCTTGCGGTTGCTGCATAAAAACATTGTCAGACAAGGTGCCTTGTAAAAAGGCGTTGTTAACATCCAATTGGCGCAAGGACCAGCCCCGAGATATTGCAATACCAAGAATTAGACGAACAGTCGCCGGTTTTACAACAGGGCTGAATGTTTGAGTGAAATCAACACCAGGACGCTGGTGAAATCCTTTGGCAACAAGGCGAGCCTTATAACGAGCAACGGTTCCATCAGGATTGGTTTTGATTCGAAAAACCCATTTACAGCCGACAACATTTTGGCTGGGAGAATAAGGGACTAAGGACCATGTGGTGTTGTTAATGAGGGAAGTGTATTCATCACTCATGGCTCGACGCCAATGAGAAGATTTTTGAGCCTGAGTGTAAGTGGTGGGTTCGATGGGGGAGGAGTCGGTGAAGGTAGTGTGGAGATCAAGAATTTTCTTAGGTTTGTAAATGTTATTTTGAGATCGGGTTGTTGGACGAGAAGGTTGAGCAGAAACAGGGGTGGTGGAGGGGAAGTCAAAATTTTGGTTAGGTGAGGAAGAGGCAGAAGGAAAACATACCTGAGGAGCGAGAGTAGCGTGGACATCTGGAGCTGGCGATGGCGTGGAGATAGGAGCAACCAACGGGGCCGAGAGTGATGCCGAAGTATCTGTGGAGGTGGAGGAATGGGAGTGGAATGTAGTGGAAGTAGGTAAAGAATGGGGAAGATGACTAGGGAACAGGGTGGCATTCGGTGAAGTTGTTGCAAAAGGTGAAGTAGGGCTGGGCGGATTAGGCTTGGAGACTATGGGCTGGGGTTGAAGTGGGCCAACAATGAGGTTGGAAAATTCTATAGGACTAGTGGGAGTAACACGAGAGGCTGAAGAATCAAGATTTTGATAAGGAAAAACATGTTCTACAAAATTAACATGACGGGAGACAAAAACTTTGTTAGTTTGGGGGTCAAAACAGTAAAAAGAGTGATGAGCAATGGAGTAGCCAAGAAAGACACACGGGCGAGAGCGAGGTTCCAATTTATGGTTGGTATAGGGACGAAGCCAGGGATAACAAAGACAACCAAATACACGAAGAGAAGTGTAATGAGGATGGTGATGAAATAATTTGTGAAATGGAGTGTCAAAGGCAATAGTGGAGGAGGGCATGCGATTGATGAGATATGTAGCTGTTTGAAAGGCAAAAGACCAAAAACGAAGAGGTAAGGAAGCTTGGTGAAGAAGAGTAAGACCGGTTTCAATGATATGACGATGTTTTCGTTCAGCGGAGCCAACATGTTCAGGTGTATAGGGAGGGGAAGTGAGATGTTAAATACCAAATTTAGAAAGTGTGTGGGCTAAGGCTTGGTATTCACCACCACCATCAGTGTAAACTGTTTTAATATGTGTATGGAAGAAATTTTCGATTAAAGTTTTGAATTTCTCAAAAATAGCAGGAACATCAGATTTGACTTTAAGAGGATAGAACCAAGTATATTTCGTAAAGTAATCGACAAAAATGACATAATAGCGAAATTTGTCAATGGAAAGAATTGGGGATGGACCCCAAACATCTGAATAAATAACCTGAAACGGTTCCTGACAATTTAGTGAAGAAACTTGAAAAGGTAATTTATGACTTTTATTACAAGCACAAGAATCACAGTGAGACTGAAATTTGGGAGACTCAGAACAAGTAATGTGCTTGTTGGCAAGGAGCTTTTGTTGGATGGAGTGAGAAGGATGGCCGAGACGTTGATGCCATAAGGCAGATGTCGTGGTGAAGGAGGTAGAAGGTGAGACGTTGGGAGGTGGAGAGCAGGATGGCCATTCGTATAAGTTGTTCCTATTCCGGCCTCGAGCCAAGGATGCCCCCGTACTCAAATCCTTCACAAGAAAATGGTTAGGAAAAAATTCAACAGAGGTGTTATTTTGTTTACAAAACTGAGAAACAGAGATGAGATTTTGTTTAATAGATGGAGCACACAAAATATTATTCAAAGTGAAGGTGGTATTAGGTGCAGTAAGTGTAGAGGAGCCAGTATGAGAGATAGGAATACCAGTGCCATCACCAACAACGACATCTTCATTCCCAACATAGTTGGAGTGCATGGAAAGGTTGTGCAAGTCAGAGGCAATATGATGAGTCGCACCTGAGTCGAGCACCCAATTGCCATTGGAAGCTCTAGGGGCACCGGTGGTCAAATGAGCTTGTGGCCAGGATTGTGAATGGTTTGGTTTAGGGCGGGAGCGACACACCTTTGCTGTGTGACCAACCTTGTCACATAGTTGACAGACTACACGAGGGTAGCCCTGCTGAGTATTAGGCCTCCAAGAGTTAGTGGATGGAGAGAATGATCCAGAGAGATAGCTGTTACCGGAAGGAAGAAAGCTATAGGACTGGCTTTGGTTGGAGAAGGAAGGATGAGAGCTTTTGTTGGTTTGGGTTAAGTTTTTGTTGTGTCCACCTTTGGGCTTGTGCCCACTGCCTTTGTGAGTAAATTGAGCAGTGATGGACGCCTCTGGCTTCTTGGTTTCAGTCCGTTGCTGGATCATCTCTTCGTCTAGTAACTTGTCATAAAGGTCTTCAAAAGAGATGGTAGAATCACGAACCCGAACAGCAGCAGTGAGTTCTTTGAACTCATCTTGAAGGCCATTGAGGGTGTGGCTTATGATTTCTTCATTGCTCATGGGATGACCAATTAAGGCTAAGTCATCAATCACACCTTTAATCTTAGTCATATAGTCTGATACAGTGAGATCCGCTTTTGTAGTCCGCATCAAAGAGGTGAGTAGCGTTAGCATCCGTGTGTTAGATCTGTTGGCATAACTTGTTTGAAGCTTGTCCCAGGCAGCTGCTGAAGTTTGACAATTATTGATAGTGGGACTAATGGCAATGTGGACTGTGGCTTGTATACCAAGGAGGACAAGCCGATCTTGTCGGAGCCATAGGTGGTACGCAGAATCGACTGGTGGTGGACAAGGATGTGAGCCATCAACAAAACCAAGGAGATCGTAGCCAAACAGCAGGTTGGTCATCTGAGATTTCCATGAGGCATAGTTGGCTCCATCTTTTGCTAATTTGAAGGGGATCTGAGATGAGGCATTGAGGGATATCAGATTAGTACCAACAATAGTAGTGTTACCTGACATGGTGGTTTGCCCAACAGTTGGTGTGGTAACTGGGTTCTGAGGATGAGCGAGCTGAGTTTCCTGTGAGGAAGCTGAGCGTGGAGAAGAAGGATTGGACATGAAAAAATAACAAGGAGTCAAGGCAGATCTGGGTGAAGAAAGAAGAATAAGTTAACGGAGTGAATGGAATTTTTAAGAATGAAATAGGAATTGAACGAGTAGAAGAAAAGAAAGGGTTGTTCTTGTGACAGCTATGGCTCTGATACCATAATGAATATTAGAGATAAATATTAAAAAGGCTCTATTATTCATAACACACTCAAGTAATATATATACAAAGAGATAGCAGTAGTGGCCTACAAATACGGAGATAAAACAGGACACTTATAGCCTCATAATAATGCACAATATACACGATCTGCAATTAACTATGTAAAGGAGAGTGGTGCTAATATATAGCCTAAAATTTAGTTCCATCAGACACTATGGGAAAGAAGCTTGTGAACTCAAAGAAAGGACCCCAAAGTTTTGAGTAGTCGAAGATGAGCCTTGACAAACACCTTGAGTATGGTAGCATGTTTGTTGAAAAATAAGATGTTAGCCCAAGGGTTCTCCTAATCAGGTTTTGATGATAACAAACTATGGTTAAGTTACTAATTGGTTTGAATTATAAAGAATTTCAGGTATTAATTTGGAAATTCATCAAATGACCTAATGGATGCAAGATCAAGACTCTTGGAAGCCCTTTAATCATAGGAAACAAATGTAAGATGAATGCATGGGTGCACTTAGGTTTTACATATCATTTCATGCATCTTTGAAAAACTCGGTTTACTCTTTAAAGTTATAGTTTCATTAAAACCAAAGTTTTATCAAAAGTACCTTAGGCAAAACATTTCAAAATTGACATATTAATTTACTTAAAGACCTTGCCTAAATGTTAGAAGAGCAGAGAATAGAAAAAGATAGGTTTTCGGGCCCAAAATGGTGAACCAATCGAGGCACTAGCCAACCGGTTCAACCGGTCAGGGTACCGGTCGATCGGTTCCCTCTGTCCGGTCGAGGTCTGGTCGAGGAGTGAAAAAAACACTCTCTCTCTTCCAATAGTCTTTCCTTCCTGTCAAGGTATCTTCATTTCCTGTCAACCTTCAGTCGAGGTCTGGTAGAAATCCGGTTGAAGCAATGGTAACCTGCCAAAGCATTAAATGCTCCAACGACTAGTGATCGGTCGACCTCCAGCTCGATTGGTTGAGGCTGTTTTTTGAGTTTCTTGGCTCTCGAGATTAGAAACCTATAAATAGAGAGTTTTACTTCATTTATGAGCAAGAGAAGACCTACATTTATTTGTCTACCCACTTGTTCTTGTCTTAAAAGCTCTCATTTCTTTCTTGGTGCATTAAATCTTCACTTGCATATCCTTTAGTGCACCCTTGTGATTCATCCTAGCCTTAAATTGTATTTGAGCTATTGTTGAGCTAGGTTGAGAGATTTTTTCTTGTTAATTGAGTGTTAAAGCCTTCAAGTAAGTTAAATCTTGAAGAGATTGTGTAAGAGCCCATTGAAACCGGAATCCAAGTGTAAAGGAGATTAGAATCTTGGTTGAAGTTTCAAGTTAGTGGAACCTTCACTCAGTTAGGAACTTGAGGAGAGTAGACGTAGGCAAGGAAGTGCTGAACCACTATAAAAAATGAGTTTGATTTCTCTAACTCTATCTCTCTTTATTTGTTTTTTTTTTTTTGTGCTTAAATTTATTGTGTTTAAAAAGATTTTTTAAAAAAAACCCAATTCACCCCCCTCTTAGGTATTTTGCTCATTTAAGATTAGCCTTTATTTTCTCACAAGAGAATGTGAAGAGATATCATGCATGCATGGTATGACACACCAAACTAAGCCTTACTATGAACCATAACGACATTTCTCTAAAACAAAATCTAAGTATGTCATTGGGTTTTGCAGTTTTAGGGCCAATATCAAACTAATCAGCTAATTTATGACTTTCAATTCAGGATGTCACATCAATTATCTCTTAAATTTCATGAACAAAATGTAAGTACGTCATCGGGTCTTGTAGTTTTAGGGCCAACATCAAACTAATGAGCTAATTTATGACTTTCAATTCAGAATGTCACATCAATTATCTCTTAAATAAATTTTATTATACCCATTGTCAATCATATATAATATATATGCTAAAAGGGAGATTATTTTTTTTTCATTAAAAAAAAAAGTTTAACAAATATAAGAATGGAATCTTTTAAATTATTTTATTCAAAAATAAACCGTAGAATAAAAAAAAATTATTAAAGTCCTATCTGCTTAGATGATTTTCTATTTCCATTATGAAAGAAAACAAAAATCAAACTAAAAACAAGTTAAAGGTTTTACCTCTATCCGCAGCCATAGTGTTGCCCATAACTTACTCTTTATGACAAAAAGCATTGTTCATAGTTGCTACTTCGAGCTCTTTAGGACAAAAAACTACATTTGCTAATCAATGAATTGTGAGGATATATACCATCTGCTAGAATGACAAGTCTCAAGTTTCTAGGTTTTGAAACAAAGTTGGGCCATCTATGGTCAATTAGCCATGATAGAGAGTCAGTTGGATGACACATTTTGTCATCTAAATCTCTTCCTTGGGTATGCCATAAGAGGTTTTTTTACGATTTTTGATGATTGAAACATTCTTCTAAATCTTGGAATTGAAGGAAAATACCACATTACTTTCCCAAGAGTTCCCGTCGTCTTTTTGGTTCTTATATTATCTACCTTCCACCTTGAAGTTCCATAGGTAGGACATGAAAATGCATCTTTCAACTTATTCCTGTAAAGTATACAATCATGGGGCATGCATGTATTTTTTCTTATTCCATTCCTAATGTATTCAATGTCATTTTTGCCTCATACACAGAAAAGGGTAACTCATTATTTAGAGGCACCATATATCTAAGCATTTTTAAAAGCTCTGAAAAGCTTTTATCAAACCATTCATAGTTTGTTTTCAAGTTGTATATTTTAACCAATGCAAACAATTGTGTGAATTTTCTACAACTAGGATATAAAAGGTTTTTCGACATTTTGAAGTAATATTTCAAACAATTTTAGATCATTTTGACATTCATCTTGTGCAACTTCAACCATTTCTACTGTACTATCCACATCATTAAATTGAACCATATTATAATGTTCTACCCTTCTAGTTGGTGGTTCACTTGGAGTTGCTTCCCCATGCCAATACCATATATGGTAATTCTGATTAATTCTATAGAAAAACATATGGTCTCTAATCTTTTGAGGAAATATTTGAGGAGTATGAAATATCATATTACCACTCTACAAACATGGACATTTAATGGAGTTTTTATATGCAGAATTTTATATTGTAAATGTGATAAAAACGTTCTACCCCATCCTCATACTCATTCAATCCTCTATCCTTAGAAATCCACAAATGATCCATTTTTTAAGAACAAACATTTAATAGTGATTAAACTTCAAATTGAAGAAAATAGCAACATTTTCTATGCTTTCGTTTAACAACCTTTCTTTTCTGTATTCAAATAATAATCAAGAAAATGTAGTTCAACATTTGTTTAAGATACCAAATGTAAAAGAAAAAATGGTAAGCATTGTTCTAACCATTTTGATCTATGAACATAGATCTACACTTTTGAAATATCACGGTAATTATTAACATTTTTAAAAGTGCCAAGGAAAAAACAAGGTCATGGTATATCTTATTTGTAGTAGTGACTAAGAAGCTATAAACATTGTTGACCATGAATACTTGCATTAAAAGGGATGTATAACCTCAATAAAACTAGTGCATATTAATATTATTATATTGGGTTTGTCCTTGACCTTTGCATCGAATTTTGTTTATACCAATTTTCTCAATCATCTCCTTAAGCAACATAAAGAAAATCATTTGAGTATGTCAAATTTTGATGCATGTTTTATGTATTCTGACATCTCCAACATCCTAAATTCGGTAGTAGTTCCTATCCCATATAGGAATACATTATCTCTATGTGTCAACGACCAATGTGGTCAATTTCATTTTAAAGAAATTTCAATACCATTTCCCTATAATTCTCCAAGTACATAAAATGGACATGGCATACTATGTAACTTTATCCAAATATGCACCCAAAGAATAAGAGGAAATACTACCAAAATTTCTAAAAATTGAATTAAGAACAAACAATTAACTTCATAGATATTATGTTTTCCTACATTGTCGAATTGGACAATTCAAGTATCATTTGCGGGGAAAAGTTCGTTATCAAATGATGGACAATTTAAAAGTTGTCAACCTGAAACTAGCCTAGATAAAATTGTTTTCACTTTTTGATAACTTGAATCTCTTTATTATGTAATAAGAGAAACTTTTGTCTCACAATGATACCAATGATGCCAATGATACTTGAATTGTTTCATGCATGCATAGTTTATTAAAATTAAAACACAATTACTTATTGAAATATTATAACAAAGAAACATAAATCTCATTATATCATGTTTATCTCAAATATATAATGTTAGGATAGAGCCCTTAAAAGCATGACATGATGTAATAAATTTGAAATTCATTATTTATTTAAGGATGTTCCAGTTTTACTTTTATCTATTCTTATTCTATGTATTATACTTTATGAGTATTCTTACTTGCATATTTTGTATTATATGTGACTTAGGTGTATTAGGAGTTGCATAGAAGATCTAAGTCATGGGTTCCTTGCAAATAAATGATTTGTTCACAACCGGTTCATGGGTCTAAGCAACCCATTAGAGGTTGTAGTGCTCCACCTCCTAATTGAAGGGATGACTGGTCTTGGTCATCGGGATGGGTTTCCTCTGGTGAGTGCACTAGTGTGTATGGTTACACATTGAACATGACCTATGATGAGTCATGACTTAAGGCTATCATTTAGTCATGACCTCACCAAGTTGTTTCATTGTGTTGTCTCTCAACCTTGAGAGAATATTGAACTTGTGCTAAAGTTAGCAATGACTTTGACATATGGGTGAGATCGTAAGCTGATCATATATTCCTTATGGATTGGGTCATTGTTGATGGAAGCCAGTAGCAATAGTTATTTTCAATAGAGGCACCATGATATCTCTTAAGATTGAGATAGTGTGTCTCCTTGGGTGATCCTAAGGAGGTGTGTTCATGGAAACTATGGTCATAGTAGTTCCTTAAATAGAACTTGACATAAGCTCTTTGAGAGCTAAGATATGTCAATTGAACACATAATAGGAGGATCTATAACTCAAGGGTGGTAGAGGTAGTCTTGAAAGGCTAATAGGTTTCACCTTATTAGACTACGAACATCAGTTCATGGGGAGACTAAACACAATGGATAGCAGGTCACAAACTCGAGCACTTGGTGTCTTGTTGTTATTTACATAGGATATTAGAGTTCTGTTGATTCTCTGTAATGGAATGTTGAATCAACTTTAGAATTGGATTCTGAGGTAGCCAGTATTCCTATGGGTCTAGTGGTCCCCGCTTTGAGCTCATGTACCTTGTTGGCATGGGTTATGGGGATTGAATTGGCTCTAAGTTCACTTTTATGCATAAAGGCATATTGGTAATTATGTAAGGTTGTATAGGGGTAAGTGAACAAGGTCTCTTGATTAGGCTAATTGATTAATTAGTAGGCCTTATTGGGTTCATTAATCAATTAGAACTCATTTAGGCTAGATTAAGTGACCTAAACCTATGTGGGCTCAAGTCACTTAAGCCCACTTAGGAACCCTATAAATACCCCCTAGGGGTTAGGGTTTCCATAACTTTTATCTTCCACCATCTAGAAAGATAGAGAGCATAGCCTTCACCCTCTTTTCCTCTTCATTAGAAGTGTGCCAAGATCAAGGTTCAGGTCATCGAGCGGAAGACTTCGAGTTTACAAGACTTCTGCGATTTCAATCTTCATCTTCACCATGTGGATTTGATTCGAGAACATCCAAATTTGAGATATAGTTTTCGTTAGCACTTTCTAAATCCTTTTAAAGTATAAAAAAGTTATTTTTCTGTTGTGCATAGGATTTAGAAAAAGCCTAGGATAGTTATGCATATTCCTAACCTGATCCGAACTTAGGAAACAGAAAGATCCGGGTTTTTTCCATTATATAACATTTAACAAGGAAGCATAAGAAGCTTTTTCACAAGTTAGAGTAATGTTTTCTAGAAAACAAAAGATATATTTCTACCACTTACATTGGAAAGTCATAGGTTTGAATTAGTGACATGGAGAAACACTAACATAATATTTTCACTCAAATATATTGCAACAATTCATGTAATTATTAGTATTTTGCCAATGCTCATTTCATTCAAATAATCCAACTCATCAATGTCCACCATAAGTATGAGAAACAAGGAGATACAACCCAAAAAAAATGTTTTATACTTCACTATGTCATCTTCAAACATCCTTAAAACAATGTGAATCTCATATCCTAAATTCCTTATTATCTATTCACTAAATAGAATTCAAAAGCCCATAAATCCAAACAAATGAAAAACACATGGAGATTGGTCAAAGCATGAGTGGTTCACAATTTGGAAAGAATCAAGAAAATTAAAAAAATATCATCCTAGCAATAAAAAAATTAACTCTCACCACATTAGGAAGCTACTCATTTAGCATAATTTATTAAAAATATCTATGAAAAGAATCTATAAAAACAATTCTACAATTGGTAACTATTGAATAAAACAATTTAAGAGAGATGGATAGATGAGACACAGTTGAAATTCATTTCCTCACGACTTATAGGAAAAAAAAAAAAAAAAATGAAAACTCAAAGCTGGTAATTGAACATGAACTAAATCTTGAAGAGAGCTTTGAGAAACAACTAGAGAAGATGACTATGAGATATTGAAATTCTAGTTTCAAATCTTAGATAGATGCAAAAATGTTTAAATTGAAGAAGAAAAGTGATATCTTTTTGTTTGTGAGAGGCGCATGTTCCACTTATAGTTATGTCAGAGACTATAGGGCAAACAATTAGATAAAAACTAAGATTATTCACTAAAAAAAATGAAAACTACAAAGTGGATATGTAATTGGGGATGAGAGAAAGTAAAAATTGACACAATTGATAACTATAACAATGACCAAGCCAAATATTTACAATATTGAAAAGAATGTATTTAAGGCATTTGAAAGCACTAGCCAAAGCATGTTTGCCTTGATCAATAGGGATAAAAATGAAAAAAAAATTGATAGAGAAATTTGAGTAAACAAACAAGTAAAAAGATGGTGAATTTGTACACTTTCTAACCACTTTGCCATGCATAATTTGCATTCTTGGCATAAACAATTAATCAATTTAATAAGGATTGAAAATAAGTCCTATCACAAAAATTTCATGCTTTAAAACTTCATGTTTGGCTAGGGGACTTGGAGCTCAGTTTCTCTAAAATAAACTAATCTTATCTTTTCTAATTTAGTTGATGCTTATGATCGGATGGTAAGGTATCCAAAGTAAAAAATTTATTGGCCACTTAAATTTGAGGTGGTGTGCACAAACCAAAAATATGTAATAAAAGCTTGTGGATCAATATAAGGGTGCTCACTTGTTCGTCTTACTCCTAAAAAGATTCATTGAAGAGGTAAAAAGAGGAGTATGGTTTGTACTAACATACAAGAAGATACAATGCAACATAGAAATCAAAAGAGCTTTCTTGAACTATAATTTTTGAAATACTAAGCAGAAGAAAATTTAATAGGAAAGTTGGAAACAAATTATTTTAATAGTTAATACATAAATGATTCTTTAATTAACTATAACCATATGAAGTTATTTAATAGACACATCTAGTTGAAAACAAAAAAAAGAAAAAAAAAATAGAAAAAGAAGCTAACAATTATTTAACAAGCTAAAAATTCTTTACCTAACTTGTAACCATATTGCAAGATTCCCAAATATTCTAATAATCCCCCTCAAAATGGAGAATGAATGTTGTGAATTCCATTTTACTGAGAAGAAAAAGAAATTGAGGTGAAGAAAAAGGTTTGGACAACAAGTCCCCTACTTGATGTTTAGATGAAACATGTAGTGTCTTCAAGCTTTCATTTTGTAGTTTCTTTATAACCAAGTGACAATCAATCTCAATGTGCTTAGTGTGCTTGTGAAAAATTGGATTAGCTACAATATGAAGAGTTGCTTGATTGTCACAAAATAGCAAGGCAGGCTTAGGATGAGATACATGCAAATCTTTAAATAAAGAAAGTAACCACATCAATTCACATGTTGCATTTGCCATAGATCTGTACTTAGCTTCAACAGAAGATCTTGAAACTATATGCTACCTTTTTATTTTTGGGAAGTTAAGGAATCACCACTAAATAAAAAAAACAAAACCCACTAATAGACCACACAAGTTGCCCAATTTGAATCAACAAACACTTTCAACTCTATTAATGAAGAAATAGAAAAGAATAAACCCTGTCCTACATAACTTTCAAGCATGGTTTGAAATGTTGCAAAATTTCGGTGAAATATTGCTGATATTTTGCTTATCAAGGAGAGTTGACACGATATTCCACACTAAGAGTCGATTGTTGAAATATTGGGGAAAGTTGACATGATATTCCACACTAAAAGTTGATTGTCAAAATATCGAGAAGAGCCGACATGATACTCCACATCGAAAGTTGATTGGCTGATTTATCGAAAAGATGTCGATATTCGGGCCAACTCCTTTAAATTTTTTTCTACTTCAGCAAAGGGGAAAAGATGCCAATATTCGGGTCAACTCCTTTAAGTTTTTTTCTACTGCAGCAAAGGGGATTCAAACCCAGGACAAAAGGCTTGGGTGAAGCTTGGTTATCACTAGGCCAAGTCCATGTTTGTAAATATATGTTCACAATAAATATGTTAAAATTCATTATTAAAAGAATAACTAAATTAATTCTAATTATTTTATTTAAAATTTTATTTAATTGATTAATAAAAGTATAAAACCATTATTATAATTTTCTTAACAAGTCTTATATATATATATATATATATTTTATATGATAATTAAATATAAAAATATAAATAATATAAATATAAAAAAAATCATATATGCATCATAATTTATTTTACATTGTTGAATGTATTTGAATTCAATAAATTATAGTTTTAATATTAAATGTATCATCATTTATCTCATTAATCTTATTTTTAAAAATTACTATCTCTTCACTTTTAATTTTTTTTATATTTATCCTTTTAATTTTATTTAATTTTGAATGTTTTTATTTTAAAATATTAAAAATATAA